>CM062807.1:394896153-395496153 GCA_031772625.1 Pinus tabuliformis | reverse complement strand
CTACGCTGGTGACAGTAAGCCATTCTAATGGCAATTTTGACATAGTTTCAACTCAATTTTCAATGAAAGAAGACTGAAATTAATCAATGACCACAAGTATAGTATGTAGAAATGTCTGAGGAGGCTGCTAAGCTACTAAAAGGGAAAATGTTCCATAGTGGAGTCACCAATTTGTTTTGGGAAAGTTTAGCTTTTATACGAACGCCTAACCCTCTAGACTTAGTAGCTAGTCTAGAAACAACAGACTAAGTAATTCATTACCTTTTCTATAATTAACAGATAAGAGAAGCAAGAAGAGAAATCAACCTGTAGGTTTCACTTGCTCCCTCTCTCCTTTGACCAATACCACCACTCATTTCTGTACTTAAATTGCTTAGAAAGTACTTGCACACAAGCCGAGACAAAAACCAATCAAAGCATACAATGAAGATCTGTTAATTAAACATATCATAGAATCCAGAATACGATATACATATGAGAAGATGAATGGAAAAAGCTTCGAATTCTTTATTGATAAGAGGAAAGATTACAACCCATGAATTTTCATGCTTGATTTAGTGTCTTCCTTCCAATTCAAACCCTTCTCTCCTCATGAAGCAACAATTCAACATAATTACAATACTCTCACTAATCTCATTCAAATAGAATCTCCTTAGCTCAAGAAATTCCAACCTAGACCAACCTTTAAATGCTTGGTCACTTTATAGTTGAATGGAGGAGGTTAAGCCATTAATGCTCTGGAAAATTTGGGAGGTGGTTCCATGGAGGAAGGGATAATGGATTGTGGTTCATTAATCCTCTTCCTCATCAAAATGCGAGCTCAACCAACCTGGAAACTTCCAGAAGTATCCATTGGATGAGGAATCCAATGGATTCATTTTAAAAAAATCATTGAACTCGCTCAACGTAAGTGAAACAAAGGCTAAGTGCGTTGCAGCACACCCAGTGAGTATAGTTTCTACATTGCAATGCAGCCTGATAGAAGGCTGCCTGCGCTGATCTCCTAAGGGGCACTTTTTGGATGAATGGTGTCATGGAAACTCTTGGAAGGCAAGCATGATGTAGGTTGACCTCATAAAGGAATGAAACAACTGAATTAGGGATGGATAAACCCTAATTTTACTGATCCAGAAGTCAGGATTGATGTGCCCAAATTGACGTATAACAGCAGTCATGCTGCCTGATGGAGCTTTGAGCACGGAGGCGGCCGCTGACAAGGCTATTTTCAATACTTTGAAGAATATTGGACTCAACCTAGCCATGCTACCCAATGAGTTTCTTTACACACTACAAGCAAGTGTGGTAGCAAAAGTTAAGGCCCAGGAGCAATGCGCGCTGAGCATGATCAACAAGTACAAAGTAAAAAAAGAACAGATGTTCATGGAGAAATCGGGAGTGTTGGAAGCATGGAAGAAATTTTAGGCGCAAAATGAACAACTTGCAGTCGTGGTGGCTGAGGCATGCAAAACAGTCCCTGAACTATGTATCCCAGAGGAAGCATCATTGGAGGGGAAGATCAAGAAGTTGGTTGCAGGTGTGCACGACACGAAGATGGAAGTGGCCAAGTTTTAGTTTGAACTAAACATGAAAATTACAGAGCTAGAGCTGAAGTCATAGCCTTCAACTCTGCGAGAAGTCAGGGAACAACGCAAAGCAGCTACAAAAGATGGAGTCACAGTAGTGGATGCCGTGGTGGTGGATTGCATTGCTCTCTTTGAACAGTCCATGGAGGTAGTCACGACACTACAGGAAGAACGTAAACTGCAGAGGTTAAACACAGAAGCACGTGAATTGCAGCAGCTATATGATGAAGCGAGAGCGACAGCATGCACCGTCACTATAGCACAACGATTGGCCAAGCTGCATGAGGCAAAACAGTTGCTTGAACAGGTGGAAGTAGCGCAGAGGAAAGAGGTGGTCCTCAAGGCTAGATTGGGGCCTTGGCTGGATGAGGCCTACGTTATCTTCACCAACATTGAGGAGAAGTTGGTAAGCATATAGAGAACACAATAGAAGATCAAGTAAGACAGTATAGGACCAACAACAGAGCAGTTGGTGGAGTAGATCAAACAGGCAACCACGCAAAGTGCGACTGAGGTAGTAGTAGCACAAGTAGAGTTGGGAGGTCTCCGCATTAAGATCTTCATGCCAATAGAGTGAATCAGGGGCAAATCATGATATTTGTATTGGGGGCTTGTTGGGACAGGGTGCCCTAGGGTCAATTTTGGGGCAAAAGCCCAAGTTTTGTTGTATAAAATGTAAAGTATCTGCAAGTTGTGGTCGCAGAGCACGTAGATAGTAAAGTATCATAAAGGGTTTTACCCTTCTTTTATGTAAATTGTGTTGCCTTTTATAGATTTACCCATGGTCCGCGGACCATGGGATTTTATAAGTAGGAGAGTCTTAGAGAGTCTAAGGGAGGTAACGAAGATGATGAAGACGAATGTAATCGGTCAGTAGAAGAGAGAATGAAGAAGTCTTAAGGTAGAAGAGAGGATATACAACTATGTGTGTAGAGGCCTAGAGTAGAGTCTACAGCTGAGTGCGTAGACCCCTGCAGCTGAGTACATAGGGAAGTCTTGATTTTGTAAACAAAACTGAAGTATTAATAAAGAGATTATTCCAGCAATTCCTGTGTTTTGTCTATTTATTTCTGTTATGAATGAGTGCCCTTTTATACCGTGACGAATGATGGGTTTATGAAATAATATTTTATTGATGCGCAACTTTACATGATTTATCTTATTATATGAACGCAAGTAGTAATAACTGTTTACACGAAGAATATCTCTTTTCATGTTAAATTTATCAACACTTAAGTCAATCTGGGTTATTACGGAATTAGAAGTAATCACAAAGGCATGTAAGTGGTTGATTCACATGTTTAAGGTCCGTGAAAGACAGTCGTAGACCTTTGCAAAGGTCTAGAGGTTGGTAAAGGGAAGTTATATCGATAATCCTTAAGGGCTTATCGATTTGCGTGAAGGCAGGTTTAGGGAGTAAAATGACATCACTCTCATCTTTGGGTGCGGAAAATTGGTTCCAGCATCCCCCCATATTGCTTCGGGTGAGAATTCAGTCCGCGCTCCATGGATTGATGCCGAAATGGCCAGTAGTGTAGGGATTATTTTAGCAAAACTAACTCTGCACCTGGGTTAGGGCCCACTAAGGCAACAACTTGCTTGTTGACCAGGGACTTGAGAGCGGAGTAATCTATATACATTTTGAAATGTGCGCCCAACAAATAATGTCGAAACTTCTACAATGCTTAGGCCATCAACAATCCTTCGTGCTCTGTAGTTGAATAGTTCTTTTTGGCCTTTGATACTTTCCTTCTTATGAAGGCTATAGGGTGATATTTTTCCTGGCAATGGAACCATTTGTTGGCTTGATGGGTCTTGACCCAGTTTCGGAGTTAGTTGCGCCAACCAACAAAATCCTAAATTGTTGGCCCTTTCAGAAACAACCTGCGTAGCACAGGCTACAGTATCACCTGAAGCAGTATTGGGGGATGCTAGAACCACCTAATCCTCCAAAGAGATGTACTAGCTCTGCATAGTGGAGAATCCAAGACTCGTTAAAATGTTTTCCAAGCTTTATCTAAGATACTCCTATTAGAAACTTGGCTGACCAAAATCCTTTACAATGAGTTATGTAGCAAAGGGTGGGTGACCCTTGACATTCCCCTTTGTGACAGTTCATCTACCCTCATGACTCTTCATCTACTCTATGACTGTTACATCCAACTATTGACACTTGAACTTCCACTTGACAAGATGTTACATTACAATGCACATGTGCCCATGTGAGACAAAGTGGCTTGAGCAAGCCATGCAAGTCATCACTGACACTCGAACCGTTGCAGTGAGACCAACTCTTTGACATGCTTGTGATGGTCGAAGGAGGTGAGCTGATGCCAAGATTGGTTGTCCGTGATGGTGTCGATGCATTCAATGGTGACATCTTGCTGAAGCAAACTCTTGCCTTTGTTGCATTCGGGTACACTGATATGGCTCCTCTGTCCAACTCGTTTGGTAGCATGTGCATGGTCATTTTGGTGCGACCAGATCAGAAACATGTTGATGCATAGTTCATACGCTGATCTCCAAGCATGTGCTAGTGGTCATGCACATCAACTTATCGGAGTACATGTTCAGCTCCAGTCAGACTTGCTTCTTGTCTTTGCCTTGGTGAGTGTGTCGAATGGGTGGGATCACATACGTGCGCACAATGACATGCATGTTGTTGCATTCCCTTACATGAAATCAACAATACTGCTCACCTTTTCTGCTCTGTGCCACTGCTGGGATGGATATATAATTTTTCCAGACACAGTTTCATTTGTGAGTGCATGTTGTGCCCCCTATTGTACCTGTTCCTGCTTCAACTCAATCTCTCGTCTATGCAACTCTTGTTCTTCCTTGAGTTGCTGCTTCAACACATGCAACTCCTTCTCTGTTCCATTCTCTACCTTCGTATGATCTTCATGTCACTCTATCACCTCATAGCTTGAGTCTCCAAAGTTGCTTTCATCACAAGTGGATCTGCTCGAGTTTGCAACTTTGCTTCGCCTATACGCTGTCCACAACCTTCCTCTTGCACTCACTGCATGGGGGTGTGCTGCCTTGTGCTGCTGCTGATGGTGCCATTTTTTATAATGTTGCTATCATATTATCTGATGTCCTTGTCTATGAAAAAATCGATGTCTTCAGAGGTAGGTGAGCTCATAGACATTTTCTTGGCTGAAAACCCCGTTGGGCTCTCGATGGTGTCCTTTGACTCTACTCTCCTAAAGGGCATTGCACTTGTGCTACTAAGAGATAAACAAACACCTGTGATGCCTGGAGACATAGAAACACTCATGGAAAGCAATGTATCAGTCAAAAAACAAAACAAAGTTGAGGAATAACTTGCAACATACCTGTGTGATTGATCGTGAAGGTTGTGGAATTTCTTCTGGGAGACTGGGAGACTTGCTGCCAGACTTGCGCAAAAGGCAGTCTAGCCTGTTTGGGAGGCATGACTAGCTACTGTAATTGTGCAATGCGCAATCTAGGATGGCTGATGATTGCTAGAATTACATAATGCGCAATTTTAGATGGAAATGGTTGTAGGCTCAGTGATTGAATTGCACAATTTTCTAGGCCAGCAGTCATTGTCCCTTAGATTTGCACAAAGAAAATCTGGAGGATAGCTCCTGGTAAAAAATGAGCATTTCTTGAGGGTAAGGGAAAGCATTTCCTGAGGGTAAGGTAGAGCCTTCCCTCTCAAGATTGCACATTGCTGTCTTGGTGAGGCAGAGTCCGGGCCAAGGCTGTCCAGACCCGCTGACGGGCAACTGAAAGGAAATGAGGAAGTCGATGCATGGCAATACTAAGTGTAAGAAAAAGAAAATGATTGTGCATGAAAACAGTGAATGAAAGATTCAGAAAGTAGAACAACATGCATTTGGGTGAGGTGAGTCACCGAATCGATGACTGTTCGTGAAAAATATTTGCATGCATGCGACAATAGTGAGATGTTAACGAAAACTAAAACAGTGCTAGTACACGATAGTATGCATGTAAAGAACAGTAAGTGCTCACTCAAATCAAGTAGACAACACTCACACAAAGTGAAACACAAAAAGTGACAAAAAGGAAGCACCAATCATGAACAACGGACTTACCCTAAGACAACTAAGTTGGATGTGCCGACGACTCCTAAATGCAATGTGGGTTCTCAGAGTTGCAAGTTTGATGTGAGGAATGAACTATATAGCATCCGGTTGATGAGTTTTGATAAAATCGAAGATGTGACGTGCATGCCACAAATATAGTAGGAGCAACACTTGGTGGGAGGTTTATGAAATGATCCTTGCATGTTGTTAGTGTCAGTCTTGTTTGCCTGTCACCAATGATCAAATATGCTTTTACCAAGTCTATCAAGAGTCTCAAAGTCAAATTTTACCATGTCACTAGGTTTACAGAGTAAAATTTGGTCACTGGTTAGTTGGTCTAGGAATGATTTTAGTCTTTTGGGAAAGTCACATATGTTGGTCACCTACCTCATTTAGATGAAGGTGTCATAATAAAAAGAAGGTTTCCATTTTATTAGTCATCATCATCATTCCATTCAGTTTCAAGTTTTCATTAGGTCATTAGGGTTTCAAGGTCCATCATCATCATGTGTAAATCCAACATTAAATAAAGCATGACAAGCAGCTCTTTGACATTAACTTGATGAGTTTTCACAAGTTCATCATGATTTCAGTTTCAAAGGCTCTAGGAGAAGAAGTTTTAGTGTTCAAAAAGTGAAAATGCAGCCCAGGTTTTAGCTCTCCAAGGTGACTCAGTCTTAAAAGTGAAAAATCAGTTTTTTGAAAGGTTTGTGGGGCCCATTTCTTTTCAAAAGGAAAACTAACTTGCCTATATAAACCCAAAAAGCCCCAAACTCACTTTATTTTCCTTTTATTCCCCTTTGTGCATCGGGCTCTCTCATCCATTGGCGAGAAAAACTCGGGTTTTTAGGAAAAATTGGCAAAAAAAATCAAGGCGATGCACTTCCAAAGACTGCACTGCATTTTTGAGGACGACACTGTGCTTCTGGACACTGTGCTACACTTTCGGAGATTGTTTTGCGCTTGTGCCAGAGTAGCTCAAAATCGTCCAGAAACTCACCCAAATTGAAATTTCAAGCTTTCAAATTGTTTTCTTGCTAACCTAGACTCCTCTACAAGTAAGTACATCACCTTACTTACCTTTTTATTTAGCAAGATGGATTCAAGCTTAAGATTTTTTCATTTAGGGTTTTTAGTGATTTTTTCATGAAATGAGCTAGGGTTGATGATGGCTGGTCTAGTTTTCATATGTTAAACATGTAAAACTATCATTCTACACCTCTACACATGTTTAATATACATTATGAACCATTGAACCAACTGCAAATCACCAAATTACTTCACCAAAAATGAAACCCTAGCTCATTCCTAAGGAATTTGGATAGTTTTCCTAGAAACTCTGTTTTTCATTTTTCACAAATACTCTTGTCGTTCATTCCACCTCATTTCATTTTCACAAGTTTCTCACAATCCATATCCACCTCCTAGAATTTCTCTTGCCATTTTTTCCACTCCACCTATCCATCATTTCATTTTTCACTCATCCCTCACTATTTTTTCTCATTTTCCTGCTGCTAGGGTTTCAGTCATCATGGAAGGAGATTCTTCACTAGAAAGAAAGAAACACCATAAGGGAGGAAAATTCTCATATATGAACCAGACAACTACAATGAGATCAATGCATCACCCTTTATCAAACAATTCTTTGAAGATGTGAATTGTCTATATTTTTGCAAAAGGGTGTGTGAAGTAGGTTTCCATGAATAGTTGACAGATTGGGTTGCTACTCATTTGAAAGGAGAAAGTGCCATTATTGCTGGTGTGGAGTTCACATTTTCAGTGGCTTCTATTTCACTTACTATAGGAATACTAGATCATGGTGAATATTGGTTTAAGGGGATGAAATTAGATCTTGTACATTACAGGTCCTTCTTGAAAACACCATACAGGGAGACTCATACACATATCATACCTTTTAGATACCTATTGGAGAAATATGCTCCATTGATGAAAGTTGTCATGAAATTCTTCACATGTGAAGGAAGGTTCTCTAGACTATATGCCTATCACATCCGGCTTCTAATGCACTTTACAGCTCAGAAACCTCTAAACATGTGCAACTATCTATGTAGGAGCCTTTCCAAGATGTCAGAGAAGGTACAGGTGAAAAACAAAGAACACTATCCTAGTCTCTTTCATCATAGTTTGATCAAGACTGTAGTGCTCCATCAACTTGCAAAGAAGAACATGACATGGGATTCTTTCTTGGAGGCAGCATTGAAATGGCATGAATCCAATGTTTCAGTTCAGCATTCAAGCATGCCAACACAACAAATGGAGGTTGGGTCCTCAAGAAAATCAGTAGAGATTCCTAAAGCACCTAGACCTGAGGTGACTAGGATGTACAAAAGAGGAAAAAGGCTTGTGTTTACTTCTCATGGTGAGAAAGGGACCAAGCCTTCTACATCAGCAAAACAGGGGTCACTAGTGCAAGATAAAGATTTGGTTGAGCATGAGTTTGAGTTAGTAGACTTAGAAGAAGAAAATGAGCCCTCAAGCATGTAGCAAATTATCAAAGACAAAGACTCTCAGATCAGAGAACTCATGGACAACATGGGAAGGGCAAGATTTGTCATTTCATTCTTAGAACAAGAAAACAGTCAATTAAAGGTGTTAGTGTCAGTATTTGCATATTTCCATTAGTGATCAAAAATGCTCTTTTCATATCATATTAGGGTCCCATTCTGAATTTTTTGTCATTCCACTAGGTCGTCATGCAAAAATTTGATCACTGAAGGTTGAATTAGGGTTTCCTTTACTCCTTTTAGAAATTTACCCCTTGCTGGCTCATTTCAACCTTGCTGAGTATGCATGGTCCATAAAGTTAATGACATCATGCCATCACATTAGTCATGTCATCCTGAAATTCAGTCCTTCAAGGTCTCATTAGGTATTTTAGGGTTTTCAAGGTTTCATTAGGTCATTAGGGTTTCCAAGGTTCCAATAAAACTCCATTCCATTGCATAAGACTGGCAATTAAAGGATGATCAAATAACATCTCTTAACCATGTGAGGATTATTTGTAAAGGGAAATGCTTATTTCAGCATGTAATTTTATGTTCACTATATGTAATAAGTATTGTTCCTTAGCTGCCAACTCAATCTCTATATACCAACCTCATTAAATAAAATTCAAATTCAAAGAATTCTCAAAGACCATCAAAAGATCATTTTGTCAAAGGAAATAGTCAGTTGAAAGGGTAATGTTTCAAAAAGTTAAGTGAATGCCAAAGGGAGTTGTCTTTTCCCAAGGGTGTCCAAATCATCATTGTCCACAAGCACTAAACCCTAATTTCCTCTCCCACTGAGCTACGGTTGGCTAAGGAATCAGAGACACCTGAGAAGAGGATGCCTATGTGAGGTCATTTCCACAAGTATGAGGCCATTCCAACTAATAAACATCATGCCTCCATCATTTTTCATGTCACACATAGGGCCATTTTTGCTTCCAAGTATGTTTCCAAACAAAAAAAGATGAATTTTACAATAGTGAGAGAGGTTTTTTCCATAATAGTCCAAGGATGAAAAAGCTCCTTCATTTTTTACACAGGTGTTATTCTTTTGGAGAAATGACAAAAAAAGGTTTCTACAAGAGAGTTACTGCACTTCTGGAGCGACCTTGGGAAAATCATTTTTTCTCCTAGACAGAGTGTCCAAATGACTTTCTTGATGCATCCAATGATAACAAGGAAGAATGATATTTCCAATGAGCTATCATAAGCTCAATTTGTAATTGAGGAAGACCTCCAAAAGACAAATCATTTGCCACACATACGGCCATTTTTTCTTCCAAGTATGTTTCAAAACAAACAAATATGAATTTTACAATTGTGAGAGCGGTTTTTGTCCATAATAGTCTATGACTTAAAAACCCCCTTTAGTTTTTACATAGGTGTTATTTTTTTGGTGAAATTTCAAAAAAACTATTTCTACAAGAGAGTTACTGCACTTCTGGTGCGACCTTGGGAAAATAATTTTTTCTCCTAGATGAAGTGTCCAAATGACTTTATTTATGCATCCAATGATAAATAGGAAGAATTCTATTTCCAATGAGCTATCATGAGCTCAATTTGGAGTTAAGGAAGACCTCCAAAAGTTTCTTGCAAGATCACACTTCATTTTTGCACCCTCGTTCTACACTTTTTGACTAGTATTGGGAGAATCAACTTTTTGAGGGCCAAATCAAGTCCATTTTAGAAAATTAAGGTATATTTTGAAAATAGACATGACAAGCTTTCCAATGAGCTATCCTGTGCTCAATTTGGACACCGGAAAGGTAACCAAAATCAACCTGCAAGTTGGAGGGCACGTTTGACCATAGTGCTGCACGTTTGCCTTAAAACTCTGTGCATTTCCTAAGGGAACTGCACGCCTATTAAGAGAGGGCGCGTTTGACTAGATTGTTGCGCGTTTGCCCAAAAACATCCCAAGTTCGCCCAAAGATCACTACATCATCTCCAAGCTTCAAAATGTGCCACCATCATGCTCGAGCAAACAAGTAGGTTGAAATCATATCACTAATCTCTTCCACAGTTGAATTATATGGTGGTTCATTGTGTTTTGGTGTCCTACTAGATTCAAATGTTGGGTTGTGTTATATTATTTTGACGACTAGCCCACGTAGTTAACCAGGGGGTTAGATGGGGGGCGGAGCCGCCCCCTTCGTTGCGTTGATTGCGTAGCGGGGGAGGGGGGGATCATAGGGGGTTTGAGGGGTGCACGTAACCCCCCCTCTACGAGGTCCGGGTAGCACCCCAGAAAATTTTGGTTTTGGACCCTATGTTAGGTTGGGTGGACCCACCTATGGTTTTGTGCATGATTTTCACACATGGTTTTAGACGTGATGGTTTTCGGTCCATGGTTTTGGACGCGATGGTTTTCGGCCCATGGTATTGGATGCTTTGGCATGTATAAATATGTATTGTAACATTGAAAGGAACATAATGAAAAAATCAAGCTCGTAGTCCCGGTTTTGGGATCCAGGGGAAAAAATCTGTGTATATGTGTTTTATGTGTTATGCTCTGACATTGTTTATTTTCTGTGTTTTAGAATTCGTATGTAGGTAATTTTTGTATGGGATTAAAACCTACATTTGGTATTAGAGCTATTTTGGCTTCAAGGGGATGCCTTTGTTGCTGATGGGTTACACTCGGGCCTGTGGTAGACCCTGTTGAGTGGGAGATCTACGGGATCAATTTTGGTGGTGTAAGAAGATGGTGAGCAGTGGAATGATAGAGATCGATAAATTTAATGGTCAGAGTTTTGAGTTATGGAAACTCAAGATGGATGATCTATTGGTGGATAAAGATCAGTGGATTGCGATAGATCCAGGTACTAAACCAACGGGAGTGTCTGATGAAGAATGGAAGAAGTTGGATTAGAAGGCTAAGAGCACAATACGATTGTGTGTCTCAGATTCAATATTGTTGAATGTATCAGGGGAAGCTACGACAAAGGCTTTGTGGGACAAGTTAGGGACTTTGTACCAATCTAAGTCTCTGGTGAATAAACTGTTCCTATGGCAAAAGTTGTATAACCTAAGGATGAAAGATGGAGACTTAGTGACAGAACATCTAAACACATTTAATACTGTGGTAAGTCATTTATTATCTATTGATATTTAAATTTCAGATGAAGATAAGTGCATTAGTTTGTTGTGTTCTCTACTAGATTCATGGGATAATCTGGTTATTGAAATAGGTAACAATGCAACTGACTTGCAGTTTGATGAAATAGTCTCATCCTTGCTAACATAGGAGATGAGATGGAAAAATATGGAGAGCCAAAATGGCGATGCCTTGTCTATATGAGGACGGTCCTAGAACATAAACAAAAATAAGTCATCGAGTGGGAGATCTAAATCTAGAGGGAGATCTAAATCTCCAGGAAAACTTGTAAAGGTGGTGTGCTGGAAATGCAGAAAGGAAGGACACTACAAAAGGGATTGTAAATCTAAAGCTCCTGACAAAGGAAAGGGATCTTATGATGCTCCTTTTGCAGAGGTGAAAACCACCCCAGATGAAGGTGGGGATGTGTATTTTGTTGGAAATAATACTGAGAGGGGGGGTGAATCAGTATTATCAAATCAATAAAACTTTTCATTTCCAAACTCCGATTCATATATTCTACTTCAACAACTTCTTATGATTAAGTTAATTGATCTTCAATAAGTGCATTAGAACATTATCAACCATATTATCAGTTAACAGATGCAGTAACATAGAGTAGATCATCACACATAAGGCACACACATGAACACCATGATATAAGGTGGAAACCCAATGCGGGAGAAAACCACCTGCTGCAAGTCATCTCAATCTTCTTCTTAATAAGAAAATCCTTTTACAATATTTTGTACTGGTGCAGTCTTATACCAGTACGGGAGCTACAACCCCCTTTGCTCTTGTACTAACCGATCCATTTACTAGTACACAGGCTGCTACCTGCTACAATGCTCCATAGATTTCCTTTAGCTCTTGTACTAGCTTAGATACTAGTACGTAGGTGCTGTCCTACAATCTTCTCTCCTCCAGGTACCACGTTTCATCAATTTTCAGACTGGATACACTGAAGCACAACACATAATCTGAAGGGCCACATTTCATCAAATTTTCATACTGGACCCAACAAAAACATTGAAGCTCATAATCAAACAACCTTCTGAATCACCCAATCACCAGATCAAAACATATACAATGAGAGTTATCAACCAGATCTAGTCCACCAGATCATATAAGGATAAGTCATTATGAACCTGATCCATTCATCTATCAATACTGAAGCTAATCATAATCATTCAATCAATCATTGTTGTTATCAGAATCATAATACCAGACATCACTTCAAAACCCAGAACACAACAATAATAAACAGGGGCAGCTAAATAGATTTCATGAAAAGTCTGCAGCTTCACCCATAGAAAACCTGCGTACATCCGCACTGTTCCCAACTGCTTTCCTGCGCACCCACGCACTGTGTCTCACGGACTTCTTGCGCACCTCCGCTCTGTGTCTAATGGAATGCCTGCGCCCCTCTGCACCTTCTGCAGGTCTGTACCTACGAACCTACGCACCTGTAGCGCTTCTGCGCCTGCGTATCTGCGCACCTACAACGCTTCTGCGCCTGCGTACCTCCGCACTTTTCTTTCACTGCACTTGCGTTCCTACGGGTATAGACAGTTTTCAGACTTCAAGGATAACCCAGACTATCAGATCTACAGATCTGATCATGTGCCGAGGAGATATCAACCCATTAGTAGATCCAACTTGTAATTCTCATGTTTCTCCTTGATATTGGTTCAACTCTCTCTCACAAACCGATTACAAGAATTTCAGATCTAGCTTCTCTTAAGATCTTCTAATTTCACACACATCTAGCCAAATGATCTCCTTTGCTTTATATAGGCAGGCTCTTCCTAAAATCATGGATCAATACCATAGATAACCAATACAAGGGATCCAAACCGGGGCTAAATTAGATCCTATACCACGGGCCAAAACCATAGAATCACGAACGTCAGGCTAAATACCACGGGCCAAACATAAGAAACCCCACGTGAGTGCGCTTCTCTGCCTTGAAGTGAGTGAACTGGGGTCCGCACCTTTTACATGGTGTACCTGCGGGTATGTATGCACTTTATCTATGACATTCCTGCGGGTCCGCAACTTTTGTACGGTGTACCTGCGTACCTCTTGTTTTCTTCATTATTTGTGAGCTAATCATCAATCTCTGCTACTGACCTGTTGTACAATGATCCATCACCTGTATGAGTTGCCATCAAGGACAACACTTTAGCCATAATGCCAACAATCTCCCCCTTTGGACTTGATGGCAAAGCTTACTTGTGAATTGTCATATGATTCCTTTGAACTGTCCTACATCCATGTATTCTGGCATATCTGATATCTCTTCTGTGGATTCATCTGAATGTATACAAGTGAGATGATCTTCTATGAGAGGGTTGCCATCAAGTACAACACATGCATCATAATGCCAACAATCTCCCCCTTTGGACTTGATGGCAACAACACCAAATCACTCTCCCCCTTTGACATCAAGGGCAAAGGGTTTTTCTCCCCCTAAGAACATGCTCCTCTTGACTATAAACCAGATCTGCTGAAGTCTCTGAATGAGCTCCCCCTTTGTATATGCCATGGTGCACCAATCTGATCATGCTCTTTCTGAGAACAAGCTGAAATGTTTGCTTTGCTATATAGTGTTGTTTATGCTCAAGCTTCACCTGACTGTAAGCAAGGTCTGCAAAAAGATGTTCTATAAGAAGAACATGACTCTATATATCATAAATGACTTTCCTATCACCAAAAGACTCAATACATACATCCATCACCCAACCAAGTGGGGATACATCAGGAACTAAATACATTACATCTTTATCCCAGGCATAGTGGGGAAACCAACATAGGTCGTTACATGACCTGAAGAGATGACTACAATAGATACTATTACATCACGAGTCTTGATATGACCTTTACAGAGACCAAACACCTAAATAAGATCATGATAAACATCATCAACAACATTGTATGATCTGCTTCATAGTATATGTCAACAACAATTAGTGCATGAATCATCAAGGTATGTCCGCATCAACAGAATTTCACATTCTATGTGAGAAACACCATAGCCATCATGATCATCATTTGGGAATATCTGCATCAATCAACATATGTACGAAACAACCTATCATGATATAGGTAAGAGTTCATCATCATCATGTCTCCAACAATGAAAATTTGAATATTCACCCCTGTATCCAGCCAACAATCCTTATCCATTTGTGCCAAGAATGAAAGGAATCATGCATCATAACTGTAATATATGATCTTTATGCATATGTCAACAGCAGCATATGAGTGACTCATCATCAAGAAGATGTGAATTCAAGCTAAGTGCTTCTCCTTATCCTCATGAAGGTTACCATGTAAGCACCATTAGAGAATCAACCACAAATCTGATCCAAGAACCATGTGAACAACTCATAGCAAGATGAATCATTTATCTATATAAGCATCATCACCAAGGACTATTAACCATAATGCCAACAATGCATTAAGAGCATATGCTCCCCCTAAACTTGTGCCATCTGTCAGATCTTATCAGTAAGAAAAGTCAGCCAATAAATGTCTCAAGACAGATCCGCAGTTTCTCATTATATGGCCTGCATGGCTCCGCACGTCACCTTCCGCTCCTCTGCGTATCCCCGCACTTGACTTTCTGTGTTTCCACGTATTCCCGTAGAGATCCTTCCACTACAGCGTGTACCCACACACTGTTTCTTCAATCACGCCGTGTACTACTACTGTGTCCACGAACTCTCAGATGCTATCGCGCCGCGTACCTACGCACCTGCGGCTTCTGTAGCGCCGCGTACTTTCACCGTGCCTCCGCACCTGAACCTCTGCCACGCCGCGTACCTTTATTGTTCTTCCGCACCTGAACCTCCATCACGCCGCATACCTCCGCATTGGGACTATGCCTTTGCTGCGTATCCTCGCACTTTCACTGTGTATCACCTACGTTCCTCCGCACAGGAACTTCCGCTCTGCTGCGTACGCCCGCACTTGCGCAGTGAATGGTCTGCGTACCTCTGATTAGAACCCAATTAAATAGTCCTCCTATGTGCCACTGACAGTCAGATTCCTAGATCTGATCTTGTGCTCGAGAGATCATACTTCATAGATTCACTTCCAACTTCACTTTCCCTACTGCCTTTCTTCAAACAGTCATATACGCGATTGTGCAGTATCCAACTCGCGTATATACGCGACTTCCCTTTATGGAGTTTGCATATGAGATTCAGGACATTGAATTTTTGTACTTTCAGCTCCCTCTGATTCTGTACGTTGTGATGTGCCGCCTTTTTCTGACTGTACTTCCTTTTTCCTCCATATCTTCAAGCGTGACAATGTTTTCTCCTTTTGGTGTGATGTCTATGCTTTGTTCCTGCATTCCTTAGCTATATGTCCAAGCTTGTTACATGCATAACATCTTACATGTTTCATATTCCTCCTGTAACAATTAGTAGCTTTATGAACATACATATTGCAAGCAAAGCAATATCCATTAAAGTACTTTGAATGTGATGATCTTTCTGCATAATGGTCTTGAACCCTTCTTCTTCTACATCTGGCTGCAACATGTCCAAGATTATGACATACATAGCATTCAACATTATTCATAGGAGGAGTAAAGGATTTTCTTTGAGGAATCTCTTTCCTTGGTTGATGATGAGATTGATCTTTCATTTCTTCGTTGATCACTTTAGATTTCTCTTTAGAGTTCCTTGCCTCACCTTGTGAACTAGATTCACCTTCAACAGATTCATGGAAACCAAGACCAGTCTTTATAGCAGGAGACCTTTGACTACTAAGAATATCATCCAAGACTTTAGAGCTATCTTGAAATCGTAAAAGCTTATCCTTTTCTTCTATTTTACCTTTCAAGATATTTACCTCATCCTGAAGTTGTTCTTCCTTTTCAAGAGATTGATTTTTCAAATCTTCTTCAGCTTTCCTTCCTTCTTCCATTTGTTCCCTTAGTTTGAGAATCTCCTTTCCTTGTTCTTCATTCAGATCCTGCTGCATTTGAGGAACTCGGAAGGCACATTCCAGCTGAGATTTTAAGCTCATGACTTCGTTGTCTTGTTTTTCAATTGCTTGATGTAGATCTTCATTTTGCTTCTTTTATTCTTCAAGATCTCCTTTTAGTGAGAGGATTGTAGCTTCAAGATTTTCATAGTAGCTAGATCTATCTTTGAGTTTCTTGATGGTTGTGCTTCTTTCGTTGACTTCTTTTCTTAATGATGTCACTTCATGCTGCAATTTTTGACATTGGTCTTCCTTGTCCTTGAGAAGTTTTCTTACCTTGTTTCCTTCTTCTAGTTGGGCCTTTAGTTTGGTAGCTTCTTCTTTGAAGTCACATTCCCTTTTGTTCAATAGATCTTGTTGATCTCTAATTTTGTCTGTCAGCCTTTTAAATTCTTCCTCTATTTGATATCTTTATTGTTCACCCATAAGAGAAAATTCAGTAGTTTCGCTATCACTTTCATCTCTTCCAAAAGGAAAGATAGTTGGAACATCAGAGGATAATATATTCATACCTGATAATGATTTTGAATCTGATTCTGAATCTGAAGAGCTTCTTATACCTAATCCCCAATCGATTCTCCCACTGTCATAGTTCTTCTGTGATGCCTTCTTTTTCTTAGGTGCTTTCTTCTTAAGCTTCTTTCCCATTGTTCCACGGATCTCCTTTAAGCAATCAAGCTTCTATCAAAGAACCTGGCTCTGATACCAATTGTTGGAAATAATACTGAGAGGGGGGGTGAATCAGTATTATCAAATCAATAAAAGTTTTCATTTCCAAACTCTGATTCATATATTCTACTTCCACAACTTCTTATGATTAAGTTAATTGATATTCAATAAGTGCATTAGAACATTATCAACCATATTATCAGTTAACATATGCAGTAACATAGAGTAGATCATCACACATAAGGCACACACATGAACACCATGATATAAGGTGGAAACCCAATGCGGGAGAAAACCACCTGCTACAAGTCATCTCAATCTTCTTCTTAATAAGAAAATCCTTTTACAATATTTTGTACTGGTGTAGTCTTATACCAGTACGGGAGCTACAACCCCCTTTGCTCTTGTACTAGCCGATCCATTTACTAGTACGCAGGCTGCTACCTGCTACAATGCTCCATAGATTTCCTTTAGCTCTTGTACTAGCTTAGATACTAGTATGTAGGTGCTGTCCTACAATCTTCTCTCCTCCAGGTACCATGTTTCATCAATTTTCAGACTGGATACACTAAAGCACAACACATAATCTGAAAGGCCACATTTCATCAAATTTTCATACTGGACCCAACAACAACATTAAAGCTCATAATCAAACAACCTTCTGAATCACCCAATCACCAGATCAATACATATACAATGAGAGTTATCAACCAGATCTAGTCCACCAGATCATATAAGGATAAGTCATTATGAACCTGATCCATTCATCTATCAATACTGAAGCTAATCATAATCATTCAATCAATCACTTCTGTTATCAGAATCATAATACCAGACATCACTTCAAAACCCAGAACACGACAATAATAAACAGGGGCAGCTAAATAGATTTCATGAAAAGTCTGCAGCTTCACCCATAGAACACCTGCGTACATCCGCACTCTTCCCAACTGATTTCCTGCGCACCCACGCACTGTGTCTCACGAACTTCCTGTGCACCTTCGCTCTGTGTCTAATGGAATGCTTGCGCCCCTCCGCACCTTCTGCAGGTCTGGACCTACGAACCTACGCACCTGCAGCGCTTCTGCGCCTGCGTATCTGCGCACCTGCAACGCTTCTGCGCCTGCGTACCTCCGCACTTTTCTTTCACTGCACTTGCGTTCCTACGGGTATAGACAGTTTTCAGACTTCAAGGATAACCCTGACTATCAGATCTACAGATCTGATCATGTGCCGAGGAGATATCAACCCATTAGTAGATCCGACTTGTAATTCTCATGTTTCTCCTTGATATTGGTTCAACTCTCTCTCACAAACCGATTACAAGAATTTCAGATCTAGCTTCTCTTAAGATCTTCTAATTTCACACACATCTAGCCAAATGATCTCCTTTGCTTTATATAGGTAGGCTCTTCCTAAAATCATGGATCAATACCATAGATAACCAATACAAGGGATCCAAACTGGGGCTGAATTAGATCCTATACCACGGGCCAAAACCATAGAATCAAGAACGTCAGGCTAAATACCACGGGCCAAACATAAGAAACCCCACGTGAGTGCGCTTCTCTGCCTTGAAGTGAGTGAACTGGGGTCCGCACCTTTTACATGGTGTACCTGCGGTTATGTACTCACTTTATCTATGACATTCCTGCGGGTCTGCAGCTTTTGTACGGTGTACCTGCATACCTCTTGTTTTCTTCATTATTTGTGAGCTAATCATCAATCTCTGCTACTAACCTGTTGTACAGTGATCCATCACCTGTATGAGTTGCCATCAAGGACAACACTTTAGCCATAATGCCAACAATCTCCCCCTTTGGACTTGATGGCAAAGCTTACTTGCGAATTGTCATCTGATTCCTTTGAACTGTCCTACATCCATGTATTCTGTCATATCTGATATCTCTTTTGTGGATTCATCTGAATGTATACAAGTGAGATGATCTTCTATGAGAGGGTTGCCATCAAGTACAACACATGCATCATAATGCTAACATATTTGGCTTCTTCAAGTACACATGTAGATCATGAGGCATGGTTGATTGACTCAGGTGCATCCTTTCACTTCACTCCCCATAGAGAGTGGTTCTACGAGTATGAGAAATATTATGGTGGCGATGTCTTCACGAGGGATGACAGGAAGGCTATAATCATTGGTCGTCGAAATGTAAAGTTGAGGTTGCAAGGTGGAAGGGTTAGAACACTTCCGGGTGCTCTGCATATTCTTGCATTGGCCAAAAATTTGATTTCCATAAGCAAGCTAGATGATGCAGGTGTAAAAACAGTGTTCGAGAAGGATACCTGCAAAATGGTTCGGGGAGCATTGGTATTGATGCAGGGAGTTCGGATTGGAACTCTGTACAAGCTGCAAGGTAGCACTGTTATTGATGGGTGCAATAGTTCTGTGGTTCCTGAAAGTGGAGTAGAAAATCTAGTGGTCTCTAGAGAGAAGACCATGTTGTGGCATCAAAGGCTTGGACATATTGGAGAGAAGGGCCTTCCAATACTTCATGGTAAAGGTATGGTAGAAGGTATGAGTAATAGCTCTCCGGATTTTTATTTCTGTGAAAATTGTGTATATGGGAAGCAGAATCGGGTGAGTTTCCCCTCTGGTGGTAAGAGGGCAAAACAAATATTAGAGCTTGTGCACAATGATGTGTTTGGAATTATGAAGGGTCCATCACTGGGTAAGTCTGTATACTATGTATCATTTATAGATGACTTCTCAAGGAATACATGGATATATTTCCTTAAGAAGAAATCTGAATTCTTTAATAGGTTTAAAGAATTTAAGGCTCTGGTGGAAAACCAGAGAGATTAGAAGATAAAGGTGCTGAGGACAGATAACGGTGGAGAGTTTTGCAGTAAGAAATTTGAAGAGTTTTGTAAGAAGTGTGGTATAGCACGACAGAAGACTACTCCATATACACCTAAGAAAAATGGAGTTACAGAAAGAATGAACAAGACGTTGATGGAAAGGGCAAGAAGCATGCTTAGTGATGTCGAGTTAGGATAGGAATTCTGGGCAGAGGCGATGGAGATAGCATGTTACCTAGTCAATAGATCACCTTCATCAACGTTGGAGATTAAGACTCCACAAGAGGTATGGATTGGTAAGAAACCCTCTCTTTCACATCTGAGGGTATTTGAATGTGATTCATATGTACATGTTCCAAAGGAGAAATGAACCAAGTTGGATAGTAAATTTGAAAAGTGCATCTTTATTGGGTATAAGGATGGTTTAAAGGGTTATAAGCTTTGGAACCCAGTAACAAGGAAGGTTGTGTACATCCAAGATGTGGTGTTCAGATAGATGAAAGATGTTATTAAACATGAAGTCCAACCAAAGGAACCTGAGAAGATAGAGTTTAAGCTAAAGGAAGAAGAATCAAATCTACAATAGAGGAGGAATCAAAAGATGAAGAGCCACAAACTCTGGGTGTGAGAAGATCAGTTTGAGAAAGAAGGCAGCCAGAAAGGTATAGTCCATCTGCTTTTTGTTCAAATTTGTTTTATCTATTACTGATGATGATCCGAGAACTATGAAGAAAGTAGTAGATTCAAAGGATGACAAACTCTGAAAAGAGGCTATGGTTGATGAAATGGCATCTTTGCACAAAAATGAGCCTTGGGATCTGGTGGAGTTGCCGGCTGGAAGGAAACCCATTGGAAGCAAATGGGCGTTCAAGAAGAAGACAAATGCAGAAGGAAAGGTGGAGAAATACAAAGCTCAGTTGGTAGCGAAAGGTTATTCCCAGGTGTCGGGAATTGATTTTGGTGATATTTTTTCTCCTGTTGCCAAGGTAGCTTCTATTAGATTAATATTATCTGTTGCTACTACTTTTGATTATGAGGTAGAACAGATGGATGTGAAGACAACATTTCTTCATGGGGATTTGGAAGAGGATATCTACATGAAGCAACCTAAAGGTTTTGCAGTGAAGGGTAAGAAAGAATGGGTATGAAAGTGAAAGAAGTCTCTGTATGGGTTAAAACAGTCGCCAAGGATGTAGTATCAGAAATTTGATACATTTATATGGGGACTTGGCTTCACCAGAAGCAAAGCAGATCATTATGTGTATTTTAAATTAATTGGTGACCATGTTATTTATCTGGTCTTGTATGTGGATGATATGTTGCTGGTTGGAAATGACAAAGAAAATATCAAGGATTTGAAGACCCAATTGTCCTCCAAATTCGACATGAAAGATCTTGGCACTGCAAAATATATTTTGGGAATGGAAATTAAAAGAGATCGGGCAAAGAGGAAGCTCTGGTTAAACCAGAGGAAGTATGTTAAGACAATATTGCAAAGGTTTAATATGCAGGATAGTAAACCGGTGAAGGTTCCTATTCCTATAGGTATGAAGTTATCTGCTGAACAATGTCCCAAGACACAAGAAGAGGAAGAGGACATGTCCCGTGTTCCATATGCAAGTGAAGTCAGTAGCCTGATGTATGCAATGGTCTGTACTAGACTAGACATTGCACATGCAGTGGGAATATTGAGTAGGTTTATGTCAAACCCAGGAAAGGAGCATTGGACAGCAGTGAAGCGGGTTTTCAGGTATTTGCGTGGCACTAGTGATTATGGTTTATGCTACCAAGGAAGACTAGGATTGGACAGAGTGTTGGATATTCGTGGCTTTGTTGATGTAGACTGGGTTGGAGATATGGATAAAAGAATATATACAAGTGGGCATGTGTTTAACCTATTTGGAGGTGCAGTCAGTTGGATGAGTAAGAAACAATCTGTAGTGGCACTATCAACTATAGAGGCAGAATACATGGCATCCACTCATGCAAGCAAGGAAGCAGTTTGGTTGCAGAGATTGTGTTCAAGTATGGGGTTAGTACAGGGAGCTATAAGGATAGATTGTGACAGCCAAAGTGCAATTTTCTTGGCAAATAACATTGCATATCATTCAAAGACAAATCACATTGATGTTCAGTATCACTTTGTGAGGGATATGATAGAAGAAAAAAAGGTGTTGTTGTTAAAGGTGGACACTTTGAATAATATTGTAGATGCATTGACAAAATTTGTGAGCTCTGAGAAGTTCTCTTGGTGTAGAAAAACAATGGGAATTGCAGGGCTGGAAAAATGACTAAGCTATCTTGTGGCCCCGTGCGGAAAGAAAACAACAAGTGAGAGAGTTGGGTTTTGTTATATTCTTTCCACAACTAGCCCATGTAGTTAACCCGGGGGTTAGAGGGGGGGCGGAGCCACCCCCTTCATTGCGCTGATTGTGTAGAAGGTGGGGGGTCACAAGGGGTTTGAGGGGTGCAGGTAACCCCCCCTCTATGGTTTTGGACCCTATGTTAGGTTGGGCTGACCCACCTATGGTTTTGTGCATGATTTTTGCACATGGTTTTGGACGCGATGGTTTTCGGTCCATGGTTTTCGACGCAATGGTTTTTGGTCCATGGTATTGGATGCTTTGGCATGTATAAATATCTTTTGTAACATTGAAAGGAACATAATGAAAAAATCAAGCTAGTAGTCCCAGTTTTGGGATCTAGGGGAAAAAATATCTATGTATATGTGTTTTATGTGTTATGCTCTCACATTGTTTATTTTCTATGTTTTAGAATTCATATGCAGGTAATTTTTGTATGGGGTTAAAACCTACATCAAAACCCTAGTAACATAATCTCATTCCTAAATTCCATTTCCTAGCTTCCCACTACCATTTCCACATTTCAAAACTATCCCTTGTCACCTCCCTCATATCACACATCCCCATTTCCATCTCGTCAATTTCTTCACACCATTCCATACTCTCTACACCTCCATTCCATTTCATCATCTCCCTAGGGTTTGACTCCAATAACTCATGGCAGAAGAAGAGAACAGAAGTCACAATGAGGAAGAAAAATAGGAGAGGAGCCTGTCTAAGAGAGGAGGGAGAATCATTTGATATGAGCGAACCAATACCAAAGAACTCATGGAATCTCCCATCACTGTGACATGCTTTAACCAAGGAAAAACTCAAAACGGCAAAAGAGAATATTGAAGCCTTGAACAAGCAAGAGGAGAAAAGAAGGTGAGATATTCTTTCTAGGGCATCACTCCATGCCTCAAACATATGATCAGCCATCAACCCACCAATTTTGACAATTTTTGAACAAATTTTGCAAGTTTTGATTTCATGTATTTTTTAAAGCATTTTCAACACAGTAAAAATGTCAAACGCATAGCACCTAGGTGTTGTGCATTTTTTTAGGGCATCTAATGACCAAAAGGTCAGAATATTTGGATTCAGAGTGATGAGGACATGCACCCTGTGAATTCCCTAAGCATTTGGAAACAAACAGGTCGGCCAAAAAGGTCAAAAACCACCAAAAAACCACCTTTCTACCTCATTTCTGGCTTGGGTACTGCACCTTTACCAGCCTTGGGAGATTGAGTTTTTTGATAGGGAAAATGAGCTCCAAATTGAAAACTGAAGACATATATGGAAAGTAGACTTGAAGGGCTAGCCAACGAGCTATCTTGGAGCAAATTTGGACACTGAGAAGGCACCCAAAAGTAGTGCTAAAGTTGGAGGGCACATTTGACACTAAAAGGGCGTGTTTGACAAAGAGAGGGTGTGTTTGACAGTCTTCTCCAATTTTCACTATTTCTCTCCAAATTGAGTTTCACCTATGGTAAGTTAATGTTTTATTAATGAAATTGATAAGGATGATGTAATTATTATGTTTTCTACTACTATATAGGGTAAATACATTATTTAAATGGCCTACATGACTTGTAATGAATTAGTTTGCTTAAGTTAGGGATGAGTCACTTTGACCACCCTATACTCTAGCTATCAGTTCGGTCTTTCTTGAAACTGCTCATCCTCTCATGAATTCAACACCTGAGGCTAGGATGAGTTGGTTTGAGGCCTATATTATGTATTTTCTTAGTCATTTTAACGGTTGGACTCTCTTGGATGTGGTAATAGTTTTTTAGACTTTGGCATGGAATATACTGGATGAGTTGCAGCTATTTTGGTGGGATTCCTATGGCATGGTAATTTGATCTTTTTTCTTCTTGTGTTTCATATGTATGAATGTTTTGTACCTCTCATGATCCATTCCACTCTATGATATGTTGATTTTCAAGGCGTGATAAGCAGAATTCATCTTTGTATGCTCTGTTTTGGGAAAATCATCATAGATTGTTTCTTTTCATCAGTTTAAAAAGAATTCATGACCCTCATGCTCTTTTTAGCATCTCACTAGTCTAAACCATCTCATCACTATAATACTGAGTTTAAAGTACCTTGCCTACCTTGCCCCATCAGACGTCTGCAATTCAAATTCACTTTGCCTTGACCTAGTTCATTCTTGACCTAATTCACTCATCCTTGTGACTACCTAACTAAAATCAAATCAAACAACCCTCTTACATCTAGCTTAAAACCCTAATCTGTCCATCCCTCTTGGCTATGATCCTTTGGAGAGATCCCTCTCCGGCTTGGTAGGGCTAGCTACCAAGTCAAAAGATTGGTCTGTGGTTACCTCAGCTGGAATCTTCCTCAGCCATGGAGATCCGGAGGAGTGATAACATATTGGCGCCGTTGTCGGGGAACGAGAGATTCATTTTCCTTGGGTGTACAACAAAGTTTAGATCTAATTGTTGATGGTGAACAACAGTTGGACACATAGGAAGGCTGTACCATTCACCTGGTGACTCCATTGACTGAAAGATCCATAAAATCAACACTTCATGATGACGCCACTGCATTAATATCAGTGGCTTGGAGAAATTTCAAGATGGGATCCGTTGCAAGAAGGTATGCCCCAATGAAAAGAGATCAGATTCCAGGTTTCGAAAATAAAATGCCTAAGGTAAATTGGCAAATAAATTTTCCAATGTTCAGAGATGTGAAAGGTTATGATGTTGCTCTTCATCTAGTGAGATTTCACATGCATGTGTGTAGATTAAGGATCGATATTCCTAAAGACTGCTTGATGAAGATATTCATGGCCACTCTGTATGGTGAAGCCCAATATTGGTATGAAAGTTCCCGCCTGATTTTATTTATTGTTTATAGGATTTTTATACCATGTTCTTTGAAAGCTATAAAGAATCTTGTCCATCCTTAATATTAATTTAGAACTGTTGTAAACATGTTGATATTTTTATTGAAAATCTTGAGAATTTTCATGGAGATGATGAATTCATGGACGATGAGATCATGGAATCCCTGTATGAAAATCCATTTCAGCAGCATAAAGAAAGCTTAGAGGATACTTGTCAAGATGCTCAAGAAAGTTCACAGCAGGTTGAAGATCTTTGTACAGTTGAAAATGATGGAAGACAAGGTCTTATTTCATATCTTCTTGTAGCAGAAGATGGTATGAAGGAAAATCAAGTTCCAATTTCAGATTGTGATAAGGTCAAGTTGGCTATTCCAGATCTAGATTCAGATTGTGATGATGAAGAGTATGTTGTTTTGGATCCCATGAAGGAGAGCTCTATTGTTGAGATCACCTTGAATGAAGAAAATGAAGTTATCGACCCAAGTGTTCTCACCCCATCAGAAAAAAGTCTGCAAAAGGAGGTAATATTGTCCCTTTATGAAAAACGAGATGAGATCTTTGCTCAAGTAAGTGAAAAATATTCTTTGGATGACTCTGTGGTAAATAATAGAAATTGCAGTTTTGATTTTCTGACAATATGAAGAAGCTAGTCACTTTGATACAGTAGCTTCCTCTTTGCTTGAAGATGAAGGAATTTTGCATCTTGATAGTCAAAATGAATCACATCAAATGAATCAACAGTCTAATGAGAATTTATATACTCCTTTGCTTGAAATTAATGAATATATTCAACATTCTTTTCAAAATTTAGGAGGGAAAGAAGACAATCATTGTTTTAGCAAAAAAAACAAAAAGTACTATCTCCTCTGTTTGAAGATGAGATACATCAACTTCTGAAAAGTTATGTTACATCCCAAGCTAATGCAGGTTTTCCGTGTTCACATAGTCAAGTTGCTTTCTTTCATGAAGATGATAGGGTTTTCATGTTAGATAATCTTTAAGAATATTTTCTATTTAAGAATGACTTAGAATATGAATTTGAGGGGTATGAGCCTAAGAGAGATAGTATTCCAGAAATTGAGTTAGAATTTCTCATGCTCAAGGAATTTATAGCGAACACTCAGATAAAATAAGGTTATACTTCCCTATGCCTTCCTATCAATCAACAACCAATTGTTCTTTCAGATCAGAATGAAGGGAGTACTTGTATTTTTGCTGTTGGATCTCAAGACAAGGTAATGCTTCTGTATTTTCAAGATCCCTTCAACAGTCTTTTGCAAGCATTGGAGAAGATGAATGTTCTCTGGTTTGTTAGCATAAGCCTTGGTTTCAGTTTTTATTGTGAGTTGCCTACATGTACGTCATTCTGCCTGCTCGAGGAAAGTGAGAGCATAATTTCAGTAAGTAGCCATCTACTGGATTGGTTACATTGGAAGTCTCACTTCACATGATTGTACATATTTCTTCAGTAGGCAGGTGGTTTTCATTAGGATTTGAAGCCCTCAAAACTCGACGGTCTCTTTCCATTAATAGGATTTGTAAGTACTTGTTTCATTTAAGTAAGTCTTGATTCATTTTTTTTTCAATCAATTTCAAGTTAGTTTCAATTTAGTTTGTGTCATTTGAGTTGTCAGCGTTTAGTCATGCATTTCAGTTAAGTTTTTGACTGTATTGGCCCACATGGTTAGGCACTTTGTCTACGGTGTTCTTGACAACTCCAAGGAGCTTCCATCCCCAATAAGGCCAATGTTAGTGTTAGTATTTTCATACTACCATCAATGATAAACAATCCTCTTTTCATATCATATTAGGGTCCCATTTTGAAATTTTTTTCATTCCACTAAGTCGTCATGCAAAATATTGGTCACTGAAGGTTGAATGAGGATTTCCTTTACTCCTTTTAGAAATTTACCCCTTTCTGGCTCATTTCAACCTTGTTGAGTATGCATGGTCCATAGAGTTAATGACATCATGCCATCACATCAGTAATGTCATCTTGAAATTAAATCCTTCAAGGTCTCATTAGGTCCTTTAGGGTTTTTCAAGGTTTCATTAGGTCATTAGGGTTTCCAATGTTCCAATAAAACTCCATCCCATTTCATAAGACCGGAAAGTAAAGGGTGATCAAATAAAATCTCTTCACCATGTGAAGATGATTTGTAAGGAGAAATGCTTATTTCATCATGTAATTGTATGATCACTATATGTAATACCGACTCAATTTCTATATACCGACTTCATTAAAGAAAAGTCAAATTCAAAGAGTTCTTAAAGACCATCAAAATATCAATTTTTCAAAGTAAATAGTCAAGTGAAAGGGTAATGTTTCAAAAATTTAAGTGAATGCCAAAGGGAGTTGTCTTTTCCCAAGGGTGTCCAAATCATCATTTTCCACAGGCACTAAACCCTAATTTCCTCTCCCACTGAGCTAGGTTTGGTTACGGAATCAGAGACATATGAGTAGAGAATGCCTAAGGGAGGCCATTTAAGCATGTATGAGGCCATTCCAACTCATAAACATCATGCCTCCATAATTTTTCAATAAGTCATTCCAAGGGACAAATCATTTGCCACACATAGGGCCAGTTTTTCTTCCATGTATGTTTCCAAGCAAACAATGATGCATTTTACAAAAGTGAGAGAGATTTTCGTCCATAATAGTCCAAGGATGAAAAACCTCCTTACGTTCTTACTTAGGTGTTATGTTTTTCGAAAAATGTCAAAAATACAATTTCCACAAGAGAGTTGCTGCACTTGTGGAGTGACCTTGGGAAAATCCATTTTTCTCCTATATGGAGTGTCCAAATGCCGTTCTTGATGATTCATATGATAACTAGGAAGAAATATATTTCCAATGAGCTATCATGAGATCAATTTGGAGTTGCGAAAGACCTATAAACGTTTCTTTCAAGATAACACTTCATTTTTGCACCCTCATTCTACAATGTTTTGACCAGTCTCGGCAGAATCAACTTTGGGAGGGTGAAATCAAGTCCATTTTGGAAACTTAAGGTAGATTTGGAAACAATATAGGAAAATATTTCAAATGTGCTATCCCGGGCTCAATTTGGACACTGGTAAGGAAGTCAAAATCAACCTGCAATTCGGAGGGAGCATTCTGAACTTGGAGCATGCGTTTGACCAGAGTGCTACGTGTTTGCCTTAAAACTCTGTGCATTTCCTAAGGGCGTTGTGCACTTGTTAAGAGAGGGCGCGTTTGACCAGATTGCTTCCTGTTTGCCCAAAAACATCCACAGATTGCCCAAAAAGCACTACATCATCTCCAAGCTTCAAAATGTGCCACCATCATGCTCCAACAAACAAGTAGGTTGAAATCATATCACTCCTCTCTTCCACAGTTGAATTATATGGTGGTTCATTGTGTTTTGGTTTCCTACTATATTCAAAACCCTAGTAACATAATCTCATTCCTAAATTCCATTTCCTATCTTCCCACTACCATTCCCACATTTCAAAACTAACCCCTGTCACCTCCCTCATATCACACATCCCAATTTCCATCACCTCAATTTCCTCACACCATTCCATACTCTCTATACCTACATTCCATTTCATCGTCTCCCCAGGGTTTGACTCCAATAACTCATGGAATAAGAAGAGAACAGAATTCATATTGAGGAAGAAAGACACAAGAGGAGCCTATCTAAGAGAGGAGGGAGAATCATTAGACATGAGCCAACCAATACCAGAGAACTCATGGCATCTCCCATCACTATGACATGCTTTAACTGGGGCAAAACTCAAAGCTGCAAAAGAGAAGATTGAAGCCTTGACCAAGAAAGAGGAGAAAAGAAGGCCATATATTCTTGCCGAGGAATCACTCCATGCCTCAAACATATGATTAGCCATCAGCCCACCAATTTTGACAATTTTTGAACAAATTTTGCAAGTTTTGATTTTCTGTATTTTTTAAAGCATTTTCAACACAATCAAAATGTCAAATGAGGAAACTAATGAGAAAAAGGTAAGCATAAATGGATTCAAAGTGATGAGGACATGCACCCTGTGCATTTTCTAAGCATTTGGAGACAAATAGGTTATCCAAAAAGGTCAAAAACCACCAAAAAACCACCTTTCTACCTCATTTCTGGCTTGGGTGCTGCACGTTTACCAGTCTTGGGAGATTGAGTTTTTGACAAGGCAAATGAGCTCCAAATTGAAAACTGAAGACATATCTAGAAAGTAGACTTGAAGGGCTTTCCAATGAGTTATCTTGGAGCAAATTTGAACACCGAGAAGGCACCCAAAAGAAATACTAAACTTGGAGGGCGTGTTTGACACTGAAAGGGCGCGTTTGACAAAGAGAGGGCACGTTTGACAGTCTTCTCCAATTTTCATTATTTCTCTCCAAATTGATTTTCACCTATGGGAAATTGATGTTTTACTGATGTAATTGATAAGGATGATGTAATTATTATGTTTTTTATTGTTATCTAGGGTAAATACATTAGTTAAATGGCCTACATGACTTGTAATGAATCAATTTTCTTAAGTTAGGGATGAGTCACTTTGACCACCCTATACTCTAGCTATCAGTTCAGTCTTTCTTGCAATTGCTCCTCCTCTCATGGATTCGACCCCTGAGGCTAGGATGATTTTTTTTGAGGCCCATATTATGTATTTTCTTAGTCATTTTATAGGTTGGACTCTCTTGGATGTGGTAATAGTTTTTTCAGGATTTGGCATGGAATATATTGGATGAGTTGCAACTATTTTGGTGGGATTCCTATGGCATGGTAATTTGATCTTGTTCCTTCTTCTATTTCATATGTATGAATGTTTGGTACCTCTCACGATCCATTTCAATCTATGATATGTTTATTTTCAAGGTGTGATAAGAAGAATTCATCTTTGTATCCTCTGTTTTTGGAAAATCATAATAGATTGTTTCTTTTCTTCAATTTAAAAAGAATTCATGACCCTCATGCTCTTTTTGGCATCTCACTAGTCTAAACTATCTCATCACTATACCACTGAGTTTAAATTACCTTGCCTACCTTTCCCCATCAGATGTCTCCAGTTCAGATTCACATTCCCCTAACCTAGTTCATTCTTTGACCTAATTCACTCATCCTTGTGACTACCCAATCAAAACCAAATCAAATAACCCTCTGAACTTTACATATAGCCTAAAACCCTTATCTATCCAACCCTCTTGGTTGTGATCCTTTGGAGAGAGCCCTCTTCAGCTTGGTAGGGCTAGCTACCAAGTCAAATAATTGGTCTGTGGTTACCTCAAATGGACTCTTCCTCAGCCTTGGAGATCTGGAGGAGTGATAACAAAAGGAAAAACAAATTATCATGGAAAAGGAGCAAGCTAAACTATTGCAGCAAGAAGACAAGGCAAAATCAGTATTGGAAATCAATGAGCCTAAAGGAAATCAAGAACAAGGTAATAAAAAGAGGCCAAGAACCAAATTGCTTAAGAAAGCATGGAAAGAGGAGAAAAAACACATCTTGTTGGATGAGGAACTAGAGTTAGAAGACGTAATTTCCTTAGAGGTCAATGAAGACAGGGAGTATTGGTTAGACAAGATGAATGACCACTTGGAGAAGCTTATAAACAAGGGCAATAGAGAAAACTAGCTACTAAGGCATATGGCACATCACTACCAGGCCAAGAATATGATTTGCAATGTCAAGGTCAAACAGTTGGAAAACAAGCTCAAAGAAGCCCTAAAGGACCAAAATGAGAAGGGTAACTTAGAGATGCTTGTTGAAGCATCCATGAGGGCTTAATATACTTCATTTTACAGCTTTTGACCAATTTTGAAGAAATTCTAAACATTTTTGGTTTTTTGGATATTTTGGTGCCTTATGCAGAAATTTGGCCAAGCGTTGTGCTTTTTCCTCAGGCACTCAAATCAGGAATGGCTTGCATTTTTGGAAAGCCCTTGGCATCCTCTCAAAACCCATTTCTTCATATTTTCCAAAGGGGGCCCAAATTTTGAGAAAAAGGGGAAAAAGTGGTCAAAATCAACTTTTTGGACCTCTTTTTGACAAGCGCTATGCTTTTGGCGAGACCTTGGGAGATTTGATTTTGAAGGCCTTCCCATGGGTCATTTTAAAAATTCAAGGTGTTATGAAAACTAGACATGAAAATATAGTTGAATTTCCTTTCAGATCTTCATTTGGAGCTCAGGAAGGAACCTTAAAGTGGGCTCAAAGTCAGAGCTGCAAAATTTCCTGTGTTTTTTATTTAAAATTTCACTATGTAAATTTCCTAGTTTTCAGTTTGACTTGGTCAAAGTAAAAAATATTGATGTAATTGAACTTGGTTCAAGGTTATATGATGTAAGCATGAATAAATTCACATGATAGTTTGTTTTTGATGTTTAGTCAGCCTCATTAAGGAAGTCAAATCCAAAACAAAGTATCCAAGAAGTGTTTGTGTTTAACCTTCTGACTCTCGCCTATTGGTTGAGAGAATCTTGGAATCAGTTCCACCACCTAGGAATTCGACTCTTGAAGGTGGGGAAGTGGTCTAATGGAGTCTATATGTATCATTTCTCTTTCAGAGAGAGGGGTTGGACTTTTGTGGAGGAGGCTTGTATGTTATGATCTTTTCAGCTAATACAGGAGCAGTTGCAGCTATTTTTCAGGAACTCTAGTTCTGTGAGTCTATGGTGTTTGTTTAATATTTCTATCAGTTTCTAATGGATAAATCATATTTCTTCACATGATTTTTCTTCTTTCTATGAATTACCTTGCAGTTAAATAGACAGGATTCTTGATTTCAAGCTCTGTTTATGTGGTGTTCATAGTTGTGTTTATTTCTTCTAAAGCTAATGAACTCATACTTACATATGCTCATTAGTCTCTTCAAAACTTTCTAATCTATACTACATTGACAACATTTCAAGTATACCATAGCCTACTGATACCTAGCTCCTTTCTATACTTGTCTTTGCATTCCTAAAGCCTAGACCTAATCACTTGCTCTAAACCCTAGTCCAACAAACCTTAAAATCTCAAATTCACAAATACACAAACAAACTTGCATATCTAGCCTAAAAAATTTGTTCTTTAAAGCTATTCATTGATAAAAACTTTGAGAGATCCCTCTCTGGCTCAGTAGGGCTAGCTACTGAGCTGAAAGTGGTTCGAGGTTACCTCTTTCAATCTCCTCCTCAGCCTAGGAAATTGTAGAGGATAACATTTTTGGCGCCGTTGTCGGGGAAACGACTGATAAATCATTCCTAGGAGATATCTTAGAGCTTTCAAGAGAACTGGTTTTGTAGTTGATAGTTTCCAGTATCCAAACATAGGTTGATTTTACAAATTTCATCAATCTTAAGGTGAGACAAAATTTTGGCTTCTAAAAGATATACTAGGTCAAATCCTAACCCAAATCCACCTTTTATTGTTGAAGATCCTGAAAAACTGCTTAGAAAACTTAAATTACCCATCACTAAAAGTGCAGTTCGAAAAATTAAAAGAACAACTTCTCTACCTAGAAATCTATTTGCTTTTGAGCAACTTCCTTTTGATACTCAATTAGAGTTGTCTCTTTCAAGGTCAAAATCTGAGTCTTTCATTTCTGAAGTAATATCTAAACCTCTCCAATTTGAATCTCATTCTTGTTCTTCATAATCTCTATCTGCTATAGTTGATCACGAGTTGTAGCTGAATTTTGACAAACTTCAAAGTATTGCTAACCAGCTCCAAATCACTACTGAAAAAGCCTACAATCATTATCAACTTGAATACTTAACTGCTGTCTCATCCTCTACTACACCTCCAAATACATCCACTACACCTCCAAGTACCTCTACTACATCTCCAAGGACCGCAACCGACTCATCCTTTCTTCCACCAGCTCCATCAATATCATCATCTTTACCTACACAACCCATTGTAGTACCTCCACTGCCTCCAACAATCATGCCACGATTTGTGCCCCTCATACTACCTGCTCAACTTGTTGCTTTACCTCAGAACTATGGTCAAAGACTTCCTCTATTTTATGGGAGTTCAGAAATCATAGCTCAGCATCATGTTGATAAATTGATAGATTTTATTGATCTCGAAGAAATTGATGAAGATGATGCTAAGATGACAATCATAGCTCAGATATTTTCAGGAGATGTGAAGAAGTGGTTTTTCAGCCTAGCTACTAATTCTGTCAATAACTCATAGAGGTTGATTGAGTTACTCCTAGCTCATTAGCAAGAGAAAAAGAATCCGTTGTAGATATTGGCTGAGTATAACCCAATGAAAATAAATGCAAACTAGACAGTTCAAGAATTTACAGCAAGATTCAATTTGGTATATAATTCTATTCCTAATGATGTGAAGCCTCCACCTAGTCTAGCAATTCTTCATTATCCCGATGCCTTTGACCCAGACATGGCATATCAACTTAGAGAGAGAGACCCTACAACTCTTGAAGAAATGCAGTAAGTGTCGAAGCCAATTTTCTCATCAAGAAGTCTAAATCAAATCCTGAGAAGACTGAGAAGAAAGTTGTTTTTAAAGAAGAACCTTCATCATCTTTAGATGTAAAGCTTGACACTCTAATCAAAACCATGGAGAGAATGATGGATAGAATATTCATAATTGATCGACAAGAAGAGCCTTCAGTGAGGAATCCAAACTTTCGTGGCCAGCAACAACAACAATTCAGAAATAGACAGAAAGAGTAGCGAAATCAAGATCCTCAAGGACAAGTAAGAGCGCCATTTCAACAAAATTATACTGAAGGCTAGGAAGAAGATGAAGAAGATATTGTGGAAGCAAATCACTTCTTTGAAGAAGATGAGTTGCCTACCTTTTTAACAGAAGAAGATCAGTTTTCTGAAGATTCTTTCATACCAAGTGATCAACAACTTGTACTTGCAAGTGATGATCTATGGGTTGTTCAAACTGAAGAATACCAAAGAGGATATCAGAATTCTCTTAGTCATATGCAAAGTAAATACAACCTGAGGAACATAAATGTACCTGTTACATTGAACCAGAAGAGGAAAAATCTACAGAAAGGCACACCAAGCAAAGAAGTAGCTCCTTCAAATCAAAATAAAGAAAAAGAAGTTGTCATACTGAGCCGAGATAAAACAAATGAGGCATCTACTAGCAATGTGAGGAAAGACAAGGAGTTTCAAAGTGAAAGTCACAAGAAGGAATCTCAAGCTAAAGGGTAGATTGAAAATAAGGATGTCACTACAAAGGAGGTAGAAAAGCAATCTAATCTTTTTAGTTTGGAAAATGAAATTTCTAAGTTGAAATTTTCAATTCCTCTCACTGAATTAGTGAAGAATGACAAATATAAATTTTAGATTGCAAAAATGCTTAAGGTTGACCAGATGTCAGATACTATGAATGTGGCTGATGATGAGCCAACAATCCTTTTTGGTCCAGCCTTAGAAGGAAGTCCTGAAGATAGTGAAATCCCACCTTTTTATCTCAGTCTCAAACTTCATGACTTTATCCTCCATAACGCCATGCTAGATTCGGTGCCTCACATAATCTTATGCCCAAAGTCATCATGGACAAACTAGGACTGAGTATCACCCGACCTTATCATGACCTCTATTCTTTTGATTCGAGTAGAGTGAAATGTCTTGGCCTTATTAAAGACTTGGTAGTGTCCTTGGACCAAATTCCAGCCAAGAATGTGCTGATGGATGTAGTAGTTTCTAATATTCCTCCTGTTTTGGTATGTTGCTTTCAAGGTCTTGGGGAGAAAAACTAAAGGGCACTCTACAACTTGATTTTTCATATGCCACTATCCCAGTATTTGGGTAGCTCAGGAAACTCTATCAGGAAAAGAAGATGAAATTCATGATCAGTAGTAAGGAAAAACCAATAAATCACCCTATACATGTTGTGCACACTGATCTTGATTCCTTCATTTTGTTTAGTGATATGAATTCAGTCGATGATGAAAGTCATCTTGTAGAAATTTCAGAAGTTCCAAGGGTTATAAGCAGCATGCAGAGAGTTATCACAGCTGAAGGGAAAGAGATGGATGAAGAGTGTTTGCAGCCAACAAACCCTCTTGAAGAGATTTATGAGATAGTGCAGAAAACAGAGGGTCTTGAGACAGCTAGCCATCTTCCTAAAGATAAAACAGTCCAACCTTCAGAAATCCTTTTTCCGGATGAAGAAAATGGTCTTTGGACCATGGATTTTGATGGTGCATTGGGAAGAGAAGGAGTTGGGATTGGTATTTGGATACATGGTCCATTACATCAATCATGTAAAATTCCTTGCAATGTAAGAATAAGTTCTTACATGTTAGGTTTTGAATGCTCAAACAATGAGGCGGAGTATGAGGCATTGATTGCCGGCGTCAAAATTCTAAATAAGTTGGGAGCAAAGAAAATTTCTATTTATGGCAACTCTGAGTTGGTAATCAAACAAGTTAAAGGGGAATACCAAGCCAAGCATCCAAGAATGAGAGCTTATCGCAATGTTGTACTTGACATCCTGAAAACTTTTACAGAATATACTTTGTCTCTTATTCCTAGAACTCAGAATGTTATAGCTGACTCTCTTGCTACTACAACTAGTATGGTGAAGATTCCCATTCACTCTAATTAGAAGTACTCTATCCATGTCAAACATCACCCAACAATACCAGATAATATGAGATTTTGGAAAGTGTTTTGGGATGACAAACAGATCGACAATTTTTTGCAATTGGAAGGAGAATTTCAGAATTTTCGCATTGATGACACATCCTATTAGAACCTATATTTATCTCACGCTGAAAAGACAAGGTTTTAGGTCCACATCAAACCACGCTTAGCCTCGTAGCTAGCCCTATGAGGACAGGAGAGGGCTCTCTCCGGGTCGATCTCGGAAAAAGACAAACGATGGGGCTCGAGATGACTAAAATAAAAGCTAATTTTAGGCTAGGTATGATGTACAAGGGTTTGATTTGAGTTTTTTGGGGTTTTGTGTTGGAAACAGGGAAAGGAAAATTGGGCTCAGGGATGAGGCACAGTTTCTGCAGAGTTCTGATTGGGGCAAGGAAGGCAATAGTTTTGATTCTTTAAAGTGAGTGAATGGATAGATTAGACTGGTGAGGAGCTAAGGAGAGCAAGAGTGTCTCAAGAATTCTCCTTAAACAGATGAAAACATGGAAATTAAAACAAATTCAAAGGCAGAGCATAACAGTTAATGGATTCCACCTTAATCACTCATTTGTTCAAATTCAGAAGAAAAGACAGGAAAATGATACACATAACACTAATGAACTTACAATTACTTAGAGAAGCACACCATCAAAAACATAAAGCCACATGGATCCCAAACAGTGCTGCAAAACCTTGGTCTTTCCTTAGCCAAAAATGCAGAGATAGAATGTACAATGATATGCCAAAACAATCCCTAGTGTCCAACCCTGAAAATGACTTAGAAATTACATGATATAGCTAGCCAAACCCATTCCTTTGCCTCTAGGGGTCGATCTCATCATTCTAGGAGCTATTTCAACCAATTCTAAACAAAGCACTAAAATCTAGGCAATCAAAACAACTTGCCTCTATAAGGTAGGAAACTGATTCATTCATTAAATTTTCACTTTTTAGTGAATGAATCCTCTAGAACAATTAAATAAGTGCCAAAATTACATCATGTTTATCCAATTACATCAAGATAGACCAAAAATTACATCATAAAGAAAAACTAGTCAAACTGGCTGAATTTCTGAGCTGGAAGGTGAAAAATTTGGCAAAAAACCTCCGTGCGCCACGCCAATTTCTCTGTGCGTTGCGCCACTTTGAGACTGAGTTTGAGGCACTTTCTGAAGTCCAAATTGATCCCAAGTGTGCTTGTTGGAAAGCCCTACCTGTCTACTTTCCAACCCAAGTGGCATTTCTGAATTTGGTACCAATTTGCCCCTCCAAAACCTCAATCTCCCAAGACTGCTTCCTGTGTGTCAAAATAGGGGCAGAGAGGTCATTTTTTGAGTGTTTCTGACCTCCTGAGGACTCAAAACTTGCCCAAACGTCTTGGCCATGCACCAGAAGTCATGATTTTTCATGAAAAGTCCAAAAATATAAAGTTTTTTCCATTTGGAGCTTCCTATCATAAGCGCGCGCCACATGGCGCGACACACAGGGAGAAAAACCCTGTTTTTTGTACAAAAATTTGCCAAAATGCCAAAAATGCCCCAAATTTCTTGAAATTTGGGCTGGATCTTCCTAATTAAGTGTCATTTTGGGCTAAAGAGGCTTCAGCCAATATCTGAAGACGATCAAGCTCCCTTTTCCTCTTTTTCCTCCTTATTGCCTTCCTCAATTTTGCTTTTAAATGCCTAATTCATGCCTTGCAGACCTTGTTTCGCGCCATGTAGTGGAAAGCCATGTGTCTCAGAAATGCATGGTCCTTATTGGCCTTATCCAACAGTCTCTCCAAGTGCATGTTAACTCTCTCGAGATTAGACTCCCGATACTTATTAATCTCTTGCTCGATTGACGTGAGCTCAATTCTTCTCCTTTGTGCAGCTTCGCGATTCTCGTGGATGTTTTGTAGCTCCATGATTTCTTGCTGATCTTCAAGCTATTTTTTCCTCTGCTCCAAGTATTTCATGGTCCACTTAGCCCTCTCCAAGTCAAGGGATAAGGCTTCGATCTCTGTTTGCTGCTCCTGGATGATCTCCCTATGCTTCGCACTTTGTGGACCCATACTGTATCATCATCATGAATGAGAATGAAGTCAGTCTCTCTTTCACCTGAAGGCCCCTCATCCTGCATTGGCCTCTTGCCTTTGTCCTTTACCTGTGATGCTGATGGAGGAAACGAGGCCCCTTCCACCCCGGGTGGAGATTGTTAGTGTCGGTCTTGAGCCCTCCATCAGTGATCAATAGCTCTTTGCATATGCATAGTTAGGTGTCTCATTCAGTGTCAATTTTGCATCTCATTAGGCATGCCATAACACTGAATGGAGGAGCCGGTCTTTGTTCCCTTATTGGTTTTGCTGGATCAGGTCATACAACAATGTAATTGAGTCATGCTTGTTCTTGTTTTTGTCTTGAGGTCCCATGGTCTTAGGTCTAGGGTTTTGAGTCAAAATCATTTCAAGGTCATGAGTCATGGTCAGCAAGTGCCCAGCAAGCCGGAAGGAGTTTTGTACATATGTTTCATTATCATTTTCTTCAACTACAGCTCACTTTATGCCTTGGATTTAAAAAACCCTGTTTTTAAATCCAAGGTCATGAGGAATTTGTAAAAATAAAGAAATTTTCAAAAATTTGTAAAAGTGCCGGCAACAACCCTGGTTCCTTCACTACAGTCCCTCAGGGGGTCAACTTGCAAAAAGAACGGAGTCAAACGCATTAAAAGAGCTCATTTCAGGACAAAAAGACTATAAACAGTGTTAAAAAGCAAAGCAAGTTCAAAACATTGGAAAGTGGGTTCTAAAGTTAATTTTTTTTTTTAAAGTGACCCTATAAAAGCTAATTTCCCTCTAAATTCACTCTCATTGTGCATTTGAAAGACAAAAGTTGGTGTTAGAAGCAAGAGGAGGAAAGTCGAGCAAGTTTCTGCAAAGCACAAGGCTTGAAGGTGCGCGCGACCAGTCTGAGACTGTGCACGACCATCTGGGTGCGCGCGACCAGTTATAGCCCAACGCACAGTGTTAAAAATACACTGGCGCGACCAGTTACAGGGGCGCGACCAGTCTGAAGGTGCGCGCGACCAGAACTTCTGTCTACCCAGAAACTCACCCAAACTCCCGAATTTTACCAAATTTTGCTCGTGGGTTTGAAGGTATGCCTCCATCACATCGTTTTGAAATGTGTCATGATTTCAAAGGTGGATTATGGTCATAAAATTCATGCAAGAAGTCAATGTAAGAATAGGTTAAATTGGCTTGAGGCTTTTGCAAGCATATGCTTTGGTAGTTTTGTTTGTTATTCAAGGTGTTTTATTCCTTATTCCCTTCCATTCATTTTCCCATGATTAATCACAGGTGTTAAAATGTCATTATCATTAATCTCATTTGCAAACAATACTTAAACCCTACCTTTTCCCCATGTATAATGATCAAACCCTAAACACTAGTATACACAGCAAATTATATATGAAATGCACAGCAAAAGAATGAAAATAAAACAATGTAAAAAAAAAAAAAAAAAGTGATGACAAGGCATGCACACAAGAATTGTAAAAACAGAAAAAATTGTTACTTGCATAGCCTTAGAAAAAATAAAGAAAATGTCATCTTGCTGTATGATGTTAAGTTCTTGAAAGCTGAATAAAGTCATGACAAAATTCATTTAAATGTAAAGTTGCATAGTTATCAAAAGAAGCAGTCTTGCTGTGTTAGGGTTTTGTATTAGCATGGTTTTCATCCCCTTTCTCAAAACTCTGTTTTTCCCTACCTATTTCCCTATGTAAACCCCAATTCAATTGCTTGTCCCTTCAGTTAAACTCCCTAGGCAATTGAATGTCCCTCCCTATGATCAAAGCACACAGTCAAACCCTAATTCCCCATGGTAAAAGCATGATGAAGCTGCCACTGTCCTAAATGAATTGCTGTTACGAAAATTAGTTGGCAGTGATTATTAAAAGGGTTTCACTGTCCCCCCAAACCTAATCCCTAATATCCTCTATTTTCCCTCATTCCTATGATACAATCCCCTCTCCCTTCCACTGTAAAATGATCACAACAACCCCTTCCCTTCCTCTTACAATCAGAAACCCTAAATCCCTGTTTCCCAAAGCATCAAATGGTCATTTTGAAATTATGAAAAACAGAGTATGCTCCTCAATGACATTCAAAACAAATTGAAATGAGCTGCCTGTTACTTGTACATAGATGATGCTGCCTTATCCCCCTATGCTTATGACATCCTCCCCTCCATCATGATGATTTTCATTGTCCTTTCCCTTGGTGATTAAAAATCACAGTTTCCCTAAATAAAGTATTGATTTGCAAATGATGAAAGATGGAATGACATGTTTAGCATTGAGTGATGATTTCCTTTAGAATTCCCTGCTTATATATATATTTTTCCCTTTCCTATACGTAAATTCCCTCCCCTAACATATCCCTCATGATGTTTCCCCTTGAAAACAACATACTTCACAGCATTTTGCAGGCAGGGCAGCGGTCAATTTGACTTGTTTTTTCCACCTTGCTCAATAACACCATGTCAACCACTGAGACTAATGAGCAAGGTGATGACCGATCATCATCTTCTGAGATTCATACACAGCAGAGGCCTCGTAGGGATGGCAAGGGTGGTCACCACAAGAGGGAGGAGCCTATATCATTGACAGAGTTGCAGGCTTGCCCGTTGGCACTATCTTGCTTTTAGCATATGGCTTGTTTTCAGTTTTGTGAGAGGCTGTCACACATCCAGCATCACAGGGACTTGGCCCGGTTGTTTGTCCTCCATCTCCATGACAAGCAGGTCACCCTTGCAGGGGTGAATTTTGTATTTTCTCCAGAGGCTATCACAGATGCTACCGGGATACCCAATGTGGGTGAGGTATGGCCAAGGCGCAAGTGGCTGGACCTGGTATACTATGAGCCATATGTTAGGCCTGCCTATGTGCATCACTTGTCAAGGAACTTTCCTATCAAGTTCCTCCGAGCAGAGTATATAGACACCATGAGACTCATTATGCACTACTTCACATGCGAGGGGAGATTCTCTCGAGTATTTTCTTGTCATATCCGCATGATGATGCACTTCACCAGAGTGAGGATGATGAACATCTCGGCATACTTATTTCACGACATTCAGAGGATGGCCACTACCTTTCAGAGACAGACCCCAGTACAGCAGCTTCGGAGCCTATGCCATCATGGTCTTATTCAGCTAGTAGTTTCCCATCAGCTGAGCCAGCAGGGCATCCCTTGGGCGGATTTCATCTCCCGAGATGTTTTCACACAGCCACATTCAGGGCCGGAGGCAGTTCATGAGGAGGGAGGGCCATCACATCAGCCTGAGATCAGCATTCCTAGACATATGGCTTTTTCTCCTCGGATCACATATCAGAGAGGTCACAGGACCTTATTTGCAGCAGCCCGACGAGTACTTTCTCCACAGCCAGTGGAAGGGGTCTCGTCTTCATCATCAGAGCAGCGAGTGTTATCTCCACACCAGGTGGAAGGGGCCTCGCTTTCTTCATCGGCACAGGCAGTACGAGAGGGCAAGCAGCCCATGGTTGAGGATGAGGCAGTTGGCGAGGCACATGATGATTTCACTGGTCGTGATGCTCATTCTCCTTCCTCTTCAGATTTCTATGAGCTCATTAGGCAGAGAGAGGAAGAGAACCTTGTGTTGCAGCGGAAGCTTGAGATGGCTCAGTGGACTATCACTTATTTAGAGCAGCGAAACAAACAGCTGGAGACCGAGAAGGAGTTGGATGAGTTATGGAGGATTCGATTCGACCGAGTCATCAACCGCAGGAGGCCTGGGGACCCACTGCCCAAGGATAGAGAGTTATTGCTCATCCGAGCAAATTGGCGCTTGGAGGGACTGTTAGACAAGGCAAACCGTGACAAAGAGCTGCTCCGGAACATGAAGACACACTACTAGGCAAGATTACATGTTTGCAAGGCGAGAATGAAAATTCTCCAAAGAAAGCTATCGGAGGCCCGGAAGAGGAGGAAAAGGACAAATCCGCTCCGTATCTTGGCTGAAGCCTCCCTCACTCATCATGGTACTGATCAGCCTTGATCCAGCACCAAAATGTGAAAATTTTGAAGATTTTTGAGCATTTTGAAAATTTTTGGTAAAATTACAGGTTTTTCCCAAGAACTGGTCTCACCCCGGGTGAGACCAGTTTGAAGGGCTGCTCGGAATTTTGCAAACTTGGCATTTTTGGAAAGGGCATTCAAAAAGAAAAATTACCAATACTTGGGAGAAGCCTGATTTTGAGTTTTGAGCCTCCAAAAGCTCAAAATACACCTAAAAAATGACTTTCTGCCCACTTTTTGAGTTGCAGAAAGTGACCTTGGGAGAAATGGTTTTTGAGGGGTCAAATCAACACCAAATTCAGAAATTCCACTTGGGATGGAAAGTAGACAGGCCAATCTTTCCAATGAGCTATCTTGCACCTGATTTGGACCAGTGGAACCCACTCAAAAACAGCTGTAAATGGGCGCGACCAGAACTTCCAGGGGCGCGACCAGAACTTCCAGATTTGCCAGAATTGCCATTTTCGGTCAAAAAACACTGTTTTGACTATGGTTGACCATTTTTACTTGTAGATGATGGATGAATGTAATATTTTCATGGCACTTTGATAGGCTTTATCTTTCTTTACTCTTCTAGAAGCTTCTTTGATGTAAATAGTTAATATTTAATGCATGGATAGGCTTCCTAACTTTTAGAGGCAAGTTGTTGTGCTGGCCTATTATCTAGTGACTGATTTAGAATTACTTGTAACAGCTCCTAGGAAGCTGAGCTCGACCCCTAGAGGTGGGGGAAGAGGTTTGACCTTCTATATTATGCCTTCTCTTTCTCATTTTGATGGTTGGACTCTTGTGGGAGAAAGCATTATTGTGTATTGTACATCTACTTCTGCAATTTAAGGAAAGGAAGGCCAGGGTTTTGCAGACTTCATTGTGGATTCTTGTGGATCATTGTGTTGATGGTGTGTCTTCTAATTGTTACTGTAAGTTTGTTTATGTGTTACATCTCTCTTTCTTTGCTGCTAATTGAACAAGATGAAGTGATAAAGTTTGAATTCATGCATGCCATGCTCAGCTTTTAATTCTGTTCAATATCTATGTTTTCCACTGTTTAAAGAGGATTCAAAGTCCTTGTTTGCCCTCTTAAACCTCCTCTCTTTCTTCCCTGATCACTCATCCAAGCCAAAGGCATCAGCACAAGTTCCTACCTTGCCCCAAAGATCCCCCTGCAAAAACTGTGCTCAATCCCCGCACCCTGAATTGCACTCCCTCCAATTGCCACCAAAAAACCAAAAATCTTTAAATCAACCCCCCTTTATCAATTTACTAGCCTAATATCTTTGATCCTAATTGGTCAGCCTAATTATATTATAAGATCTATCAAATCTGACCCGAGAGAGCCTTCTCATACCTCGTAGGGCTAGCTACGAGGTGAAATGGTTTGATGTAGCCTTGAGAGTTTGTCTATCTTAGCCTAGGTGAATTCCAAGCGCTAACAGAGATAACACTCGCTTTGCTCCTGCAAACAAATGTCTGGTGCCTCTCTGATATGTGATGAATAATGACACACTAGCGGTCTCATGGCGCTCATACTGATGAGAAGGTCCACCTTCATGCTTAACCTCTGATAATCCTTGTGAAGCTCTGAAGAAGTCACGAGAGATGAAATCATCCCAAGTGATGCCCTATACTCCAAGCTAATGAACCACCAAAATCTTAATAAGAGCAAAATGATAGACACTGTTAAGCTGCTGCTGAGGTGTTTTGTGCTGCACAAGTGTGGTCATCCTCTCTATGTTCCACCAAAAGAAATACGGAATGTTCATCATCCGTACCCTAGTGAAATGCATGAGAAACCTAATGTGATAAGTATATAAACGAGAGAACCGTCCCTCACAGCTGAAATATTTCATGATCAACTTCATTAGTGGAGCATAATCATCTTTCAGATATCAAAATGGGAACACTCTCTTGAGCTGCCTCAAGAAACCGGTTTTAATGTATGGCTCATAATTCTGTCGGTCAATCTTCTGCTTCTTGTGCCATGGTTCTCCAATGTTCGGTATGCCGGTTGCTAATGAGATAGATTCTGGTGTAAGCGTGAAGGTGACACCAACTAAGGTAGCTTGATCTCCATGTAAGTGTAGCACGAACAGACGAACTAGCTCATGATGAAATTGAACACTAGCCACCTTTTGACAAAACTCATAGCATGACTGATGCTGAAAACACAACATAGCAAGAGGGCAGGCCTGCAATTCTGTAAGGGTGGTTGGTTCTTCTCTAACATGTCTGCCACCTTTATGAGGCCTCCGGGGTGCCTGTTCTTCCAAGGGTGAGTCACTTTGGGTTTCTACTTCATAGTTCGATGAATTCTCAGATGCCATGATTGCTATTTTTCAAACTGTCTTGAAGATGAAGATGCTGGTGTATGAAAACTGTTTTGACTGCTCTTTAGAGTGCAAAGTATGCCACCAAAGGGAAAAAACAATGGAAATAGGGACTGTTAGGAAGGGGAAATAATAGTGAGGAATTGGAATTATTGGGAGAAATTTGATAGGGAAATATGGGAGGGGGTTTCAGGGATTTATGTATGGGAATAGGGTTTAGGGTTTGGAATTGTTGTATAGGGTTTGAGGTGTGAGGTTGGAGGATTTGGGAAAAAGCATGTAGGATAAGGGAATAATGAACTTAGGTGATAGGGAATTAGGGATTGGTGAAGAAAAGGGAACAACGGGAAGGAGAAATGATTTTGGTGGCAAAACAGTGAGTTCTGAAACCTTGACAGCAAGTTTGCTTATGTCTATAGAAGGAGGGTTTGGTATATGTGTTCACCCATTGTCATCCATAAACCACCATCAGTAATCACAACATTGGATCAAAAATTCAAAATAGCAACACTACCTGGCAAATCCATGCAAGTTATGAGCAAATTGGTGAAATTTGAAACAATTTCGGGCTTTCAGGTGTATGCGCCGCGCCACATACCCAGTGCATCGTGCCGTTTCAGTGCGCCGTGCCATTTCAGTGTGCCGTGCCTGTGTAAATTTACACTGGGAAATTTTTCCCAGTGTGCCGCGTCATTTCAGTGCATTGCGCCACCTGTTGTATGCGCCGCGCCGGCCAAGCTTCCTCCGATTTCACCCAAGTTACTCACTTGCTCACCCAATTTACTTTGAAATGCTTCCCTTTGACCTTGGCATGTAAAATGACATTGATCCTCATGGAATTATCTTTATAAAGACATGGAGACATGGATTTGATTTTTGATTCTCCAAAACCCATTTTTATAATGTTTTGAAATTGGCACTTTTTCACAATTAATACAACTCTGTCTTTTTGTTTCCTCCTTGATTTTTTGGTTGAAATGATGAAATTCTTGGCAATTTTTTGCAGGAATAGTTGAACTAGAATTTGGCAAAGGAGACCAGGGCTGCACCTGAAGAATTCAAGAACTAATTTTTTTTGAAAATTATTACAAAAAACGGAATGTCGACTTGTCTTCAAAACAGAGTTTTGAAGAAAAGTCATAATCCATCCATATGATGATGAAAATATTTGAAATGAAAACTTATTAAGAACCTCCCTCTGGCCTGCTGGTTTTATTGGACATTGTGAAGACACAATTTGACTAACCCTAGACCTAATGACTAAAATGACTCTTATGATCTAGAAACTGAAACAGGACTGCAAATGACTTTTAAAACTTGATTTTGATGGACAGACCTGAGCCAGCAGTGCAAAGCATGAGGGGTAGTGAATGACAAAGTCCTTCCATCAGATTTATGGAATGCTCCTAGTGGAATGCAACTGATCCAGCAAGAAGGGACACCTAAAAATGAAATGAAAAAAATATTTTTGATCTCTGATGGAGGGATGACCAGACTAACTCTAACATCGGCTCCAATGGGGAGGGTAGCTCCTTGGAGGTTCCAAGAACTACAGATCTTTGGGAGAGCAGATAGTGCCTTCGTCCATTGGGATATAGAGTCCATTATTTCGACAAACCAACATGACTCAATTTATTGACTGGAAACTCGACTCAAACTAACTTAACAACAAGACTGAAAACTGACTCACAAATGACTCATGACTCAACTAAACACTGACTCAATACTTAAACACAACCGACAAACTAGAAATGATGCTAAAAGTGGAGCTTATTCATCAAAACCTACTCTAACAGTTTCATTCATCACCTGATCAAGTGAAATGAAACAACCAATGCAACCAAGTAAGTATTCCGCCTATTGTTTGAATTCTCCGCAAGTGCTCACTTATGAAAAACAAGAGATAACTACTGAAAGGCAACTCCCATGACAACTTGGAAACAGATCCGTTGAATGCTATGCATTCTCTATCCGCCTCCAAAAACACTGCATAAGGATCTTGAAATTCATGCACACTGGGACTTAGCTCATCCAATGGATTACCTCTCTTCTCTTCAGACCATGAATGCAAACTTTGATCTGAGCTTTGTAACGAGACTCCAGCTGAAAATGACAAAGAAACCAACTGCCGGGTCAAGTTTATATTAGTACACGTTTCAGGCTCACATGTAGTCAATGGAGAAGGACTTTGACTGCAAACCTCATCCAAAGTATCATCTAGTGGATCATGTAAAACTTGAAAATACTGCTGCAACCCATTTTCTATTGGTTACAATGTGATTACATGATTGCCTACATGCTACTCATTTTTTTCTTTAGATATATTACGAAGATTCTGCCTTATAAACTTAAATGATTCAAAACAAAAGGGTACAGAATCCTCTTACATCATTAAATCATGTAGTTCGGTTGCCACACCTTCATATGTAATCTGACCTTCATCCTCAACATTAAAACATAGAAATTGTTGATTTCCTACAGGCTACTCATTTAAATATTTACTATACAATTTACCCTTCAATAACTGAAATGATTCAAAACAGAAAGGTAGGGAATCATCCTGTATCATTTGATCATATGTGCCAGCTTCCATGTCTTCATGTGCAACTTGACAATCAATGGCATTTGGGGGTTAGAAATCTGAATATGAGAAGTCTTGAACAAGGTTTTTATTGCCCTCAAGATGGTCCAGATCAAAACTTGTCGACAATTGATTTCTAATTGCATGGAAATTGTCTCTGATGAACTGAAATGAAGCAAAACAAAAAGGAAAAGATCCTTCACTTACTTCAAAATTTGTGGCACTTTCCTCATCATTGTCATAGCTGATATGCATCGTTTGATCATTGTACTCGAGTTGTTGTAAGTGAACTTCCTCCTCCCACAAACTAGCTTCTGATTTGTCTGCAAGATTAGCTTCTGTTTGGAGAGCATAATCATCATCATACTGATCAAACTGAGGCAAATCATCACTATAAAAGACATCATCAAGCATACATGTCATATCAACAGTTCCTCTTCTCCAAGATGATCTACAAAACAATCATTATCAGATCTATGACAACTAGGATAATAAAGAAGATGTTTTGGATCAGCCACTTGTTCTTCTTCAATCAGCAAGCCATGGGCTTTAACATCATAATCATTCCTCGCGGTGATCTTTTGCATCATCTCTTCCACTGCGCTTACCAAAATGTCAATCTTTACCTCTAAAGATGTCGATTCCTCTGGATCTATGTTTTTCATTTCTTCTTCCTTCAACCTTGCCCTTCGGATCAGCAAGTGAGCCTCTACATTTACTACACTATTCTGCATCGCTTCAAGTGTTTCAAGGTTCCTTTCTCTCAGCTGAAACTCCATTTCTGGATCAAATGCACCCGGATAGTGCAAGAGAGCAGATCTAGGAGGAGGCCTTATATCAACCGACATTGAATAAGAAACTTGGTTAAATCTGGCAGAAAACTATTGTACTGTCTCCCCTGCTAGTCTTTTCAGCTGGTTATACTCTTCTATAATCAAGAAAAGGTTATGTCCGACCACCCACCTGTCGAGGAAAACTTTGACGAACTGCTGGAGATATGAGATGCCCACATCAGGTAGGGCTTTGAACAACCTCTTCACTTTGCCTTGCTTTGAAGAAAAGTCATAATCCATCCATATGATGATGAAAATATTTGAAATGAAAACTTATTAAGAACCTCCCGCTGGCCTGTTGGCTTTATTGGACATTGTGAAGACACAGTTTGACTAACCCTAGATCTAATGACTAAAATGACTCTTATGATCTAGAAACTGAAACGGGACTACAAATGACTTTTAAAACTTGATTTTGATGGATAGACCTGAGCCAGCAGTGCAAAGCATGAGGGGTATTGAATGACAAAGTCCTTCCGTCAGATTTATGGCATGCTCCTATCGAAATGCAACTGATCCAGCAAGATGGAACACCTAAAAATGAAATGCAAAAAAGAGTTTTGATCTCTAACGGAGGGATGACCAGACCGACTCTAATGTCGGCTCCAATGGGGAGGGTAGCTCCTTGGAGGTGCCAAGAACTACAGATCTTTGGGAGAGCAGACAATGCCTTCGTCCATTGGGCTATAGAGTCCATTATTTCGACAAACCAACATGACTCAATTTATTGACTGGAAACTCGACTCAAACTAACTTAACAACAAGATTGAAAACTGACTCACAAATGACTCATGACTCAACTAAAAACTGACTCGATACTTAAACCCAACTGAAAAACTGGAAATGATGCTCAAAGTGGAGCTTATTCATCAAAACCTACTCTAACAGTTTCATTCATCACCTAATCAAGTGAAATGAAACAACCAATGCAACCAAGTAAGTATTCCGCCTGCTGTTTGAATTCTCTACAAGTGCTCACTTATGAACAACAAGAGAGAACTACTGAAAGGCAACTCCCATGACAACTTGGAAAAAGATCTGTTGAATGCTATGGATTCTCTATCTGCCTCTAAAAACACTGCATTAGGATCTTGAAATTCATGCACACTGGGACTTAGCTCATCCAATGGATTACTTCTCTTCTCTTCATACCATGAATGCAAACTTTGATCTGAGCTTTGTAATGAGACTCCTACTGAAAATGACAAAGAAACCAGCTGTCGGGTCAAGTTTATATCAGTACACGTTTCAGGCTCACATGTAGTCAATGGAGAAGGACTTTGACTACAAACCTCATCCAAAATATCAACTAGTGGATCATGTAAAACTTGAAAAGACTACTGCAACCCATTTTCTATTGGTTCCAATGTGATTACACGATTTCCTACATGCTGCTCATTTTTTTCTTTAGAGATATTACGAAGATTCTACCTTATAAACTTAAATGCTTCGAAACAAAAGGGTACAGAATCCTCTTACATCATTAAATCATGTAGTTCGGCTGCCACACCTTCATCTATAATCTGACCTTCATCCTCAACATTGAAACCTTGAAATTGTTGATTTCCTACAGGCTACTCATTTGAAGATTTACTATACAATTTACCCTTCAAAAAATGAAATGATTCAAAATAGAAAGGTAGGGAATCATCCTGTATCATTTGATCATATGTGCCAGCTTCCATGTCTTCATGTGCAACTTGACAATCAATGGCATTTGGGCGCTGGAAATCTAAATATGAGAAGTCTTGAACAAGGTTTTTATTGCCCTCAAGATGGTCCAGATCAAAACTTGTCGACAATTGATTTCTGATTGCATGGAAATTGTCTTTGATGAACCGAAACGAAGCAAAACAAAAAGGCAAAGATCCTTCACTTACTTCAAAATTTGTGGCACTTTCCTCGTCATTGTCATAGCTGATATGCATCATTTGATCATTGTACTCGAGTTGTTGTAAGTGAACTTCCTCCTCCCACAAACTAGCTGCTGATTTGTCTGCAAGATTAGTTTCTATTTGGAGAACATAATCATCATCATACTGAACAAACTGAGACAAATCATCACTATAAAAGACATCATCAAGCATACATGTCATATCAACAGTTCTCTCTTCTCCAAGATGATTTACAAAACAATCATTATCAGATCTATGACAACTAGGATAATAAAGAAGATGTTTTGGATCAGCCACTTGTTCTTCTTCAATTAGCAAGCCATGGGCTTGAACATCATAATCATTCCTTGCGGTGATCTTTTGCATCATCTCTTCCACTGCGCTTACCAAAATGTCAAGCTTTACCTCTAGAGATGTTGATTCCTCTGGATCTATGTTTTTCATTTCTTCTTCCTTCAACCTTGCCCTTCGGATCAGCAAGTGAGCCTCTATATTTACTGCACTGTTCTGCATCGCTTCAAGTGTTGCAAGGTTCCTTTCTCTCAGCTGAAACTCCATTTCCAGATCAAAGGCACCTGGATAGTGCAAGAGAGCAGATCTAGGAGGAGGTCTTATATCAACCAGCATTGAATAATAAACTTGGTTAAATCTGGCAGAAAACTATTGTACTGTCTCCCCTGGCAGTCTTTTCAGCTGGTTATACTCTTCTATAATCAAGAAAAGGTTTTGTCCGACCACCCACCTGTCGAGGAAAACTTTGACGAACTGCTGGAGATCTGAGATGCTCGCATCAGGCAGGGCTTTGAACCAACTCTTCACTTTGCCTTGCAAAGAAAGAGCAAAAAGCCTTATACTGACATCTTCTTCATCAACTTCAAAAAGATCTAGAAAATTCTCAACATTCTACACATGTTTCTCAGCGTTGACATTCTTACATTCACCGTCAAACCTCGGCAAGTATAGATCATAGTTTTTGGGGAAAACATGGAGAACGGAAGGTAAAACAAGAGGTTTATACCTATCCAGGACTATAAAAGGTGTAGAAGTATATACAAGAGCTACAGGATCAGTTTTGTTTTCTTTAGGTTCATCACTCTGAAGAGGGTCATCACAAGATTAAGAAGAAGGGTCTTGATCAAGCTCAAAGGCATGCAAATCTTTGATATTTACCATTTTCAAAGGGAAGGAATCAAATGCAGGCCTGAGATCTTTTCTCAAGCACAGTATACTTTGCAAATCCTTGTTAACATTCTCGGGAAAAGAGAATAAATAATTTACAACAAAGAACAAAATGTCTTGGATGAAATTCCAACTTGAATACATGATCTGTCCATATTGTCCTTTCATTTTTTTGCTCACCAAGTGAATGATTTCAGCCTTCCCAGTGTCTGATCGTTGTCTACCATCAACAATTAGATCTGAACTTGATACATGTACTGGGGCAATTAACAAGTTAGATGTCACATTTACAAACTAGACCGGAGATTGACTGAAGCAGCGTTTATCTACTTCCGCTAATGCAAAGCAAAAGCGTTTCGAAGGCTTACTGGCATAACTTCAGGCTCCGTCTGTAGCTATAAAACAAATGACATCAACAAGCAAACCATTTTCATCCCCAGTATGGTCGCCACTATGTTAGAGCCTAGATTTGTCTCAGGCTGAAAAGACAAGGTTCTAGGTCCACATCAAACCACGCTTAGCCTCGTAGCTAGCCCTATGAGGACAGGAGAGGGCTCTCTCCGGGTCGATCTTGGCAAAAGAAAAATGATGGGGCTCGAGATGACTAAAATAAAAGCTAATTTTAGGCTAGGTATGATGTACAAGGGTTTGATTTGAGTTTTTGGGGGTTTTGTGTTGGAAACAGGGAAAGGCAAATTGGGCTTGGGGATGAGGCACAGTTTCTGTAGAGTTTTGATTGGGGAAAGGAAGGCAATAGTTTTGATGCTTTAAAGTGAGTGAATGGGTAGATCACATTGGTGAGGAGCTAAGGAGAGCAAGAGTGTCTCAAGAATTCTCCTTAAACAGATGAAAACATGGAAATTTAAACAAATTCAAAGGCAGAGCATAATAGTTAATGGATTCCACCTTAATCAATCATTTGTTCAAATTCAGAAGAAAAGACTGTTGAAAATAATACTGAGAGGGGGGGGGGGTGAATCAGTATTATCAGATCAGATAAAACTTTTCAATTTCATACTCAGAAACATATACGCTACTTCAGTTAAGTGAACCAGCGTGTACACGCAACTGTGTCTAAAGCAACCAGCGTATAACCAGAAATCTTATGATTCAGTTAGTTTATCTTCAGTAAATGCATCAGGACATTATTAACCATATTAATAGTAAACAAGTGCAGTATAACAGAACAGATCATCACACAAAAGCCACACACATGAACACCATGATATAAGGTGGAAACCCAATGTGGGTGAAAACCACCTGCTGCAAGTCGTCTCTATCTTTCTTTAATAAGAAACTCAAGTTTACAATCTTTTGTACTGGTGCAGCCTTATACCAGTACGCAGGCTACAACCTGCAGAAGGCTACAACCTTCTCTCATTTTCAGACTCTCCTGGAAGGGAGCTCCAACCCCCTTTGCTCTTGTACTAGCTAAGATACTAGTACGTAGGTGTTGGCCTACAATCTTCTTTCCTTCAGGTACCACTTTTCATACATTTTCAGACTGGATATTCCTGAAGCACAACATTACAATCTAAAGACCACAATTCATCAATTTTCATAACAGATCATTGAAGCAACCAATACTAGCATCATCAATCTTTGAATCACTGAACCACTGAAACCCTGTCAACACCCAGTCACCAGAACACAGAGCAGACTACAGAACTCTGCAATAACAGTCAGACCCAACTGCAACCCCAAAAATTAAGCTTCAAAAGATATACGCTACTTCAATGAAACCAACCCGCGTATACACGTGCTTTTACCAAAGACAACCTGCGTACAGATCTAAAAATAACTTCTCATAACTTGCAGCTGTACCAAACATCAGTCATGCTCAGAACATAACATTGCGTCAGTATGCAGATCTAAAAATACACACAATCAACCATATAAAGTTAGTTCATTTCAAACTATTTGATCCCGATCTATCCTTAGATCTAGTCTTCCATCAACCGGTGTGATCTCTCCTTAGCTCAGATCAAGCAACCCAGAACCTGCATACTAGATCTCTTTCTTTATCAGATATATAAGACTTTTTCAATCCACTTTCCTAATGATCTTCTTCTCCTTTTATAGTCTTAGGCCTTGTTCAATACCACGGGCCAAAACCATAGTAATCCAATACCAACAACTTCAAAACTAGGGATCAACACGTCTGTCAAGATACCTTGGTCAAAAACATAGGCTCAAGTACCGAGGACTAACTACCACGGACCAAAAGGAAGCTTCTCGACATGTGCACTCTTTTCTGTTCATGAAACTGCGTGTATACGCGACTTTGTATATAGCGAGCCTGCGTATCCGCGACTTAGTATATAGCGTACCAGCGTGTATACGCAACTTGGGCTTAATGAACCTGCGTATATGAAATTTCTCTTCATTCTTGTAGTCTAGATTGAGATCTGTCATCAAAGAGAGTTGCCATCAAGGACAACACCTGTACCGTAGCGCCACACCTGTGCCAAAATGCCAACAATCTCCCCCTTTGGACTTGATGGCAACCCCAAGATCCTTAGAATCATTCTCCCCCTTTTTCATCAAGGGCAAAGGGCTGAGCTCCCCCTGAGTACATGCTGATATCTCTGCTCTGTTGTGCTGAACATGCTCCCCCTGACTGTAGGCAAGATCTGCAAAAGATGTTCTTCAAAAAGAACCAAGACTTATACATCATAAAGGACCTTCCTATCACCAAAAGACTCAATACATACATCCATACTCCCAACCAAGAGGGGATACATTAGAAATTTACATATATCAACCAATTACATTACATCATTCATCCCAGGCAAAGTGGGGAAACCAACATAGGCCGTTACATGACCTTGAAACCATAAAAGAGCTATCACAAAAGAGATACATGACATAGAGACGAAAAAATATAGACCAAGACTTATGAAAGTCACCAGCAGCATCTGATAATCATCTTTTAGATCAGCAACCAAGATTTCCTTTTGTGCTCCTTCTCCTGAAACCAACATCAGTTGTGAAATAGAACCAAAAGCATCTAAATGCCAACAATGCTTTATTAGACTTTAAGCTGCTCCCCTTGAAACTGTGCCTGCTGCACCCCCTGAAACTGTGTCTGAAGGACTCTGGCATACCCATCTTAGACCTTCTCCAACCAGAGTCTGCCCTTGCTGTTCAGAACTCCATATACGTGACTTCACCTGCATAAATCAGCGTATGTACGCGGATATCCCTTATATAACACGTGTATACCAACTTTTCTTTAGAACAAACAAGCTTCAACAGTAGGATGAAGCATCAACTACTCCCAGCTTTTGTCTGAGATATTCAAAAGTTTCCTTGGGCAATGGTTTTGTGAGAATATCAGTAACTTGTTCTTTAGAAGAAACATACTCCAACTTGACCTTTTGTTCAAGCACTTGTTCCCGGAGGAAGTGATACTTGATTGGTATGTGCTTGGTCTTTGAATGCATGACTGGATTCTTTGAAATGCTGATTGCACTTGTATTATCACATAAGATAGAGACTGGTGGAGTGCAAGCGATTTGAAAATCTTGCAAGGTCTGCATCATCCAAAGAAGTTGTGTGCAACAAGATGCCGCAGCCACATATTCTGCTTCAGCTGTAGATAAAGCAATTGAACTCTATTTCTTGCTGAACCAAGATACTAATCTGGAACCCATGAAGAAAGCACCACCACTTGTGCTTTTCCTGTCATCCACACTTCCGGCCCAATCTGCATCTGTGTAAGCATGAAGAGTGAGATTTGTATCTCTAGGATACCATAAGCCATAGTTTTGAGTCCCTTGAAGATACTTGAAGATTATTTTGACTGCCTGAAGATGAGTTTCCTTTGGGTTGGCTTGAAATCTTCCAACAATTCCTACTGCATGCATAATATCTGGTCGGGTACCTATCAAATAAAGCGAACTCCCAATCATGGATCTATAAGTTGGTTGGTGAACTGTTGTTGATTCATCATTTGCACTGAGGCTGCATCCTGTAACCATGGGGGTACAAACTGGCTTTGAATCTTCCATGCAATACTTCTTCAAGATCTGCTTGAGGTACTTGGTTTGAGACAAGAAAATACCTCCTTCATTTTGTTGGATTTGCAATCCAAGAAAGTATGTCAATTCTCCAAGTAATGACATTTCAAATTCTTTCTGCATAACCAAGGCAAAGTTTTGACTCATAGCCTCTTCATTGCTGCCAAAGATAATATCATCTACATACACAACAAGTATTAGCAATTTGTTATTTTCAACTTTTATATAGAGATTTCTATCTGCTGATCCTTTTGAAAAACCTTGTTGGTGAAGATATTTGTCCAAATGATAGTACCAAGCCCTTGGAGCTTGTTTGAGACCATAGAGAGCCTTTTTCAATCTGCATACAAGGTTTGGATCATTCCCAAGAATGAAACCATCTGGCTTCTCAATATATACTTCTTCTTCTAAGTCTCCATTCAGAAAGGCTGATTTCACGTCCATTTGAAATACCTTGAAGTTTTGAAAGCTTGAGAGAGCAAGGAACATTCGGATGGCCTCAAGTCTTGCAACAGGAGCAAAGGTCTCTTCAAAATCTATTCCTTCTTGCTGCGCATACCCTTTACAAACAAGTCTGGCCTTGTTTCTAATTACTTCTCCATTTTCATTCAATTTATTTTTGAAGACCCATTTTGTCCCTATGACATTCTTATATTTTGGTCTAGGAACCAATTCCCAAGTGTTGTTATTTTCGATCTGCTCAAGTTCTTCATCCATTGCTTTGACCCAACATTCATTTTTGCATGCCTCTTTCACATTTTGTGGTTCAGTGGAAGAGAGTAATGCCAAATAGCTTGAAGCTTCGGCAATTGTTCTTCTTGTTTGTACTCCTACTTCTTTCTGCCCCACAATCTGAGATTCTGGATGATTCTTCTGAACATATCTGGATGGAGTCTTCTCTTCTATTATTGTCTGCTCTTCTGGTTCTTCTTCTTCTTGAGGTTCTTCTTCATCATTTTGTCTTTGAGGGTAGCCTTCATCTTCTTCGATGTCTTCATGATGAACTTGCCTAGGAATGTATCCCTTCTCATCAACCACAACATCAATTCTGCCAAGTCTTTTATTGTAGCACTTGTATGCTTTGCTATGTGGAGAATAACCAAGAAGAATGCCTTCATCTGCTCTTGGTTCAAGTTTGCCAAGTTGCTCATCAGTATTCTTAATATAACATTTGCTCCCAAAGATTTTGAAGTGCTTCACCGAAGGAGTCTTACCACACCAGAGCTCATGAGGAGTTTGAGTGCTATTTACTCAAACATTTGTTTTGTTGAGAATAATAACCGCAGCATGTGCAGCTTCACCCTAGAAAGTTGCGGGAGTACCTGATTCATCAAGCATAGCACGAGCCCTTTGTTGGACTGTTCTGTTCATTCTTTCCACAACTCCATTTTGCTGAGGAGTTCTAGCTTTAGAGAATTCTCTTCTTATCCCATGTTCTTCACAGAAATCGAAAAATTCATTCGAGGTAAATTCCCCACCTCTGTCAAATCTGAGGCACTTAATTTTGTGTCCTGATTCATTTTCAGCCAAGGCTTTGAAGGATTTGAATTTTTCGAATGCTTCATCTTTGTGCTTCATAAGTCCTAACCAGACAAACCTGGAGAAATCGTCAATGAATAATATCAAATATTCTTCTCCTCGAGGTGTTCTTTTTCTGAATGGACCACATGTATCTGTATGTACTAGCTCAAGAGGCATGCTAGCTGATCCTTCCTTCTCAGGAAAATTAGTTCTGGTTTGCTTTCCAAACTGACATGATTTGCATATGGTGTTATCTGGAATTTTGATATCTGGAAGATCACGAACTGCCTGATATTTGCATGCTTTCCTTATTTGTGGAAAGCTTAGATGCCCCAACCTCTGATGCCATAGCCAGTGTTCATCATCCTTGCTCAAATAGCATTGTTGTTGTCTTTCTTCAAATATGTATAGATTATTTGGAGTCCTTCTTCCTTTGATCACTGTTTCACCTGTATCAAGATCACGAACAAAACATCCATTTGATCTAAATATTACCTCTGTTCCTTGATCGCACATCTGAATGACACTCAGAAGATTATGCTTCAATCCATCAACATACAAAACATTTCCAGCTTTGACCTTCTCTTTCAACGGAGCAACACCTTTTCCTTTTATGGCTGCAGAGATATCATTTCCAAAAGAAACTTTCTTTCCCTTTTCTAATGCGGTATATGATTCAAGTTTTTCTTTGTCCCCTGTCATATGCTTCGAACATCCGCTGTCAATGTACCATAGACTTTCTTGACCTTCTGCATAAAAGGCTATCCCACATCTTTCTGGTTGTGGTTCCTTTATTCTCCATGTTCTGACATTTGAGGTTTGTTCCTTCTGAGTTGTCTTCCAGAACCTGCTCCTGCATTCAGAGTCTTCATGACCAAAGTTATTACAAATAGAGCATTCAACTTCATTTTCAAGGACCGAAAAGTTGTTATAAGTCCTTTTCATGGTTCCCATCATACTTCTTTACTTTTGAGCTTCTCTAGTCATGATTGTCTTGTAGGCAACACATTGAGCTGCTTTCTGACCGAAGTTATGGCAAGAAAAACATTGGCCATTAAAGAAATTTCTGCGATAATCAGATCTATCATCCAGCTGATTGTAGCTTCTATTGACATCCATTCTTGGGGCAAATTGGGAAGATTTTACCTGTGGCTGATTGTAGCTTCTATTTATCCTTAAGGCAGCTTGTCCCCGAATTTCTTGATAGTCTTTATTTGTTCTTGAGGTAAACTGTCCCTGATTCACCTGATGACTTTTATTTGGTCTTTGCTCGCTCCTCCTTGTTGCATCAAGATAAATTTTAGAGGTAGAAGCTTGAGATGTTTCTCCATTATATCCCAGACCTGTCTTGATCAGAGGAGAACGCTGCACATTGATAATCTCATCCAAGGTTTCAGATCCTTTAACAAATTTAAGATTAATCGCTTTTGTTTTCTCAATCTCCTTTCTAAGACAAACAATCTCACATTCCAATTTTTCAAGATGTTTTTCCTTTTCAGCCAGTTGACATTGTAGAGAATCAATAATAGAACTTTTCTCTTCTAAGCAAACTTTGAGATTATTCATTTCTTCACAAAAGCCTTCTACATCTATAGCATCCATGTAGTCATCATCTTCAAAAGCCATTAAAATTTTATATCTATTACCCTGTTCATCTTCGTCACTATTTGAAAGACCATCACTATCTTCATGAGTGTAATAGCTTTTCTTCTTTTCATTCTGTTTCTTGTTCCATTTAACAGGTTCCTTTCCCTTGTCATTTTTGTGAGGAAATTTGGCAGCATAATGACCTACTCTTCCACAAGCAAAGCATTTAAAAGGTAACTTACCTCTGAACCTTCCAGAACCCCTTTGAAGATTTCTGACAAAATTTGATTCTTCTTCTTCATCTTCTGGGACGTGACTTGCTTCATAATAATATTCTTTGCCTGAAGCCTTGAAAGCAGCTTCTCTTCTGTCTGATGGACCTCCCTTTCTCATTTCATAAGCAGTTAGAATTTCGTGAAGCTGAGACATATTAAGAGTTCGTAGATTTTCTTTTTCTTCTATTGCAGACACTTTAGATTCAAATTTGGGGGACAATGATCTTAGAACCTTTTCAACCACAATAGCCTCTTTTATTTCTTCACCCAAGTTTTTCATGCAATTAACAATCTCATCTACCCTAAGGAAATAGTTAGCCACACTTTCATCATTATACATTCTGAGAGTCTCATACTTAATCTTGAGAGTTTGAAGTTTAGCACGCTTTACCTATTCGTCTCCTTCATAGCTCGTGACAATTTTTTCCCATATTTCTTTTGCGGATTAGTGCATTACCTTCATGAATTCCGATTGGGATATACATCCCAATATAGTACTGACTGCTTTCGCATTTGTTTCATATTTCTTTTTCTCGGCTGAATCTGTAGGAGTAGCTAAGGGAAAAGTATAACCTGTTTCTACGATGTCCCAAACTTTTGTACCAAGAGATTGAATATAGGCAGTAACTCTTACCTTCCAATAATTGAAGTTTGTCCCATCCAAAACCGGTGGCCTGATTGATGCTTCTCTCTCGTAGTTTCTCATGATGAACGATCTACCTTCAAGCAATCAAGCTTCTCTGAAGGACCTGCTCTGATACCAATTGTTGAAAATAATACTGAGAGGGGGGGGGTGAATCAGTATTATCAGATCAGATAAAACTTTTCAATTTCATACTCAGAAACATATACGCTACTTCAGTTAAGTGAACCAGCGTGTACACGCAACTGTGTCTAAAGCAACCAGCGTATAACCAGAAATCTTATGATTCAGTTAGTTTATCTTCAGTAAATGCATCAGGACATTATTAACCATATTAATAGTAAACAGGTGTAGTATAACAGAACAGATCATCACACAAAATCCACACACATGAACACCATGATATAAGGTGGAAACCCAATGTGGGTGAAAACCACCTGCTGCAAGTCGTCTCTATCTTTCTTTAATAAGAAACTTCAGTTTACAATCTTTTGTACTGGTGCAGCCTTATACCAGTACGCAGGCTACAACTTGCAGAAGGCTACAACCTTCTCTCGTTTTCAGACTCTCCTGGAAGGGAGCTCCAACCCGCTTTGCTCTTGTACTAGCTAAGATACTAGTACGTAGGTGCTGGCCTACAATCTTCTTTCCTTCAGGTACCACTTTTCATACATTTTCAGACTGGATATTCCTGAAGCACAACATTACAATCTGAAGACCACAATTCATCAATTTTCATAACAGATCATTGAAGCAACCAATACTAGCATCATCAATCTTTGAATCACTGAACCACTGAAACCCTGTCAACACCCAGTCACTAGAACACAGAGCAGACTACAGAACTCTGCAATAATAGTCAGACCCAACTACAACCCCAAAAATTAAGCTTCAAAAGATATACGCTACTTCAATGAAACCAACCCGCGTATACACGTGCTTTTACCAAAGACAACCTGCGTGCAGATCTAAAAATAATTTCTCATAACTTGCAGCTGTACCAGACATCAGTCATGCTCAGAACATAACATTGCGTCAGTATGCAGATCTAAAAATACACACAATCAACCATATAAAGTTAGTTCATTTCAAACCATTTGATCTTGATCTATCCTTAGATCTAGTTTTCCATCAACTGGTGTGATCTCTCCTTAGCTCAGATCAAGCAACCCAGAACCTGCATACTAGATCTCTTTCTTTATCAGATATATAAGACTTTTTCAATCCACTTGCCTAATGATCTTCTTCTCCTTTTATAGTCTTAGGCCTTGTTCAATACCACGGGCCAAAACCATAGTAATCCAATACCAACAACTTCAAAACTAGGGATCAACACGTCTGTCGAGATACCTTGGTCAAAAACATAGGCTCAAGTACCGAGGACTAACTACCACGGACCAAAAGGAAGCTTCTCGACATGTACGCTCTTTTCTGTTCATGAAACTACATGTATACGCGACTTCGTATATAGTGAGCCTGCGTATCCGTGACTTAGTATATAGCGTACCAGCGTGTATACGCAACTTGGGCTTAATGAACCTTCGTATATGAAATTTCTCTTCATTCTTGTAGTCTGGACTGAGATATGTCATCAAAGAGAGTTGCCATCAAGGACAACACCTGTACTGTAGCGCCACACCTGTGCCAAAATGCCAACAAAGACAGGAAAATGATACACATAAAACTAATGAACTTACAATTACTTAGAGAAGCACACCATAAAAACATAAAGCCACATGGATCCCAAACAGTGCTGCAAAACCCTAGTCTTTCCTTAGCCAAAAATGCAGAGATAGAATGTACAATGATATGCCAAAACAATCCCTAGTGTCCAACCCTGAAAAATGACTTAGAAATTACATGATATAGCTATCCCAACCCATTCCTTTGCCTCTAGGGGTCGAGCTCATCATTCTAGGAGTTGTTTCAACTAATTCTAAACAAAGCACTAAAATCTAGGCAATCAAAACAACTTGCCTCTATAAGGTAGGAAACTGATTCATTCATTAAATTTTCACTTTTTAGTGAATGAATCCTCTAGAACAAGTAAATAAGTGCCAAAATTACATCATTTTTATCCAATTACATCAAGATAGATGAAAAATTACGTCACAAAGAAAACTGGTCGAATTTCTAAGCTGGAAGGTGAAAAATTTGGCCAAAAACCTCTGTGCATCGCGCCAATTTCTTCGTGCATCGTGCCACTTTGAGACTGAGTTTGAGGCACTCCCTAAAGTCCAAATTGAGCCCAAGTGTGCTTGTTGGAAAGCCCTGCCCATCTAATTTCCAACCCAAGTGGAATTTCTGAATTTGGTGCCCATTTTCCCCTCCAAAACCTCAATCTCCCAAGACTTCTTCCTGTGTGTCAAAATAGGGGCAGAGAGGTCATGTTTTAGTGTTTTTGGCCTCCTGAGGACTCAAAACTTGCCCAAACTTCTTGGCCATGCACCAGAAGTCATGATTTTTCATGAAAAATCCAAAAATATAATTTTTTTTCAATTTGGAGCTTCCTATCATAAGTGCGCGCCACATGGCACGGCGCACAGGGAGGAAAACCCTGTTTTTTGTACAAAAATGCCCCAAATTTCTTGAAATTTGGGCTGGAGCTTCCTCATTAAGTTTTATGCTGGGCTAAAGAGGCTTCGGCCAATATTTTAAAATGATCAAGCTCCCTTTGCCTCTTTTGCTTCCTTATTGCCTTCCTCAATTTTGCTTTTAAATGCCTGATTCGTGCCTTGCAGACCTTGTTTCGCACCATGTAGTGGAAAGTCATGTGTCTTAGCAATGCATGGTCCTTGTTGGCCCTATCCAGTAGTCTCTCCAAGTGCATGTTAACTATCTCGATATTAGACTCCCGATCCTCATTAATCTCTTGCTCCAATGACGTGAGCTCAATTCTTCTCCTTTGTACAACTTGGCAATTCTTGGGGATGTTTTGTAGCTCCATGATATCCTGCTGATCTTCAATCTGTTTGTTCCTCTGCTCCAAGTATTTCATGGTCCACTTAGCCCTCTCCAAGTCAAGGGATAAGGCTTTGATCTCTATTTGCTGCTCCTGGATGATCTCCCTAAGCTTGGCACTTTGTGGGCCCGTATCTGTATCATCATCATGAATGAGAATGAAGTCGGTCTCTCTTTCACCTAAAGGCCCCTCATCCTACATTGGCCTCTTGCCTTTGTCCTGTACCTGTGATGCTGATGGAGGAAATGAGGCCCCTTCCACCCCGAATGGAGATAACACTCGCTTTGCAGCTGCAAACAAATGTCTGGTGCCTCTCTGATATGTAATGAATACCGGCACACTAGTAGTCTCATGGCGCTCATACTGATGAGAAGGTCCACCTTCATGCTTAACCTCTGATAATCCCTGTGAAGCTCTGAAGAAGTCATGAGAGATGAAATCATCCCAAGTGATGCCCTGTACTCCAAGCTGATGAACCACCAAAATATTAATAAGAGAAAAATGATAGACACCGTTAAGTTGCTGCTGAGGTGTTTTGCACTGCACAAGTGTAGTCATCCTCTCTATGTTCTGGCAAAAGAAATACGGAATGTTCATCATCCGTACCCTGGTGAAATGCATGAGCAACATGATGTGATAAGCATATAAACAAGAGAACCGTTCCTCACAGCTGAAATATTTCATGATCAACTTCATTAGTGGAGCATATTCATCTTGCAGATATCGGAATGGGAATACTCTCTTGAGCTGCCTCAAGAAACCGGTTTTAATGTATGGCTCATAATGCTACCGGTCAATCTTCTGCTTCTTGTGCCATGGTTCTCCAATGTTCAGTATGCCGGTTGCTAATGAGACAGATTCTGGTGTAAGCGTGAAGGTGACACGGGCTAAGGTAGCTTTATCTCCATGTAAGTGTAGCACAAATAGAAGAGCTAGCTCATGATGAAATTGAACACTAACCACCTTTTGACAAAACTCATAGCATGACTGATGCTGAAAACACAACATAGCAAGAGGGCAGGCCTGCGATTCTGTAAGGGTGGTTGGTTCTTCTCTAACATGTCTGCCACCTTTATGAGGCCTCCGGGGTGCCTATTCCAGGGAAAATTTTAAGAACCCCCCCTAAATTTACATTTATAATAAATGGGTGAATCTCCATGGTATATAGGAAAAATGGAAGGCAATTTTATCAATAATATGATATGTATATATAATTTTTTGGCGAATCTCTCACTAGGCAGGGCGAATATTTTACTCAATTATAAAATCTTGTGTTTATTGAATACACAAATGAAATCATTGCATTTCTTTAAAATATCTTTTGAAATCAAAATTACCGAAATTACATATCGATAACCTAGAGGGTGTAGGATAAAATTCACCCGTGCCATTCACAGAAAGCATGAGAAAAAACCTAATACTATATATAAAACCAAGAAAAATTCAAATTCATCACTTCTAGGGACCTCGTAACCACCCTGCCAATACACAAGTATGTTCCTATTTGCAATTAGAAAAATTACCGAAATTACAATCTGTTTACTCCAGCGTATGTTGGAAAGTTATAGAAGGATGACTAGTGCAATCAATCCATTCCTTTTAGCCTTGGATTTGTTTCAGTTAAAACAGAAGTATACAAATATACTTGTCCAATGTCTATGCTTTAACCATTCACCTTAATATGTTTTTACAATATAATTTCCTAAGTCTATTTAGTATCTTCATTATCATAAAAACCAACCTATATCCATCTTAACTCCACATCTACCACTCTTAGGGGGATGAAATCTATTTATCCCTCTGAGCACTTGGTAGACCTAGAATTAAGATGGATCTAAGATGATAGAATTTCCCCTTTAAATAGTCTATGCTCACATGAATACCTTGGTATTACCATGGGTCAATACCATGGGTTATCATAGGCCTGGAGCTTAAAAATTACTATTAGTAATTTATAAAAATTAATAAAATTAATAGTTGATTTTTATTTTAACCAAGCTAAATTTTTTAACATACATTAAATTACAACACCCATTTTTACTCTTGATCGGATCAAATATTTTTTCACTCTATGCTAGTTTGCATATCACGATATTTGATACCTCTCGGGGGTTAGTAGATCCAGAGTAAAGATGGATCTATGCTGGTTTAATTCCCCCATTTAAATAGACTACATTCCAGGTGAATACCATGGGTCAATACCATGTGCCATTTTTATTTTTATTAATACTAATATTAGGGTTAATAATGTTTTTTTGCATGGTATTAATAACAATCTAGTCCATGGTATTTGTCCCATAGTATTTTGCCCATAGGTTTCACCTAAATATAACGCATTTTTTGAGTGTCCTTAAATATAAGGTGACTTATGGAGTAAATATAAAAAAATGTTTTATTTGTTTACCATACCTCTCATTTATTTATATTTTTATTAATTTACCATACCTCTTTTACAAATATGGTATTTGGCCCATAGGATTCACTTAAATAAAACCTCTTTCTTGAGCCTTCATAAATAGAACGAGGGTTATGGACTAAATATAAAAAGAGGTTTTATTTATTTACCATGCGTCTAGTTTATTTATATTTTTATTTATTTACCATACCCTTTGAGTAAGTATAAAAAGACGTTTTATTTATTTACCATACCTCCACTTTACTTATATTTCTATTTGTTTACACCCTTGCATGTATATAAGGTGACTTATGGAGTAAATATAAAAAATGTTTTATTTATTTACCATACCTCTCATTTATTTATATTTTTATTAATTTACCATACCTCTTTTATAAATATGGTATTTGGGCCTTTGGCCCATAGGATTCACTTAAATAAAACCTATTCTTGAAAATGGGCGAATGGAAGGTTGTAACTCCTAATTTCAAGGGCTAAATTTACCTTTTCTACCCTTTCCCTTAAAATAAGGTGGGCTATTTGAGGTGATTTGTAAAAATGTACTATGATACAAAATATTCGCCCACTAAAAATTTAAAACCCCTTAATTTCGCCAAAGGGCGAACATTCGCCCCTAAAATTTTTTATGGCCTATTCTTCCAAGGGTGAGTCACTTTGGGTTTCTACTTCATAGTCCAATGAATGCTCAGATGCCATGACTGTTGTTTTTCAAACTGCCTTGAAGATGAAGATGTTGGTGTATGAAAACTGTTTTGACTGCTCTTTAGAGTGCAAACTCTGCCAGCAAAGTCTGCCACCAAAGGGAAAAAACAAGTGAAACAGGGACTGTTAGGAAGCGGAAATAATAGTGAGGAATGGAAATTATTGGGAGAAATTTGATAGGGGAATATGGGAGAGGGTTTGAGGGATTTATGTATGGGAATAGGGTTTAGGGTTTGGAATTGTTGTATAGGGTTTGAGGTGTGAGGTTGGAGGATTTGGGACAAAGCATGTAGGAGAAGGAAATAATGAACTTAGGTGATAGGGAATTAGGGATTGGTGATGACAAGGGAAAAATGGGAAGGAGAAATGATTTTGGTGGCAAAACAATGAGTTTTGAAACCCTGACAGCAAGTTTGCTTATGTTTATAGAAGGAGGGTTTGATATATGTGTTCACCCATTTTCATCCATAAACCACCATCAGTAATCACAACATTGGATGAAAAATTCAAAATAGCAACACTACCTGGCAAATCCACGCAAGTTATGAGCAAATTGGTGAAATTTGAAACAATTTCGGGCTTTTAGGTGTATGCGCCGCACCACATACCCAATGTGTCGCACCGTTTCAGTGCGTCGTGCCTATGTAAATTTACACTGGGAAATTTTTCCCAGTGCGCCGCGCCGTTTCAGTGCGTCGCGCCACCTGTTGTATGCGCCACGCCAGCCAAGCTTCCTCCGATTTCACCCAGGTTACTCACTTGCCCACCCAATTTACTTTGAAATGCTTCCCTTTGACCTTGGCATGTAAAATGACATTGATCCTCATGGAATTATCTTTATAAAGACATGGAGACATGGATTTGATTTTTGATTCTCCAAAACCTATTTTTATAATGTTTTGAAATTGGCACTTTTTCACAATTAATACAACTCTGTCTTTTTGTTTCCTCCTTGATTTTTTGGTTGAAACGATGAAATTCTTGGCAATTTTTTGCAAGAATAACTGACATGGAATTTGGCAAAGGAGACCAGGGCTGCGCCTGAAGAATTCAAGAACTAAATTTTTTTGAAAATTATTACAAAAAACGAAATGTCGACTTGTCTTCAAAACAGAGTTTTAAAGAAAAGTCATAATCCATCCATATGACGATGAAAATATTTGAAATGAAAACTTATTAAGAACCTCCCTCTGGCCTGCTAGCTTTATTGGACATTGTGAAGACACAATTTGACTAACCCTGGAACTAATGACTAAAATGACTCTTATGATCTAGAAACTGAAACAGGACTACAAATGACTAACTTGATTTTGATGGACAGACCTGAGCCAGAAGTGCAAAGCATGAGGGGTAGTGAATGACAAAGTCTTTCCGTCAGATTTATGGCATGCTCCTAGCGGAATGCAACTGATCTAGCAAGATGGGACACCTAAAAATGAAATGCAAAAAAGAGTTTTGATCTCTGACGGAGGGATGACCAGACCGACTCTAACACATCCAATATGAATGATCCAGACATTCAATCAGTTGAGATTGAAATATTGCAGCTGAAGGACAACAACATTCCAAGAGGCTTGGTACCTTTGGAAGAGTTGTTTGATCATGATGATGTGGCCAAAAATCCCACCATGGTTCCCACAGAAAAAGGTGTTGAAGATGTAAACATTGGTGCAGCTGACAAGCCTAAGATGGTCAAACTATCAAAGTCATTATCTCCTGAAATGAAAAGTAAGTACATAGCTTTAATGAAAGAATTTTCTGATGTATTTGCTTGGGACTATTCAGATCTGAAAGTTTATGACAAGAGTATCATTCAGCACACCATTCTGATCAAGCCTGATAAGAAGCCATTTCGCCAAAAACTGAGAAGGATTAATCCTAAGATGTTGTCATCAATTGAAAAATATGTAAATAGGCTTTATAAGTCTAGTATCATAGTCCCATTCGATTTTCTGAATGGATTTCTAATCTAGTACCAGTAGGAAAGAAGACCGGGGAGATTTTTCTTTGCATTGATTTCAGAAATTTAAACAAAGTGTCCCTGAAAAATAATTATCCTTTGCCAAAGATGGATCATATACTTTAGAGGGTAGTTGGGTCTTTTAGGATGTCATTGCTAGATGCATATTCCGGGTACAATCATATTTTGGTGCATAAAGATGATTAGCTGAAAACGGACTTCACAACACCATGGTGTACATTCATGTATGCCAAAATGCCTTTTGGATTAAAGAATGCAAGAGTGACTTTTCAGCGGGCTATGGACATAGTTTTCTGCAATGAAAAAGATGTGTTTCTACTTATATATTTAGATGATATCATAGTGTTTCTGAAATTTGATGAAGATCATTTACATCATTTGAAAATTGTTTTTTCAGAAATGCAGAAAATTTGGTATCTCACTCAACCCAAAGAAGAGTCTATTCACCATGGAAGAAGGTAAGTTGTTGGGACACATCATCTCTAAGGATGGAATTCACATTGATCCTGCAAGAGTGCAAGCCATTCAGCAATTATATTTCCCAAGGAACAAGAAAGAGATTTAGTCTTTTAATGGGAAAATCAATTTTTTGAGAAGATTCATCCCCAATCTAGCTGAACATTTGAAAGAGATGATAGACATGATGAAGAAGGACAGTGAGGTAAAGTGGTCTTTAGAGGCTAAGAAATCATTTCATGCAGTAAAGTTTGCATTATCTACTGCTCCTATTTTGATTAGTCCAGATTATACTTCAAATTTCATTATCTTTTCATTTGCCTCTGAACATACATTAGCAGCAATCCTAATGCAAAAGAAAGATCCAAAAAATGAGCAGCTTATAAAATTCTTCAGTCACACCATAAGAGATGCAACACTAAAATAATACATCATTGAGAAGCAAGCATTGGCTTTGGTGAAAGCTCTCAAGGATTTTCGAGTTTATATTCTGCATTCTCACACCATTGCTTATGTTCCTACAATAGCGGTGAAAGAAATCCTTGTGCAAATAGATCCTGAAGGCAGAAGAGGAAAATGGATTGTAGCTATGCTGGAGCATGATTTGGAAGTAAATCCTACAAAGCTCATCAAGGGACAAGGTTTAGCTAAGCTTATGGCTGAATCTAATCTACATGCACTAGACATCAATTTGATTGCAACACTTTCTGAAGAAGAAGAAGAAGAAGAAGACCCATACTTACAGGTGTCCAACATGTTCCTTTCTTCTCCATGGTATTTTGACATTGTCTATGTATTGCAACATTTAAATCCTCCACCAGAAGTTCCCAAAGGTATATCCTTAAAATTGAAAGCTTCAAAGTATTGTATTCTTGATGGTGTCTTATACTGGAAAGATCCTAGTGGCGTGCTGTTGAATTGTTTGGTAGAAAATGAAGCTAAGGATGTGATGAAATATTTTCACAAAGGAGATTGTGGTGGTCATCACTTCTGGAAGACTACAACAAATAAGATTTTGAGAGCTGGCTTCTATTGGCCCACTCTTTTTTCTGATGTATATAAAACAGTGATGAGCTGTCATGAATGTCAGATTTTCCAAGGAAAAAGAAAACTTTTTCCATTACCCTTGCAGTCCATCTCAATTTCAACTCATTTTTAGCAGTGGCGTCTTGATTTCATTAGTGAGATATATCCTTCATCATCAGCATAGCATAAATGGATTTTGATAGCTACAGACTACTTCACAAAGTGGATTGAGGCAATCCCAACCAGGCAAGCTACTGATTCTGTTATCATTCAATTTATGGAATCTAATATCTTGTCTAGATTTGGTTGCCTGCAGAAAATAATTACTGATAATGTTGCTACCTTCAAGTCAAAAAGGATGGTGGAGTTTTGTGCTAAGTACCATATTGTATTAGGACATTCCACTTCTTATCATCCACAAGGGAATGGTCTAGCCGAATCTTCCAACAAATCTTTGGTTAACATCATAAAAAATGTTTTAGAAGTGAATAAGAAGAACTGGCATAAAAAGCTCATTAATGCCTTATGGGCAGATAGAGTCAGCACTAAGAAATCAATAGGTATGTCTACTTTTCAGTTGGTATATGGAATTGACACAGTGTTTCCTTCATCTCTTGTTGTCCCGGTCATGAAAATTCTACAGGAATTAGACAATGAGACCAATGATATGCAAAGAAGGATAAACCAGATGATTCATCTACAATAGACTAGAGAGGAAGTTCTTCAAAACACCTCTAAACTTCAGGAGAGGATTAAAAATATCTATGATCGCAAGACCAAGGAAGACAATTTCAATTTAGGAGATGTGGTTCTTTGGTGGGATGCTAGAAATGAAGAAAAAGGCAAACATGGCAAATTTGAAAACTTGTGGAAGGGACCCTACAAAATTTATGCTTTCAGAGGGAAGAATGCTTTCCTATTGGATGAAATGAATGGAGAAGATTACTCAAGAGGAGCGATCAATGGTAGGCTTCTCAAGCACTACCATGTTTGAAAAAGTTATGAAATTTCATCACCATTGTATATACCGGTGTGTTTTTTATGTTCCAGTATCTAAGTGGCTATCATAGGAGTTTGAAGCCCAAAGAGAAGGCCCTAAGGCTTCTTTGGTCAGCTGTTGTTTTTATTTTACTTTTGCAGTCCTGTCATGTCAAAAAGTCAGTCAGTTTTAAGTCAAAGTTTGGTTTTCTGCATGTTGACTCCATTGCCCAATGAATAAGGCTACTTGGTCTATGGTGTTCTTGACACCTCCAAGGAGCTGCCATCCCCAGTTGGAGCCAATGTTAGTGTCAGTCTTGTTTGCCTGTCACCAGTGATCAAATATGATTTTACCAAGTCTGTCAGGAGTCTCAAAGTCAAATTTTACCATGTCACTAGGTTTACAGAGTAAAATTTGGTCACTGGTTAGTTGGTCTAGGAATGATTTTAGTCTTTTGGGAAAGTCACATATGCTGGTCACCTACCTCATTCAGATGAAGGTGTCATAATAAAAAGAAGGTTTCCATTTTATCAGTCATCATCATCATTCCATTCAGTTTCAAGTTTTCATTAGGTCATTAGGGTTTCAAGGTCCATCATCATCATGTGTAAATCCAGCATTAAATAAAGCATGAAAAGTATCTCTTTCACATTAACTTGATGATTCTTCAAAATTTCATCATGATTTCAGTTTTAAAGGCTCTAGGAGAAGAAGTTTCAGTGTTCAAAAAGTGAAAATGCAGCCCAGGTTTCAACTCTCCAAGGTGACTCAGTCTTAAAAGTGAAAAATCAGTTTTTTGAAAGGTTTGTGGGGCCCATTTCTTTTCAAAAGGAAAACTAACTTGCCTATATAAACCCAAAAAGCCCCAAATTCACTTTATTTTCCTTTTATTCCCCTTTGTGCATCGGGCTCTCTCATCCATTGGCGAGAAAAACTTGGGGTTTTAGGCAAAATTGGCAAAAAATTCAAGGCGTTGCACTTCCAAAGATTGCGCTTCACTTTTGAGGTCGGTGTTGCGCTTCTGGACACTTCGCTGCACTTCTAAAGACTGCGTTGCACTTATGCCATAAAATTTCAAAACCGTCTACAAACTCACCCAAATTGAAATTTCAAGCTTTCAAATTTTTTTCTTGCTAACCTAAACTCCTGTACAAGTAAGTACATCACCTTACTTACCTTTTTATTTAGCAAGATGGATTCAAGCTTAAGATTTTTTCATTTAGGGTTTTTAGTGAATTTTTCATGAAATGAGCTAGGGTTGATGATGGCTGGTCTAGTTTTCATATGTTAAACATGTAAAAATATCATTCTACACCTCTACACATGTTTAATATACATTATGAACCATTGAACCAAATCACCAAATTACTTCACCAAAAATGAAACCCTAGCTCATTCCTAAGGAATTTGGACAGTTTTCCTAGAAACTCTGTTTTTCATTTTTCACAAATACTCCTGTCCTTCATTCCACCTCATTTCATTTTCACAAGTTTCTCATAGTCCATATCCACCTCCTAGAATTTCCCTTGCCATTTTTTCCACTCCACCTATCCATCATTTCATTTTTCACTCATCCCTCACTGTTTTTTCTCATTTTCCTGCTGCTAGGGTTTCAGTCATCATGGAAGGAGATTCTTCACCAGAAAGGAAGAAACACCATAAGGGAGGCAAAATTCTCAGATATGAACCAACCAACTGCAATGAGATCAATGCATCACCCTTTATCAAACAGTGCTTTGAAGATGTGAATTGTCTAGATTTTTGCAAAAGGGTGTGTGAAGTAGGTTTCCATGAACAGTTGACAGATTGGGTTGCTACTCATTTGAAAGGAGAAAGTGCCATTATTGCTGGTGTGGAGTTCACATTTTCAGTGGCTTCTATTTCACTTGCTACAAGGATACCAGATCATGGTGAATATTGGTTTAAGGGGATGAACTTAGATCTTGTACATTACAGGTCCTTCTTGAAAACACCATACAGGGAGACTCATACACATATCATACCTTTTAGATACCTGTTGGAGAAATATGCTCCATTGATGAAAGTTGTCATGAAATTATTCACATGTGAAGGAAGGTTCTCTAGACTATATGCCTATCACATCTGGCTTCTAATGCACTTTACAGCTCAGAAACCTCTAAACATGTGCAACTATCTATGTAGGAGCCTTTCCAAGATGTGAGAAGGTATAGGTGAAAAACAAAGAACATTATCCTAGTCTCTTTCATCATATTTTGATCAAGACTATAGTGCTCCATCAACTTGTAGAGAAGAACATGACATGGGATTCTTTCTTGGAGGAAGCATTGAAATGGCATGAATCCAATGTTTCAGTTCAGCATTCAAGCATGCCAACACAACAAATGGAGGTTGGGTCCTCAAGAAAATCAGTAGAGATTCCTAAACCACCAAGACCTAAAGTGACTAGTATATACAAAAGAGGAAAAAGTCATGTGTTTACTTCTCAGGTGAGAAAGGGACCAAGCCTTCTACATCAGCAAAACAGGGTCCACTAGTGCAAGATAAAGATTTGGTTGAGGATGAGTTTTAGTTAGTAGACTTATAAGCAGAAAATGAGCCCTCAAGCAAAGACTCTCAGATCAGAGAACTCATGGACAACATGGCAAGGGCAAGATTTGTCATTTCATTCTTAGAACAAGAAAACAGTTAGTTAAAGGCAAAGCAACTTATCATGGAAAAGGAGCAAGCTAAACTATTGCAGCAAGCAGACAAGGGCAAAGCAGTCTTGGAAATCAATGAGCCTGAAGGAACTCAAGAACAAGGTAAGAAAAAGAGGCCAAGAACCAAAGGGCTTAAGAAAGCATTGAAAGAGGAGAAAAAACACATCTTGTTGGATGAGGAACTAGAGTTAGAAGACAGAATTTCCTTAGAGGTCAATGAAGACAGGGAGTATTGGTTAGACAAGGTGAATGACCACTTGGAGAAGCTTCTGGACAAGGCCAATAGAGACAACCAGCTACTAAGGCATATGGCACATCACTACCAGGCCAAGAATATGATTTGCAATGTCAAGGTCAAACAGCTAGAAAACAAGCTCAAAGAAGCCCTAAAGGACCAAAATGAGAAGGGTAACTTAGATATGCTTTATGAAGCATCCATGAGGGCTTAATATACTTCATTTTACAGCTTTTGACCAATTTTGAAGAAATTCTGAACATTTTTGGTTTTTTGGATATTTTGGTGCCTTATGCAGAAATTTGGCTAGAGGGGACCCAAATTTTGAGAAAAAAGGGAAAATGTGGTAAAAAATCAGTGTTCTGGACCACTTTTTGATAGGCGTTGTGCTTCTGGAGCAACCTTGGGAGAGTAGATTTTCTAAGTCCTTCCCATGGGTCATTTTCCAAAATGAAAGGTGTTCTGGAAACAAGACTTGAAAATCTAGTTGACCATTCTTTCAAATCGTCATTTGGACCTTAGGAGGGCACCTTAAAGTGGGCTCAAAATCGGCGTTACACTTCTGCAATTTCTTGTGTTTTTTATTTAAAATTTCACTATGTAAATTTCCTAGTTTTCAGTTTGACTTGGTCAAAGTCAAAACTCTTGATGTAATTGAACTTGGTTCGAGGTTAGATGATGTAAGCATGAATAAATGCACATGATAGGTTTTTTTTTATGTTTAATAGGCCTCATTAAGGAATCCAAATCCAAAACAAAGTCTCCAAGAAGTGTTTGTGTTTAACCTTCTCACTCTCACTTGTTGGTTGAGAGAATCTTGGAATCAGTTCCACCACCTAGGAATTCAACTCCTGAAGGTGGGGAAGTGGTCTAATGGAGTCTATATGTATCATTTCTCTTTCAGAGAGGGGTTGGACTTTTGTGGAGGAGGCTTGTATGTTATGATCTTTTCAACTAATATAGGAGTAGTTGCAGCTATTTTTCAGGAACTCTAGTTCTGTGAGTCTATGGTGTTTGTTTAACCTTTCTATAAGTTTATAATGGACAAATCATCTTTATTCACATGATTTGTCTTCTTTCTATGAATTACCTTGTGGTGTTCATAGTTGTGTTTATTTCTTCTAAAGCTAATGAACTCATACTTACATATGCTCATTAGTCTCTTCAAAACTTTCTAATATATACTACATTGAAAAAATTTCAAGTATACCATAGCCTACTGATACCTAGCTCCTTTCTATACTTGTCTCTACATTCCTAAAGCCTAGACCTAATCACTTGCTCTAAACCCTAGTCCAACAAACCTTAAAATCTCAAATTCACAAATACACAAACAAAATTGCATATATAGCCTAAAAACTTTGTTCTTTAAATATATTCATTGATAAAAAACTTTGAGAGATCCCTATCGGGCTCAGTAGGGCTAGCTACTAAGCTGAAAGTAGGTTCGAGGTACCTCTTTTGATCTCCTTCTCAGCCTAGGAAATTGTAGAGGATAACACATGTAACCTCCAACTGCTAAAAATAGATCCCTGAAATAAGGGATGCCTCTACATGTTGCCTTGGGAGGAGCATCCCACGCTTTCAAATCAATTTTTCCCGGTCTCGAAGAGAACCGGTCAATTGAACTGCACATGCAACAATCTGCTCAGCTGGGAGGAAAAAATGTGCATTTCTGGGAGGGAGCTAGGTTGGTTGCCTAGAGGGATTGCATAATTTCTAGGCAGAGCAACTAGCTGCTGCCCAAAATTGTTCAATTTTTGGGCTAAGCAGTCCTACTGGTAGGAATTGTGCAATTTTTCCAATGAACAATGACATGCAGGTTTGCGCAATTCTAGAGCCCAGCAGGCTGCCCTCTAGAATTACACAATTTATGGAGTGAAGGCTGGTTTCCCTCTAGAATTACACAATTTCTTGAGGGAGATGCTCAGCCTGCAGCTGCACCAAGTTCGGTGAAACATCCTTTGAGGGGAATGCAACAAGCTTTGATGGACAGGTTGTCATTCTGCAAGAAAATCACTGAAGCTTGTGTACTTCACAAGACAAGACAAGCTGGTGCGAAAGGTTGGTAGGAAGGCTCCAAAACGAAGCTAAGGAAAAATTTTGGAGGGTGGTTGTAGTCGCTACAAAACTTGGTGACACACTAGTAGAACTCCAGCTCTCTGAATGGACCTTGTTCCTGAAAGAAAGTCTAACACTTCTGGAAGTATTGTTTAGTTCTCAGTTCGTCGTGGTTTCCACACTTGCTTGATTGTAGGATGTAGCATCTGCAAAGCTCTTGGTTGATTGACACACATTCCAAGACAAGCCAACACAGTTTTTTTGATTGGGGTTGAGTAGTCTATGATGCACAATCAGTATAGTTGTCAAAGTCTTAGTCTCATCTCTAGTGTTGCTTCGCTACCAGCAGGCATGGACAGTACCCCGACGGAGTCACGCAGGAACACAAGCATGGATCTGATGCCAGTGAGCTTGGTCAGTACCCCAGTGGAGTTACTTTCATCACCTCTCTGTGCATGAAGCCTTTATCTTCTTTCGCCTTATTCATTTTTCATTTTTTTTCAAACTTTTTTCACTTTTTCATTTTTTCATTTTTCATCTTCATAACTGTGCATAGCACTTGTTCATTTCAGAGGTGGAAGAGGGATCCTGACTTATTGATAGAAGAAGAGGTTGTTCCTTCATAGAAGTAGTTTATTATATACCTCTAACGTGCTTCTTAAGGTTTTCCCCTACACCTTAATCTACTTGACTGAGCTGACAAGGATTAACCCAAAAACAACCGACTAGAGTAGGTGACACTAGTTAGTGTGCAAGCGTTATGCTTTCACCAAGATTCACTTTGAACAATACATATTTTCTGTAGACGTATCATGGACTGAAGACAACAAGTTATTACATAAGAGAGCAGACAACAGATAACCAAATGTTGATAGTTGTACAAGTCCTCTTGTACTTTACCCAGCTTGTTTCAAGAGTTGCGCACTGTCCATGAAAAACTAACCTACGGACAATAATAAGCAAACAAACCAAAAAGCAAAGAAGGGAGAAGAAGAAAATGTGAAATCAAAGTGAGTAAGCAAACGAACAAGCCAACAAACGCACAAAGAAAGAAGAAAACATGCATGCAAGCAAACAACTCAAAAACAAAACACTACTCCTACTCCTAATATAATAGTGCATGGAACATCTCACGAGAAGTGATACTTCCAATGCAGCCACCAACACATTGGTTGACCCATGTTGGTGAAGGCATGGTTCGTGAACAACAAAGCTGTGTGAACCAATAGATGTGAAAGATACAACAATGAAGACAGACACACTCCGAGCTTACAAATGTCCACAGAACAAAAATGAGTGAAGGCACATGATATGCACTCTGTGGACTTGCCATGGTTCTATGCTACACTACATGCAGATGTTGAGTGTATGCATTCTCTTGACTGTGACATGCAAGAAAACATGGGAAAGGTAGGCCACTTACGTTGTGCATGTGTGCTTGCTATGTAAGATTCCACCAACAAATGAGCAATGGGATTATGTAGATCGAGTGGAGGAAGTGAAATATGGGTGTTTGGATGATCTTGAATGCAAATAAGACAATGATGAGGAGCCTTGAGAATTTCAACAATTTGCTGATCAGAAGTGAAACCAACCTCAGGACAACGAGGGCATGACATAACCATTAGCTCGGGCTGAAGTGCCTCGACAGTCTGCAGGGTTTCGAATTCGTTGAAAGATGGATCATTGTAGACCAGTGTCTTAGATAGATTAACAATGATTTAATCAACATCATGACTGGATGAGGAAGTGGATAGATCACAACAACCAAGATCAGAAAATTTGAGATGTTTGTCGGCATCCTCATGATTTGATGAATCGTGTAGAGGGGTAGATGAGAAGCAAATATTCTCACCCTCTGTGTTTTCCAAAATGACAGATGACATATTAGACGAATTTTTGGAGGAAGATGTGTCCTCTCCATACTGTAATGACAGATTGACATTCGACGTGCCCTGTGAATGATCATAAATAGAAATATTTGGAAATGGGTTTTCACAGGGGAAATAAGCAGTGGCAGAATCACAAGGGATGTGAGGATAAAGTGGATGAGGCGTGGCTAGAAGGGAGTCATCCTTTGCCGTGGGTTCTTCTTTAGATTCACGCACACAGGTAACATGAATGATGGTGCAAGTTGGCTGCATAACACCAACTCCATTGACAACTTGATCCTCATTCACAATAGATGAGGAGTCTGGAATGGGAGAACACAAGACAGTACAATCCGGAGGATCAACAGAATGCGGGGATGGAGGTTGAGGGAATGAATCCATGTGACCACCAATAGGCTTGCAAGCCAAATCTGCACAGATATCAAGAGAAAGTGATGTGGGAGGATGTGACAGTTCAACAAATGTGTGTGCATGATCTCCCACATCACTCCACGGTGGTGGAGCTATTTGATGAGGAGAAGGCGGATAGTCACTTGTGATAGCAACTGTGCCTGCCTATGATTGAGTAGCTCCATCACTGAAGAGTGATGAGCGAGGTTTGGATATGCGAAGAAGATACTAAAATCTTCCATAAAGAAATTCCCAATCAATTTCATCTTCGGAAAAATAGGTATGCAAGATTACAAAAGTGTGTGTAAAACTAATCAACGGATTCATTGGGTGCTTTTCTTAATTTCAAAATTTCTTGATCGAGTGCTTTATGGTTAAAGCAATTGAAATCACGGTCTATCTTTGTGACCAAATGAGCAAGAGAATGAATATATTTTTCAGGCAGCATGGCACACCAGTGCATTGGGTGTCATCGAAGCATGTAGATGAACAATTCGTAGCTCATGTATTCTTCAAAGATTCCATGACTTTTGCATGAGCCTACAACACTGACCACATGCCTAACCAAAGCTATGTGGCCTCCACCATCATATGTTTTATGTGACAATTTATCTGAGAGCTCTTCCGAGATAATGAAGTCGTTCCCATAATACATACACTCCAGAAGAGCAACTCTGTAGTTATTCATGATAGATATGTAGAGATTCAAAACAGATGTGAGGACTCAGCTTGTCATCTAGCCCTCCTTCTAGTGCCAAAATGTTGACGGTGCTGGACCCACCAACATGTAAGGGGATCTCCCTGGTAAGGAGTCCTAATTAGACCTTAGACCATTTGGTGTATGAGTCCCAGCAGTGGGTCGTACGGTAGTGCCTTGACCGCGATTTTGCACATAGGCAAGTAAGATGTTCCTGTTGGTAGCAAGGGTGTGATAGCTACAGCAAGCCAAGGAAGGTGCATGAGAGGTTCAAACACACGGGGGTTGAGATGAGTGTGCCCCTTGGAAACTTGTGATAGCACGGAGTTAAGAAGGGAACACAAGAGAAAAGATGCATCACAACATGGAAGGCAAGTTAGCTAGCAATCCAAGGTGACGGTTAAACCGATAGCACGTTTAAAAAATATTAATACATACATACACAGAATAGTCCATACATGCATGAGTAAACAAACAAATACATATATCATCTAGAGTAAACTAGATAACATAGAATACAATACAACATATGCATGAAACATGTTGGATCTATTATATTAAGAAGTGTAAGTTCTAGTCATACAATACATCCATGTCCAACCACTAGTTCTGATAGAGGAAAATTACACCCACAACCACCTACTCCTCCAAAGAGATATACTATCTGTGTGCAGTGGAAAAGCCAAGGCTCGTTACAATACTATCCAAACTTTCTCTAAGATACTCCTATTGGAAGCTTGGCTGACCAAAAGCCTTTAAAATGAGTTATGAGATTCTATTTATAGCAAAGGGTGGGGTGACCCTTAACATTCCCCTTTGTGATAGTTCATCTACCCTCATGACTCTTCATCTACTATATCACAGTTACATCCAACTATCGACACTTGAACTTCCACTTGACAAGACATTACATTACAATGCACATGTGCCCATGTGAGACAAAATGGCTTGAGCAAGCCATGCAAGACATCACTCAGGCCGTTGTGGGGAGACCAATTCTTTGACATGCTTATGATGGTCGAAGGTGGTGAGATGATGCCAATCTTGGTTGTTCGTGATGGTGTCTATGCGTTTAATGGTGAAATATTGCTGAAGCGAACTCTTGCCTTCATTGCATCTAGGTGCATTGATATGGCTCCTCTGTCCAACTCATCTGATAGCATGTGCATGGTCGTCTTGGTGTGACCAGCTCGGCAACATGTTGATGCATAATGTCTACACTGCTCTCCAAGCATGTGGTGGTGGTTGTGCGCATCAACTTGTCGGAGTACATGTTCAACTCCAGTTGGACTTGCTTCTTGTCTTTTCCTTGGTGAGTGTGCCAAATGGGTGGGATCACATGCATGTGCACAATGACATGCATGTTGCTACATTCCCTTGAATGCGATCAACAATATTTCTCACCTTGTCTGCTCTGTGTTAGCTACTAGGATGGATCTATAACTTGTACGGGCACAATTTCATCCGTGAGTTCATGTTATTCCCCTTGTTGTACATGTTCCTACTACAACTCATTCTCTCGTCTATGTAGCTCCTGTTCTTCCTTGAGTGCTGCTTCAGCACATGAAACTCCTTCTCTATTCCACTCTCTGCCTTCGTGTGATCTTAAGGTCATGTTGTCACTTCATAGCCTAAGTCTCCAAAGTTGCTTTCATCACAAGTGGATTTGCTTGAGCTTGCAACTTTTCTTAGCCTTTATGTTATCCACAACCTTCCTCTTGCACTCGCCGCATGCCACTATGCTTCCTTGGGTTACTTGCTATAATGTTGCTGCAATATTATCTTGATGTCCTTTTCTATGAATAACTCGATGTCTTCATAGGTAGGCGAGCTCATAGACACTTGCTTCACTGCAAACCCCGTTGGGCTCTTGACGATGCCCTTCAACTCTGCTCTCCTAAAGGCCATTTTACTTGTGCTGCTGAGAGATAGACGAACACCTATGATGCCTAGAGACATAGCAACACTCATGCCAAGAAATTTTTCAGTAGAAAACCAAAACAAACTTGAGGACTAACTTGCAACATACTTGTGTGATTGATCATGAAGGTCGCGCAATTTATTCTGAGAGTCTAGGAGACTGGCTCCCAGACTTGCGCAAAAGGTAGTTTCGCCCATCTGGGAGGCATGACTGGCTGCTATAATTATGCAATGCACATTCCAGGCTAGATGATGGCTTCTAGAATTGCGCAATGCGCAATTTCAGCTAGCAATGGCTGCAAGCTCAGTGACTGCATTGCGCAATTTTTTGGGCCAGCAATCACTGTCCCTCAAATTTTCACAAAGCAAGTGTGTAGGACAACTCCTGGGTAGAAGTGAACATTTCCTGAGGGGAAGGAAGGGCCTTCCCTCTCAGGATTGCACAATGTTGTCTTGGTAAGGCAGAGTTTGGGCCAAGGATTCCCAGACCCGTCGACGGGAAGCTGAAAGAAAATGTGAAAGTGGATGCATGGCGATACTGAGTGTAAGCAGAAGCAAATGATCGTGCATGCAAACAGTGAATGAAAATTTTAGAAAATAGAACAACATGCATGTGGGTGAGGCGATTCATTGAATCAGTGAACGTTCATGAAAAACAGTTGCATGCATGCGACAACAGTGAGATGCTAATGAAAATTGAAATGGTGCTAGTACAAGCTAGTATGCATGTAAATGACAGTAAGCACTCACTGAAATCAAGTAGATAACACTCACACAAAGTGATCTGATATTTACCCTATGAGTGACATCAGTTAAAAATTTATTAAACTAAGGTATTACAGACTCATGTGCTGGTATGTGTTCTGTGTTATTGAAACAACAGATCGATCAGATTGCCAATACATAGAAAATAGAATGGAAAGATAGCAAAGAAATACAGTAAGCAACAAAAAAGACACAAACAATTTTTAATAAGGAGTTCACCTTACTCTCCAGGGCTATGTCTCTGGTCCAGCTTTCAGTGGTGGCCTTGTTTTATTGTGTCTTCAAGCAGAGAAATTAAAATACAGGGACTCAATGTGATTTCTCCTGAAGCAGGGTTTGCTTGGTAGGGTGGTTTCTTGGATTCCCCAAGCCACTTAGAGTACACAGACTCTTATTCTTCCTACCAGCTCTGTGACCTTTTGGTCTACAGTGGAAAGAGCCAAATGTGATGCTCAGTCTGGAAAAATTCCTCTATGGGAAGGCTTGAATCTTCAAGCTCTCTAATGCTCGATGCTACATCTGGTCAGCTCGGCCCTCTATCTCTTCTGCTTAGCTTTATTTTTCTCTATGTTCAGTCCTCCTCTCCGAGTTCACTATTCATTATCTCTCGACTTCTGTCTTTCTCTGTCTAACTTGACTTCCCCCTCTATGTCTTTTTCCTCTGTTCATGGCTTTAGCCATTCGAATCCTATGCCTATTCAATTCCTCTTCCGATGTTGATTCACCTTCTGCAGCTACGCTTAGAGTTCCCTATGTTCAGCATCATCGTGAACGCTTAGGGAGTGTCCACTTGTCCTCCTCTAAATGGCGCTAGAAATGCTTCATCGGTTCATTTCTTTAGTTACTCCATGAATGTGTTCTTCCTCTGCCGTGGTAGTCAAATGTATTCCAAATCCCCTTTAAAATGCGGCTTACTTCCCTGTCGATTCCGCTTCCTCCATCGGACGCGATCTCATCCATCCGATCTGGGCCCTCCAGATCTGATGCCAATATGCACGTTTTGTGCGGTTGACTTGCTTGACTTATAGTGCGTGATCAACGACAGTTTTCTCTCACCTCCACCTACCACGTGTCACTAGGTGCATGGAATCACTCCACTCCTATCCAAAAACTCTTACTGTTCAAGGGCAGCCTGATCAAAACTGCCAATTTTCTAGAGTGTGGGTCCCGCCATTTTGTTTTAGCACTTTTTCCTTTTCCACCCGTGGTCGTCCGATTTCCCCATGCGATTGAGTGCTTTCCCTTTTCCTTCGCGCCCTTGTTCACCTCGCGCATCAAAAACCTCTTCCTTTTCCCATTCTGGGGCTCCCAAGGGCTACTTTGGCCTCCTATGTGGTCTCCATGGGCCTCGGTTGGCGTGCTTTGACCGAGTTCCTTGTCATTCCACGTCGGCTGCCATTGCCACTGGTTCAAGGTGTTTTTTGATCGCTGTTTTAGATTTCTTTAAAGATTTGTTCAACCTGATACAGTCATGGTTCTTGACAGTCTTTCATGGATCCGATTCAGATCATGGCCTCCCTATTGAAAAAGCTTTTGGACCACCAAAAGTTTGTTTTCAAGCATCGACTAAGTGAGGATACTGTTTCTTCACTTTTCCAATCTCGATCCACTTTGCACTGCTCGGCTTTGAACCTTTGAGCCCAATCCTGAGGTACTCAACTTCTCCCCTGCACGTTGTCCTTACCTTCCTGTCCAGGACTGGGTCTTCCTACAACTCATTGAGGTATTCAGGTAGCAGGTCATCAATAGAAGGCAATTAACTTTTCTCTTCAGGGTCCTCAATCATTGAAGGTTCAAACAATCTCAAGCATTCTGAATTTATGACTGAGTAGATGTGCATATAAGGTGGCAGATCAAGGCGAAAAGCATTTTCACCAATCTTATCAAGTATCCTAAAAGGTCCATACCTGATAGGCTTTAGGTTTCTACCTTCACCTTGCATTGTGTCCTTGCTGATATACAACCAGACTTGGTCTCCAACTTGAAAAATATGCTCCATCCGATGCTTATCATGCCTACCCTTGTACTTGGCCCGGCTCTTTTCCAGCTATTCCTGTACTTCCTGATGGATCTCCTGGATCTGTTCGATGAACCTAGTTGCCTTGTCCACATCACTGTGTCCATCAACCATGGTATCTTTACCATAGAAAAAATCCAAAGGAGACCTTGGTGTGAAAACAAAATAGGTCTCAAAAGGAGATCTCTGTGTAGAAGAGTGTTTGTCTCTGTTGTAAGCATGCTACACATAACACAAATGCTCATCCCAAAGCTTAGGATGTTTACTGCAATATCCTCTCAATAACTGGATCACTGTCCTATTTACCACTTTTGTTTGGCCATTTGTTTGTGGATGAAAAGCAGTGCTTTTCTTCAGTTTGGTGTCCATCAGTTCCCACAGACTAGACCAAAACTTCCCCACAAATCAGGTGTCTCGATTAGATACAATGGAAGTGGGTAATCCAAAATGAACCCATACATGTTCAAAGAACAATTTTGCAGTCTATTCAGCTGTGATATGTTTACTACAAGGTATCAAAATACACATTTTGTTGAACCTATCCACAACAACATATAGATAATCATGACCTTTTCTAGATTTAGGCAATCCTCCAACAAAATCCATGGAAACACTTTCCCAAGGGTGAGAAGGAACTGGCAATGGAGTGTACAAGCCTAGTTTTCTATTTCTAGGCTTGATTTTAGCACACATGGCACACCCTCTTAAATATCTAGAAACTGCCTCATTCATTTTCGACCAACAAAAGAATCTTTGCAGCTATGCAACTGTTTTACTTACCCCAAAGTGACCTGATATCAGAGAAGCGTGTGCTTCCCTAATTATCTTTATCCTCTCAATTTGTGGAATGCAAAGTTTCCCACAATGATATAAGAGTCGGTCCTTTAATGATAGTCCAATTCTTCTACTCTTTTGCCTTGACTCAGATTTGCATATACATCTTTAAAATCCATATCCTGAGCATATTGTTCTATGTAGTTTTCATGTAACACAGAATTATGCTTAAGTATGTTAGATGCATTTATAATGGGTCTAGATAACATGTCTACAACCTTGTTATGTATTCCCTTTTTATATCTAATGACTAAGTGAAATTGTTGTAGAAAACCCATCCATCTGTAATGTCTTGATTGCTGCAACTTAGTTTGGGAGTGTAGATATTGAAGTGACTGATGATCAGTATGTATTACTGTCTCTTTGCCCATTAAGTAATGTTTCCACTTTTTCACACTCTGAACTAAATGCATACAATTCTTTATCATATGTAGGATACTTAACTACTGTAGGATTAAAAATCTCAGAATCATAACATAGGGGTTTGTCATGTTGTGTCAACACTACTCCCATGGCATAGTCACTAGCATCAGTTTGGATCTCAAACGGTCTTTGCAGATCTGGCAGTGCTAGTACAGGTGTTGTACTTATTTTCTCTCTCAAGGTGTCGAAGGCTTTCTGATGTTTGCCTCCCCACTAAAACACCTTATTCAATCTTGTTAAAGCATGTAAGGGAGTTGCAATCGAGGAGAAGTTAGAGATGAATTTCCTCCAATATTGTGCTGCTCCTAAGAAGCTTCTCACTTCTGTAGCAGACCTGGGTTTAGGCCAGTTCACAATGACTGCCACTTTAGAGGGATCTATTTTCAATTCACCTCCCCCTACTATATGACCCAAGTAGTTTAGAGATGTTTTGCAAAATTCACATTTTGAGAGTTTAACATAAAGTTTTTCTCTTTTCAAAACATCTAATGTCTGCTTAACATGCTTTAAATGTTCTTCCCACGTTTTACTAAAAATCAGAATGTCATCCAGATACACAATAACAAAATCATCAAGAAAAGGTCTGAGTACATCATTCATTAATCTCATGAAAGTAGCAGGAGCATTAGTTAAGCCAAAAGGCATAATCAGCCATTCATACAATCCCTGCTTTGTTTTGAAAGCAGTCTTCCATGCATCTTGCTCTGCAACTCTGACCTGATGGTATCCACTGTGCAAATCCAGCTTGGTGAAATAAACATTGTCTTTTAATTGATCTAGAAGATCATCTATGCGAGGAAGGGGATAACGATTTCTTATTGTTATATTATTCAGTGCTCAGTATTCTATGCACATTATCCACGAGCCATCTTTCTTTCTCACCAAAACAATTGGTAAACCACATGGTGATGTGCTTGGCCTAATGAAGCCCTTCTCGAGCAACTCCTGCACCTGCTTCTTGATTTCAGCATTCTCTAAAGTAGACAACCTTTTATACCTATGGCTGTTATAGTTGTTTCATCTCCCGAGTTTGATGCCAAATCTGTCAGAATAGCTGCAGCTGTCTTCTTCTTCTTGCCCTTAGACTTCTTAGGTCTTAGCTCTGGATGCAGAATCCAACAATGCTCATCATCATGCCCCTCCTTTTTACAGTGAGTGCATGAAGCTTTGGCTTTCTTTGTAGTGTTAGCCTTCCTTGCCTTCCACTTCTGTTTTATTTTCTCCTTGCTCTTGCTTACAGTGGGTTGGGATGGTCCCCCAACTTCTGGATTGTCATTCTTTCCTCTAGCCTCTAGATGAGTAGCTTGTACAGATACCTCATCTATACTAGTGGGATTAAACATGAGGATGGTATTCCTCATGTAGCTGTGTAGACCACAAATGTGCTTCAAAAGAGTCCTTGGTGAGTCTAATGAGATACCCAACATCAATGCTCTCTTTCTAAACTCTTGAGTATACCCTTGCACACTTTTCCCTTTCAACTGTCGGAGATTTTGCCAACTCATCATGGCTTTTTGCATGTAGGCCAATGGATAGAATTGCTTTTTGATTGCAGCAACAAATTCACTCCAGACGGAGATGGTCTTGCCATGTCTTGTCATGTCAGCTTGGGTTCTGCCTTCCCACCAAACCAAGGTAGTGTCTCCTGGGTGTAGGCTTGCCAGCTGAATCTTGCTCTTGTCTGAGTTTATTTTTTGCACCCTGGAATACACATCAATTTGTCTAATCTAGTTGTCCAACTTTTCAGCATTTAGCTCTCCATCATATATAGGCAAATCAAATTTAACATCTAGCTTAATCAAATATGATTTCTTATAATGCACGGGGCTATTAGGAGGTGTGAGAAAGTGTTCCTCTTTCCCCGTTCCTTTGGAGTTGTCATGGAAGTGAGACTCATCTTCTTCTTTCTCTTGCTTAGAGCTTGATGCATCTTCCATCTTTTGCTTTCTAAAGTCTCTGTACATTTCTTCAACCATAGACTTTATAGCTAGGAAACTCTCTATGAATTGAGGGTCTGGCCCCATAGAACCTTCCTCTGACATGGTCTTTTGAGGATAAACTCTCCCAATTTCAGAATAAGTTTCCACCAACTCTCCTTCTCCTAATTTGAGCTTTGATCTTGTGACCATTCACAGCTATACCAACACAAGCTTTTCTAACCTTACAGCCTTGAGCTCTGATACCACTTGATTTGATATTCACCCTATGAGTGACATCAGTTAAAGATTTATTAAACTAAGGTATTACAGACTCATGTGCTGGTGTGTGTTCTGTGTTATTGAAACAATGGATCAATCATATTGCCAATACACAGAAAATAGAATGGAAAGTCGGTAGAGAAATACAGTAAGCAATCACAAAGACACAAACAATTTTTAATAAGGAGTTCACCCTATTCTCCAGGGCTACGTCTCTAGTCCAGCTTTCATTGGTGGCCTTGTTTTATTGTGTCTTCAAGAAGAGAAATTACAATACAGGGACTCAATGTGAGTTCTCCTGAAGCATGGTCTGCTTGGCAGGGTGGTTTCTTGGATTCCCCAAGCCACTTGGAGTACACAGACTCTTCTTCTTCCTACCAACTCTGTGACCTTTTGGTCTATAGTGGAAAGAACCAAATGTGATGCTCAGTCCAGATAGATTCATCTATGGGAAGGCTTGAATCTTCAAGCTCTCTGATGCTCAATGTTGCCTATGGTCAGCTTGGCCCTTTGTCTCTTCTGCTTAGCTTTACTGTTCTCTGTGTTCAGTCCTCCTCTCCCGGTTCACTGTTCATTGTCTCTTGACTTATGTCTTTCTCTGTCTAACTTGACTTCCCCCTCTGTGTCTTCTTCCTTTGTTCATGGCTTTATCCATTCAAATCCTGTGCCTATTCAGTTCCTCTTCCACCTGTTGATTCACCTTCTACAGCTACGCTTGGAATTCCCTGTGTTCGACATCATCATGAACGCTCAGGGAGTGGCCACTTGTCCTCCTCTAAATGGTGCTAGCAATGCTTCATCGATTCATTTCTTCAGTTACTCCATGGATACATTCTTCCTCCACTGTGGTGGTCAAACGGATTTCCAAATCCCCTTTAAAACACGGCTTACTTCCCTGTCGATTCTGATTCCTCCATACGCATGTTTCACGCGGTTGACTTGCTCGATCGATAGCGCACGATCAACGGCGGTTTTCTCTCACCTCCACCGACCACGCGTCAATCAGTGTATGGAATCGCTCTGCTCCTATCCAAAACCTCTTACCGTTCAAGGGCACCTCGATCAAAACCACCGGTTTTCTAGAGCGCGGGTACCGCCATTGTGTTTTAGCACTTTTTTCTTTTCCATATGTGTTCCTCCAGTTCCCCCACGCGACCGAGTGCTTTCCATTTTCCTTCGCGACCCTATTCGCCTAGCGCATCAAAAACCTCTTCCTTTTCCCATTCCGGAGTTCCTAGGGGCTACTTTGGCGTCCTGTGCGGTCTCCATGGGCCTCGGTCAGCACGCTTTGACCGAGGTCCTCGTCGTTCCACGTTGGCTACCATTGCCATTGGTTCAAGGTTTTTTTTATCGTTGTTTTGGATTTCTTTAGAGATTTGTTCGACCTGATAGTCATGGTTCTTTGACAGTCTTTCATGGATCCGATTCGGATCACAAAGCGAAACACAAAAAGTGACAGAAACACAACACGAGTCATGACCAGTGGACTTACCCCAAGACAATTGAACCGGATGTGCAGACGACTCCTAGATTCAATGTGGTATGTCAGAGCTGCAAGGTCGATGTGAGGAATGAGCTCTGCAGTTTCCGGTTGATGAGTTTTGACAAAATCGAAGATGTGACGCGCATGCCACAAATCTAGGAAGAGAGACACTTGGTGGGAGGTTTCTGAAATGATACTTGCATGTAACCTCCAACTGCTAAAAATAGATCCCTGAAACAAGGGATGCCTCTGCATGTTGCCTTGGGAGTAGCCAATATATGAAAATCAGTTTTGCTCGGTCGCGGAGAGAACTGGTCAACTCAACTGCACATGCAATAGTCTGCTCAGCTGGGAGGAAAAAATGCGCATTTCTAGGAGGGAGTTAGGCTAGCTTCCCAGAGGTATTGCACAATTTCTGGGCAGAGCAGCTAACTTCTACTGGTACCCAGAACTGCACAATTTCTGGGCTGAGAAGTCCTACTGGGAGGAATTGTGCAATTTTTCTAGTGAACAGTGACAGGCAGGTTTGCGCAATTCTGGAGAGTAGTAGGCTGCCAGATAGAATTGCACAATTTCTAGACAGAAGGCTAGTTTCCCTCCAGAATTGTGCAATTTCTTAAGGGATTTGCTCAGCCTGCAGCTGGACCAAGTCCAGTGAAACAACCTGTGAGGGGGATGCAACAAGCTTTGATGGACAAGCTGTCATTTTGCAAGAAAATCACTAAAGCTTGTTTACTTGACACGACAATACATGATGTTGTGAAAGGTTGGTAGGCAGGATCCAAAACAAAGCTAAGGCAAAATTTTGGAGGGTGCTTGTAGCCGCTATAACAAATTATTTCTTAAAATTTATCTTCTAAGACTCACTGTGAATCAACTTTATATAGCCTTTTCTTTACAATACCATGGTCTATGGACCATGGGCAGGTCTCAAAACCACTCTATCACCTACCCAACTAAGGGACTAAGGCCCCTTTGACTTCTCCTAGCTTCACGCTCTACTTTTCCACATTTTGCAGATACTTTACATTCACTACAAAATATAATACAAAATTGACTTGAAACTTAACAAAATTGACCCCAGGGACCCCATCCCAATAGTTTCTAAGATTTAAAATAAATTTCCATCCTTAAAATTGTCCCTGGGAGAGATGGGCCACTTACTTCTCACCGTAATGCTTGAGATTATGACAATTGATGACCAAGTTGACCCTAGGCATCCCCTTGTAGACTTCCTGTGGAATTCCAGTGTTTCATGTAGCTTCCTATAGGTTTCTGTGTTTCCTGTAGCTGTTTCCTGTAGTTTTTCTCTTGTAGGATGCCCAGAGTAGGGTTTGACTTTCGATGGTTTCCCAAGCTAGTCCCTATCTCCTTTATTTCGAAATGAGAAAAAAAGTGCATGAAAGTTTGGGGTTTTATTCTATTCATGGTTGATACTTGGAGTGTTGTGTTGGCCGCAGTGGTATAAGATTTCCTAAGTGGGATCATTGGCCCACCGTTGGTGATTATTCACTTGCCCCTCATAATCATTACCCACTCCCTCTTAATTGATTCGACCACCTTTTTAATTGATTCCCATTGATGTGACACTCTAACATGGCATGTTGACTGAAAGTTCACTTTTTTATCACAAGCTGAGGGTGGCCAAGTTAACTAGCCACCTCCAACTTATAAAAATACCTTTCTTCGACATTTATACATTTTCCATTATATCGTACTTAGGGAAGAGCTGGGTAAGTTTCCATACCTGTGCCTACCTTTTGTTGATCGATGCATGTTGGAGTATTTTCCTTCTGTGTTGCTGCTCAGGGAAGTGCTCCTTTGCTCTCTTCCTATGTATTTCTTCCTGCTTGTATAGCTAACTACTTGTTTATTCATGTGTGCAGGTGCTTGATATCTCTTTGTTGTTGTTGCTATTGTGGAGCATGGCTAGGAGAAACAAGGTTTTTAGAGATGATGGTACTCCTCCTTGCTCTGGTTGGGAAGAAAAATTAAGTCTCAGGCTGGTTGCAGTAATGGCACAGGCTACTATAGGAGATCCTGTAGCTGCCTCTTTTCTTCCTTTTACAATGATTTTTTTTCAGAGGGATGTTGGGTAGTGGTGTAGGGGTTGGAGGATGATGGAAGAGCTCTGATGGAGTAGTGAATGGTTGAGGAAAGGGAGGACATGTCCTCTGGTTTTTTCATTATATTTTGGACATCTTCCTGTGTTTTTTCTTGAATGAGACAAAGCTAGGTATGGGTATGGTGATTTGGACCAGGGATGTATGGATGATGGGTGAGTGGTTTCATGATGTTTAAGGTCTCTAATCAACCTAGAACAGACATGCATGCTGATTTTCTTATCAGGTACCCCCTTTCTTATATCATTTTAGGACATCATGTAGTGCTACAAGATCTTCCTACAACAGCTAGAGGACATCCTGTAGCAAGCCAGAAAATGCAAAAAAAATGATTTTTGATGCCTGCAAATGGATATGAGTGGTAGGGACATGGTTTGCATGGATGAGAAGGTGTAATTCACATCAATAGAAGACCCACTCTGATACCAAAGTTGATCATGATATTTTCACTTAAAATATGCATACATAATTGCATTTAAAAGGGCATGTAATCATAACATGCATACACATAAAAGAAGCATAAATAAATGATGACTGTGAGAAGCAAAGACAATAGATAATAGAGTTCACCTAGTGTGGGCTATGTCTCTAGGTTTTTCTCAAAGTGGGCGGGCCTCTTTCATTAATCTTTAGCAAAAATAAAATTTTATACATGTATAAAAGACACCTTATACCTCCACTTCTGGGGATGGCCTAAAAATGCACACCTTTTCTAAAGAAATGGACTGCATCATTGAATTCTTGGTGAAAAATCATGAAAAATGACTGTAAACTCGACCCTTTTCTGACTCGGTCAAAATCTAGACCCCTGGGAATCTCAAAGATTCCCAAAAGATTCATCCTCATGGGTTGACTAGAATTTGGCTACTCAGATGAATAATTTGATCACATCATCGCGTTCTTAGCAAAAAACTGAGAAAAATGGGTATAATTTCGACCTAGTTCTGAGATTGTAAATTTCAGGCCTCCAGGGAATCTTTCAGATTCCACAAAGATTCTCTTTTGTAGGTTGATTGTAATTATGTCGCTCAGAGGAGGAATCTGATTACACCATCATGTTTCCTATAAATAACTGAGAAGAATGAGTGTAAACTTGAAATAATTTTTTCACTGTGAAAATTTGCCCTCCAAGAAATCTCCAAGATTCCTCACTGATTCTAAATAAAGAATATTCCCTCTGAGATTCCCTTGAAATTCACGCCCCACCTAGGCACGTTTTCACTCCTAGTTTTGCAGTTCTATCCTTTGTTTGCCTAGTCGAATGGCAAAAGTTTGAGTTTATATACAAACCATTGGGCGAATTTACCAACACAAATAGTGGGCATTTTGGTTGGTGTGTTTATATTATGTTGGCAGTTTGGGAAGGTCACGGGATTAAACTCCGCAGGACCCTGTTTTGGTTGGCGGAATATTGAATTTTTTTGGCTTATTTTATTAATTTGGGTGGCATTTTGTAATGGGGTCGCCGCTTGGGGTTCGCTGGCCACATGGCCGACGTGGGTTGGCAGGGGTGGTGGCCTACCACCCCTCTTTTTAAATTTTTTTGTTTTCTTTTTATTAAAACATTTAAAAACCAACCATTAGGATTTTAGGGGTCATTAGAAAAATTAAGTAAGCTACAATTTCACTAGTTCCGAGTTCCAAAAACTATTGCCTCATTAATTTTCGCCAAATTTAGTGGCTCCACTAGATTTAGTAGGCTCCAAATTTAGTTGGTGCTCTACTAAATTTAGCCAATGGGCCTAGTTGAACAAAACTTTGACTAGCCATAACTTTCACAAACAATGTCGAATTGAGGTTATGTTTGCACCATTGGAAAGATTGCGACGAGATATTCGATATCAATATAGTTTCATAGAAGTCTAAGGACTTTTATTTTTTATCCTTTGTCGAGCCCTCTTTGATTTTAAAGTCTCTCTAGAGCCACTTGGATCATAAGATAGATAAGGCTCCGCATAATTTTATATATTTAGTTGCATCCTAAAATTTATTCACTTCTTTTGATGCTAATTTCAAATTTTTCTCAATTAGAGTAGAAAGAGGATTACCACCAACCATGCAAAATTTGTTCACAACTATCCAATGTACTATTTCTTGCAGATGAATACATAACTTTTATTCTAAGCTACTCGAATGCCAAAGTAGTAGTGAAGATGTCCCATGTTTTTCATCTCAAAACCCTTCTTCAATTCTTCCTTTATGGATGCAATGTATGCTTCATTATTCCTTGTTATCAAAAGAACATCTACATACACCACAAGATATACAACAATTTTGCAATCATTTTTGAAAAACAAAGTTGCATCATCAAGATTAAAATGATTGAAATAGATCTTCAAAAGGTGCTCAATTGGCTTTGCATACCATGTGTGAGGTGCTTTCTTTAGGCCATACAACTTGATGAGCTCGTATAGCTTATATGCTTGACCCTATGTAACAAATCAATTTTTGTTGAGACAAGTAAGCATTGAATTTCAAGTATCCATTAAAATAGGTTTCCATCACATCCATGTGATGAATCTTCCAAATATCCTATGCTTCCAAATCCATCAAAACACAAAAGGTATCCCATTTTGTTATGAGTGTAAGGGTATCCTCTTAGGATATGACTTCTTTCTGTGCATATCCTTATGCCACATGCCTCACCTTATGCCTTTCAAGCGAACCATCTAATTATACTTATTCTTGTAGACCCACTTATAGCTAATTGGTTTGATTAAAAATGGAGGATGCATCAAATTCCATGTTTCATTCTTGATGAGAGCAGCATACTCCATCTACATGGCTTCTTTCCACTTATCATTAGAAATAACTTCTCAAAAAGAATTTGGTTTAATGTCAATTGATAAATTCAATTCACAAATATATGAAACATCCATATCATTTACATTTCTTGAATCTGAATTATCAACATCACCTCCACCATTTGTCTTGTTGAGCTTCTGGTTTTTGTCTTTCCAACGTGATCAAGACTAACACTTTCAAGTGTCTTTATGATCTAGTTTGGACATTTATGTGATGATCAAGGTTGCTCCACTAAATGATATGGTGCTACATTCACATCAAGATTCAACATTTCAATCCTCTCAACCACGTCATCCAATTAAAGCTCACAATCTGATGAAGTAGTGGATCATCTATATGAGAGGGAGATGACATTTCAAAACGAGATTCTAGAGATTGATCCAAGATAGAGACATCCACTTTAGGATGTAAAATATCATAACCAAACTCACTATATGTCCTTATGATGGTGAATATATCTAGGTAATCAATCTACCACTCAATATGTTTTTTATTATTGTTGGATTTAAGAAAAATGGAATCTCTAAAAAGAATTAATTTTTTGTTTACCTCATTGTAATTATGATATGCCTTTGTGGTATTTGAGTACCCCAATAAAATGAATTTTTTCATCCTTTCACTAAGTTTTTTCTTAGGAATTAAGAAATAACAAGAGGAACCAAATACTTTGAGATATCTCATTGAAGGAATGTAGCCATACCACATTTCATGAGTCTTTTTCCCAAGAGCATGAGATTGATTCTTATTTCTCACATGAACTTCATATTTTTGAAAAATAGCAATGGATGTACCATATTAAAGAGTGTCATATTCATTATACATGCTACACCATTATGTTTAGGAATGTACAGGACAATGGTTTGATGATTGATTCCATTTTGGTGAAGATAGATTTATAAATCATTTAAAGTATATTCCCCTCCATTAGAAATATGAAGAACGTCAATATTACGTTGAGCTTCATTTTCAATCCATATATGAAAATTTTTAAATGCTTCAAATGCTTGAGATTTCTATTTCAATAAATAAACCTAACACGTTGTGGTGTAGTGATCAATAAAAGTATGTGATATATTTATTACCAAAGGAAATTGGAATGTGCATGGGACCACACAAATTAGAGTGTGTCAACTCTAGATTTATACTTGTGTTGAAGTGGAATCAAGAAAAAGTTGCTTCTTGTGTTTTCCAAGGTTACACACCTCACATTGCTTAAATTTCCTTGGAACATTGGGCAAACCAAAAACACCATTTTCTTCAACATTCAAAGACTATCATAATTGATGTTTCCAAATATAGCATGCCACAAGAGACTATAAGACAGTATACCTTCATCATGGTGAGAAATCTATACATAATCTATGCATGCACAAATGTCCCTTTTAGCTTGACATTTCCCCATCCTCCCATATTGTCATGATGACCAAGTTGTTAGAAGACTTATTTCAAAATTTCTATCAAACATGTAATTGGAATTCCCTTGCTCTCAAATGTGCAAAAGAGACAATAAGTCCCTCCACAACTCAAGAAGATAGAGAACACACAAACACTAAAATATAAGAATCTAGGTAATTCATGCCTAATGGTGCCAATTCCCATAAGTTTGAGATTGGAACCATCTACAAAGTTTACTCCACCCTCTACACTATCATTAAAATTTTCAAATAAGTCTCTCAAAAAAATCATGTAGCAAACCAATGTCAAACAATCAATAATCTCTCCAAGGAGAAAATTATATTGTGAATAAAACTTCATTTATGCCAGTATTGCAATGAGTAATAACAAAATGAGTAGGTTCAAGAGCTTTGCCTTTACCTTCCTTTTGTTCATGTCATTCTTTAATATTTTCCCATGGAATCCTATGTATCTTTGTCTCATGTGCATTCTTACCAAAATGGATTAGTGAATATTAGATATTTCACCATGATTGTGCATAACCCACTTCCTCTAGAACACTTTTTTCCACATCCTCTCCTACTACCTTTATCCTATCCACCAAGAGAAGTTTGTAAAAACATCGCGCAACCAAATGTTGGAATTCATGAGTTCCAAAACATGAATGTTGACCAAGAGGAGATGTAGTTGTTCCAAATGTTTTTTTCTCCCAAATATCATAGTTCTAGAAGCCACAAAAGTAAGTGCACTTGTTGACCCAAATGCAGAAAAAGACAACCTAATTTTCCCCAAACTATGTCTTTATTCCACATAGCAATAGGCCATGATTGTGCCTATATTGCAATGAGGGATGAGAAGCCTACATTTTATAGTTACCTAATAATTTCCTATGTTCAAATGTCATAAATGCAGAAATGATATTATATCACTGTGATGAAACCTCATGTTGTCTTCGATATGCATCTACTACTATGGAACTTAGAATTTTAGTGTTTCCCTACATTCTTGGAGTCATTTTGACAATGGGATTTAGGTACATTGGTTCCATTTGGAATATAATTATGTGGATCAATTTCTTGGCATGAACCAAGTCCAACTAATACACTAGAACCATTACCAAACCTAGGTGGAACATGTGAGGAGTTCATCCTTGACATCATATATTATGTTTTTTGGCATTGTCATCGTTGATTTCTCATTATGGGAATGACTACAAGTTTAGGATACCCTTTCATGGCCATGGAAACTTTATTAGCACCAAAATGGTGGTCATTGCCCAATATTCCACCTATATTGTCTTTTCTTTTGTGCAAAACCACATCATCACCGTTGCTAGCCATGTATAAAAGGCCTATAATGTAATGCTATGAATCAATAAATGTTTTTTTATCTATAGTGATTTGAACTCTGGACTAACTTATTGTGACAAATGTAATTTCCATCATAGGGAGGAGGAAGGTTGGGATTGAGTGAAAATACTGTGTGACACAAAGAGTGTGAAGGTAACTTTAGAAAAAAATTAAAACTAAAAATACTTTTCTTAATAACAACTAAGGGGGTTAAATAAATATATCTTAAGAAGGCTAGGAATATACCCATTCAAGGGGGATAATGATAGAAAATAATATTCTTCATTAATCTCCCTTATTATTAAAAATATATTTCTTTGAAAAACATAGGTACATATTTATCCACATAATTAATTGAGAACTAATTATTTCAATTAATTTGATTATTTTAATGAATTTCATGTAACTATCTAGGTGCTATTGCAAAAAAAGAAATTTTCATTTACACAAGTTTCTTATTAATTGAAGGTATGATAAAAAAATATATATCTAAAAAACCTGTTATGCAATATTCTAAAAGTAAGAAAATAACATATAGATCTTACAATTAAAAAACAATCAAGCTCCAAAACAATTTAATTTATTTTCAACATCATGATTGTGAACGGTTGCTAGTTTTTCATATCCAATATCATAAAACAAAAAATAAAAAACAAAAACATAGTTGGCTAAATATAGAGAAGCATAATAAAAATTCATGTCTATAATATAATTGTTAAAATAAATCATGTACATATCACTCTTTGTTGTAATTGCCTTGATTATCTTCTTTGCTTAGCATATAACATTGTTGTCATTAAAAAGGTGTTTTCATCTTATATCATATTTTAGTATGAACCACTAATTCCTATCCAACACATCCAAAGTAAAAAATCACTTGGTTGCAGTATTTTGGGAAAACATAAGGCTCATTAGTTTCATTCCACATTTTTAAAGTTAATACATTTTAATCCACTATCACAATCTTCTTTTACATTACTTTACTTGAAGGTATCCCCCCACTTTCACCTAAAAGTAACATGTTGGAAAGGTGAGAAGTTTGCTTGCTTGATCTCTTGTATTATTTCAATGTAACCTAGCATCCCCTCTCATAGGTTTTGATCATGGTCGCTATTATGACTAGATTATTCGAATTTGATCTTCACTCCACAATTCAATGTTTCCAGTGTGTCATTGGCATCCTTAGTGAAAATATTATATCCCTGTCCTTACATAGATGGGAAGAAATACACCTATAAAAATACAAACAACGGATGGTGTCATATGTCTAATAACTTGAGCCTTAATGAGAACATAATACATGTTATAATGAAAATGTGTGTTATAAAGTGAATAATGTACACAAGGAGGTTATTAGAGAGTTGATGCGTCCAATACCTATGTTTAGTGCATCCTCTTCACCACATGAATCATGACTAGACACTGCATATTTCTCTTTGATGGGTTCAACTACTTAACTATTGTGATAGATTATTGGCATTTTTTCTTTTAAATGACCAAGGTAAGGCATGCTTCAACCCTTTGAATTATTTCCTTTCACTATCACATTTCCTTATATTTACTTCATACAATGTGATTTATGGTTGCATTACCTTGTTATTCTAAAGAATGAATGTATCATTTTTGAATTTGTTGATGTATGAAATTAAAATAGATGGTATGAGATGAAATATATATTGTTAAGTTTAGTGTAAACATTTACTCTATAAAATATTAACTAAAAATAAGTAACTTATTCTTTATCATATATATTTTTTTCCAATCATTTCCTTTAATCCTTATCACATTGGTTGTCATAAATCACTATGATTAGTGTGCCATTGATTTACTTCATGTACTCAATAACATAATATAATAACTTGTATATTATAACCCCTTTGTTATAAATCCCTTAGATTTTACCCTAGTTGAAAAATCCCCTTAACTTTTTAATGAGCCTATCTAAAAACAACTTCGAACATCCAATAAGATGAAATCAAACTATCTAATTTAATCTCATTATCTTAGGTGAATTATAACATGGAATCGAAATTCAAGAAATTTATGGTTGGTTCCTTTCTAAACATGCAAACAAACTCGAGACTATTTCATACTGCCACTATAGAATGTTAAGCATATGAATTTCCTTTCATATAATATAATGTACAAATACATACAATCTAGATATAGAGCATCCTAAATCATAGTAGAAGGCATGTTTCACACAACCACAAATGACTTCCTTCAATCCAATCATAGTGGTATGACTTTATCAATGCTACTGATACCTTGGTGGGAAAAAATGTAAGAAAAAGCTTTGTTTCCAATCATAGCAGTGTGACTTTAGTTAGAAGTTATGGGGGTTAATTTTAATTGATCTGTTATTGAATGTTAGTTTTGTTGTGCTAATTTCAATTACGTATTTGTAAACTAATGCTTGTCCATGGCTTCTTGTGCATGGTTCTCTTATGGTGTTTGTGAATGTAAACAGGTAATTTTTTATCAAGTTTTAAGTGAAAGACATGGACAAAATTGCATAAAAGAACAATGCTGAACAATAGAAATAAAAAGTACAGCAAACCATAAATTGAACACTTAACATAGTGTTTTGATGAAGGAGTTGACCCCTCCTGGGCTACATCTCCCTGGTCTAACTTCCATGGCTTGGGCCTCTGTATTAGCTCAATATGGAAAAAATGTTGTTTACAAAGCTCTAATGCTCCTGATACCTGTTCCAATGTGTTCAAAATGTCGAAATTAGCTAGAAAAATATTTTCCTAAGCTCAATTTGGTCGAAAAATGCTCCAGTTATGACTCAAATTGTCTTTCCCTAGAAAACCTCCTCCAAATCTGGAAGAACTCCAGTTAAGGCCGTTATTTTTGGAGTTGGCGCCGATTTTGGAGGTCTTCTAGAATTCCCAACAACTTAAATTACAGTTAATTGGACGACTAATTAAAGATAAGCGCAATTAACTGGAGGATTAGCGCACTAAGCATGGTTTTGTGGTTGACCGTTTTTCGTAACCGTTAGCAGTATAGGTGGAGGTGTCACATTTCGTGGCTCGTGGCATGGTTTCCTCTAACGGTTCCCTGACCTGGCAGTTTTCGGGGTGGTGTCACATGCCAAATGTTAAATGTTAATGATTTGAGTTTGTTGGAGCCATCATTGGTATAGACGTGGTTGCTACGTGTTATGGTGTGTTCACATGGAGGGCTGGCCTGTGGGCTAGCCCTCCTAACTGCCAACCCTCACACCATTAAACTTTAAATATTTGTGTTGTGCTATACATGTTAAGTGACATGCGATGGTGTAGTGGTATAGCACAGGTTTTTTGGAGAGGATTTTGCGGGGTCGAACCCCGGCGCATCCATAAAGTTTTGTTCCATTGCGACGAGCTTGGTCCTTTGGGGAGGGACATGTGGCAGCCCCTGGGCTTGCCACTTGTCCTATCCTTATTGGACCACCTTCAACCTATGAAAACACTCCATGTACCAAACCTGGAAACCAATAATAACTTGACACTTGTCATAACCTAGTTTCACTATTGACTGAAGTTGACCCTGCCTAGTCTCTTGCCACATCAGCAATATGGATTGCTGACTGTGCGTGATTGGGCATTTCTTTTTGCAAGATTTCACATGTTTAACCCAATGGATAGAACTCAATAACTTCCTCATATGAACTCGATTTTCAGTGAAACAAGTTTCATTAGGATCATTTTTCCGAGATGAACGTGGTCATTTAGTTATCTAGCCATTCTGAGAACTTTGATTTTTGAGCTAAATATTGAGTGCTTGATCATTCCTCCCCACTAGAAGCCTTTTGGACCCTAAAATACACTATCAATTGTTCAGTAGGTGAGGGTACATCTCCCTCACCTTCTTGACCTGCAACCATTTGGCTTTAGAAGGCTTCTGTCCCTTGAGTCCCACTCTAAGGTATTCGACATTCCCTCTCTCTGAAGTCCTGGTTCTTTTGTAAAGTATGAGATCCTGCTGAATTTCATCAAGATATTCTGGTGATAAATAATCTATTGATGGTAGTTGAACATGCTCTCCTTGATCATCAATCAAAGGAGGCTCAAACAATCTCAAATTCTCAACATTAACAATAGAGTATATTTACATATAAGGAGGCAAATCAAGCTTAAATGCATTGTTACCAATCTTTTCCAGAATTTTAAAAGGACCATAACAGATTGGCTTAAGATTTTTACCTTCCCCTTGAAGGCTCTCTTTGCTAATATATAACCAACTTCATCTCCAACTTGAAATTTGTGATCGACCCGGTGTTTGTCATGCCTTGCCTTGTAACTACTTTGACTCTTTTCCAGCTGTTCCTGCATTGTATGATATATCAATTGAATTTGCTCTATGAACTTCCTTGCCTTATCGATGTCACTGTGACCATCGATTGTGACATCTTTCTCAAAGATGAAGTCCAGTGGTAATCTTTGCAAGTACCTAAAACATGCCTCAAATGGAGATGTGTTTGTGGAAGAATGCTTTGCCATGTTGTATGTATTGCAACTGTCCATCCCACAACTTGGGATGTTTGCTGCAATATCCTCTAAGAAGATGAGTAATTGTTCTATTGACCACCTCGGTTTTTCCATTTATTTTCGGATGAAAGGTTGTACTCTTCTTCAACTTTGTGTCCATCATGTCCCACAAATTTGACCAAAAATTCCCAACAAATTGAGAATCTCGATCACTTACAATGGAAGTTGGAAGACCAAAATGAACCCAAATTTTTTGGAAGAAAAGATGAGTTGTTTGTTCAGATGTCATTTTCTTTTTACATGGTGTTAGTATGCACATTTTGTTCAACCTATCTACAAATACATACAAGTAATCATGACCATTCCTTGACAATGGAAGGCCTCCTACAAAATCCAATGACATACTCTCCCATTGATGTGAAGGTACCAGAAGTGGAGTGTACAATCCTAGTTTCCTATTTCTAGGCTTACTTGTTGCACACAAAGAACATCCTCTAATGAAATGAGATACATTATCAAACATGTGTGGCAAAAAACAATACCTTTGGAGATTCGCTATTGTCATGCCTACACCAAAGTGTCTAGCAATCAATGAAGTGTGTGCATCCCTTATGATATTGTTTCTTTCTCCCTGTGGAATACACAATGTGCCCAAGCGATACAACAAACTGTTATGTACATGATAATCCAACTCTTTAATTTGGTTTCCTTGACTCAAGCTTGCATATAGATCTCGAAATTCATTATCATATGCATATTGCTCAATGTAACTTTCATGCAAAATAAAATTATGCTTGAGTATAACAAATGAATTTACAATAGGCCTTGAAAGCATATCAGCTACCTTATTGTAGATTCCCTTTTTGTATTTGATAACCAAATGAAATTGTTGTAGAAAACCCGTTCATATGAAGTGTCGTTATTGCTACAACTTTGACTGTGACTGTAAGTACTACAATTGTTGATGGTCGATATGGATAATGGTATCCTTTCCCATCAAATGAAATGGACTTACCATGCTGCATAAGAACTGCTCCCATGGCGTAATCACTAGCATCCGTTTGAATCTCAAATGGCTATCTAAGACCTGGAAGAGCCAATATCAGTGTTGAAATGATCTTTTTCTTCAAAGAATAAAAATATTTCTACTGTACATCTCCCCAATGGAATACTTTCTTGACACTAGTCAATGCATGTAATGGAGCTGCAATGGAAGAAAAGATAGCAATAAATTTCCTCCAATATTGTGATGCCCCTAAAAAGCTTATTAGCTTTGTAACTATATTAGGCTTGGGCCAATTCAGAATGACCTTAACTTTAGAGGGGTCAATCTTAAGCTCACCTCCTCCAACAATGTGACCCAAATATACTAAATCAGTCTTGCCAAATTTACACTATGACATCTTTAAAAACAATTGTTCTTTTCTCAAGACATCAAGTAATTTGTTTACATGCATGACATGTTCAACTCTAGATTTGCTGAATATGAGTATATCATCTAAGTACAAAATGAAAAAGACATCTAGAAATGGTCTTAATACATGATTCATAACTCTCATGAAAGTATCTGGAGCACTTGTAAGACCAAAAGGCATAACAAGCCACTCAAACAATCTTTGTTTAGTTTTAAATGTAGTTTTCCAAATGTCCTCTTCAACTATTCTAACTTGATGATAACCACTTCGTCAATCTAACTTAGTGAAATACTTTGCATACATCAACTGATCAAGTAAATAATCAATTATTGGGAGTGGATAACGATTATTTACTCTGATTTTGTTCAGTGCATGGAAATCCACACACATGCGCCAAGTCTCGTCCTTCTTTGGCACCAAGACAATGGGCGAACCACATGGCAAAGTAGAGGAGCGTATGATACCTTTGTTCAGAAATTCTTGAATTTGCTTCTTGATTTCCATGCTCTCCATAATTGACATGTGATACATACCAATGTTTGGAAGTGGAACATCCTACTGCAGCTATATCTCATGTTGAATTCCCCTCTTGGGAGGTAACCCCTTTGGTTCCTGAAACATCTCGCCATGCTTGCTTACCACATCAAACAAATTAGATTTCAATTTTTCATCACAACATTCAAAAGATTCATAATCAATATCATTATTTTTCTTGATCATGAGAAGCACAAAACTTTTACTTGCATTTACTAGTCTCTTCATCTGCCCTGCATTAACCAAAGAAATGTTCAGCTTTTTGCGATGCGCTCTCACAATGTACTCCACCCTTTTCTTGAGCAATAAGTATTTTTTTTCATGGCGATAAAATACTGCTTTCCTATCATACAAATAAGGACTACCCAAAATGATTCCTGAGATGTCAAGTGGAACTACATCTAACTCAACTTCATCAATGAACTTTTCAATAATGGAGAACTTGAATAAAGACTTCCTTGTAACCCGTAAATGTGCATTATTGACTATCCAACCCAATAGATATGGCCTATGATGAGGTACAATTTCAAGGTTAAGATTTTTGACCAAGTATTCTGAAATTAAGTTTGATTGTGACCCAGTATCAAATAATGCATCAATCTTTGTATGATTTGAAATTAACCTTACATGAAACAACTCTATTCTTGATTCTTCATTTGTAGTGTTGTTTTAACTATGTGAGGAACTAGTGCTTGTAACAACTTCTTTTTCTTTCATAACCATGGCTGAAATTTTGGTGTCATCACCAAAATCTGATCCAAGTTCATGTTGTGTGGCAATGGTCTTCTTTTGTTTTCCTTTATTGTTTTGTTTCTTAGGCCTTAGTTCAGGATGTAATTTCCAACAATGGGCTTCATCATGCCCAGCTTTGGAGCAATGTTGGCATATGGTTTTCTCCCCTTCTTTCTTCACACTTGCATTCTTCTTCCCTTTACCTTTTCCACCCTTCTCTTTCTCCTTACCCTTGAAAGGATTCTTGTTACTACCCTCTTCCTGAATGTTCTTTCCCCTTACTTCAAGGTGCGTGGCTCGCACACATACCTCATCCAAATTGCTTGGATTTGTAACAGCCCTCGTGAAAATTCCATGTAAAATATATAAATACCACGGATGATGGGACACGTATTCCAAGATGAATTTTGGGAAAGATATCCTAGGGGATGTTCATTTGGTTGTTTATGGGTAAATAAATTGGCAAAGGAAATGACTAAGGTTTTGGAAAGACATGAGGCATTAATTGGCATTTTATTTATGAAAATAATGGAAATTAGGAGAAAAGGAAGGTCAAAGGTCAAAGGTTTCATGTGAGGAGGAAATTAAAGGAAAATAATGGAAGCTAAAGAAAATAGAGGCCTTATTAATAAAAATGCTTTTGAGGATCAGTTGGTAAGCTTAGCCAGTGAAGGCTTGATTAGTTCAGTTTTGGATCTCTCTCATTATTCTCTCTCTCTCTCTCTCTCATACTCTTGGATACTTAGAGTTTTCTTGGAGCACTCTTAGAGGGTGTGGAATTCTTGGATTCTTGGATAAAGAAGGCAAAGGAAGAGAAGGAAATCACAAGAGGGCATCGGCATAAGCAGATACATCAGATTTTCTTGCAGGTACTGAGTTGCATGTATGATTTCTTCACTAGTTTTGGCGTGCATGTGGTTTCTTGGTTATGATCTGTCATTGGCATGGAGGATGGCTGGGATTGATAGTGGATTGTCTAGCCTTACCATTTTCTGGATGACCATGGTGATTGTGGGTTTACTTTCATTTATTTGTTTTGATTGGTTCTCATGTTTCCTTAGTTTGGGTTGAGTTATTAGTCCTGGAAGCCATGGTTGAACAAATGCTCTGGAAGCCTTGTAATAGCTTAGGTTGAGTTACTAGGCCTGGAAGCCCTGGTTGGATAAATGCTCTAGAAGCCCTTGGTGGGTTAAGTTACTAGTCATGGAATCCTTGGTTGGAAAAACGCTCTCGAAGCCATGTATACGTTGTGGGTTGAGATACTAGTTCTAGAAGCCTTGGTTGGACAAACGCTTTGGAACACCTGTATAATTTGTGTGTTGAGTTACTAGTTCTGGAGGCCATGGTTGGACAAACAATCTAGAAGCCTCGGAAGGCTTGGATGGAGAAAAATCTAATGATGGTTTGATAATATCCCACCGTGAGTTGGAATTACTGTTTGATGGGTTGAGGTGAATGGCCTCTGGAATCCCTGGATGAGTTTTGATTGATGTTTTCTATGAGATCCCACATTCATTCTTGGAATATGACACGAGGGTGATTGGATGAAGAGAGACTTGGCTAAGCAAATCTATGGTCGGGTGGAATGTGGTAGTCCAATCGTCGGTTGGTTCATTGCATTTATTAATGAGAAATTCATTCCCTTGATTTTCATGTGCAAATGTATTGATATATATATGGATTTTGATGGTTGATATGTCCATTTTATTTCTGTTCATATTATGTTGGTTATATATACATTTTATAGCAGCAGCTATGTTTGTCTCTCAGCATGTTTTTACCTGTGTTTGAATGGATATTGTATTTATGACCTAATAAGTGATAAGGCAGCAAAAGACATGACGAAACAATGGTTCATAGCAATTCTCAGATAAGTATGAGATCCCTACTCTTAATTCTATTATTTACACCTGTAGGTTACATGTTGATGATATGTTTGAAAAATTGCATGTCATGGCTAGTAGGGGTCTGGTTATGATCTTGTTTATCTTTTTTTTTTTGCATCCTTGTTTCCTTGTATCCTTACCAATTCTAACTGACCATTCCATTCTGGGAATTTTCTCGGGCTCTCGGCTGAAAAACGTAGCTCAAAAATCCAAGAATGCTAGCATTAGTTATGACACTAACTCGCATGGGTAGTGTCTGGGGAGCGTTAGTCCTAAACTAACTCTCCTAGGCAATGTCTAGGGAGCGTTACCCTACCCTAAGTTTTCTCAAATAGCAGTAGGGCCCAGGGAAAAGTAGTATGAGTGGATGACTTGTCATATGAAGGTTATGTGGATGATGTTGGATGACTATGTGTGATGTTTCGTTGATTCCATTTCCTTAAGGTCACCAAGGATGTTGAATCTTATCATAGTGGCCTCTCGTTGCATGTTTACCTCGGCTGGCCAGTTTCTTGGGTAGATGTGGGAGGAGGGTGTTACAGAGTGGTACCAAAGCATGGCTCAACTCTTGGACTGAATGGGTTGAATGTGTGTCTGTCATGCATGCATTTCAGTTGCATGTGTCTCTCTTACACTTATTTACTTATTGCATTTTCTTGATGATGGATTAGGCTTGTAGCGTGGTTATCATGGAGGATTTGATATTGATTTCATGAAATGTATTTTAAATGAGTATGTGACTGATTGTGTATGGATTATATGTCGTTTACATGTTGATTTCATGTTACCTACTTACATCCTTGTATGTTAGGTTATATTTTTTGAATATTTTGATTACATGCCTTAGTCTTGTAGGTTGATTACAAGAACTGATTGATTATGTTTGACTACATGTGTCTATGCATATATGTGGTTGATTTGACATTGCGTATGCATACTATTACATGTGGCAATGTGTACGATAAATTAATGGTTGTTTTCATGCATGAGGTCATGGTTTGTGTATTTGATATGGTCATGCATTGATGACTAGACTCTAGCTAGAATGGTGTATACATGGTTTTGTACTCATGTGTTATACATATATATGCAGTTGTTATGCATATATGGTCTTGGTTATAGTTATGTAGGAATAGTAAGTAAAATATGCCTTGTGAAGTCATTGTATGCAATTTAGGTCATCATGATGCTATTTGTTGTTATGATGCTAATGTGTTGGATGAGATAGAGTAGGAGATGCAGATCATCATAATAAGGTTTCAACATTGGAAATTTGGGGTAAGAGAAGATCGTCATACATGTATTGTATGTTCGGCATACAGGTATGTAAGATAAGGATTACTATATGCATTAGGGCTATATAAATTAGGTTTATGAACATATATTTGATGTTATGGTTACATTCATGATAGATGTTAGATGGTTAGTGTCGTTATATGCACATGTGTCGAATAGTCAAGAATTATAGTAACCTATAGTTATATGCATTTCTATTGTTGTTTTATATTAGATAACTTGATGATTATGTTGTATGTTTTTTATGAGTGTGATATATAACTTGTTGTTGTTATATGATATTAACTCGATGATTAGGGTTATTCCATTGAAATCTTGATGTTATAATTTGGATTGGTCATATGCGTGATGGTTATGTTTGTTTCCTTGAAGATCTTGATGTTATATATTGTGTTAACCTGTTTTGACCTATGCAGATGGTTATGATTGCAATATTCAGGTATGAGCTGACATATTTGTGATATGGTGTTGTACTAATCTAGATTGATCATACATATGTGATTTTTATGCATGAACGACAAATGCTTATGACCTTATGACGTGAGCATGTTAGTTAGTTACTGCTATGGATATAATGATTTAGCTTTGAGTTGATAAGTTGTGAAGTTGTATCGTGCTAACCTAGATTGACTATGTAGACAATATAGCCTCCCCTGATATATGTTAAGGTATGAGTTTTCTTATGTCGTATATTTGGTGCTTGGTTGTTTGATTATGACATCTATTTGGTGTTGTAGTGTTTGGTGTCTAGTTAATTTACTTAACATGGTATGTTTTCAAGTTAGTTGAATGTTTGATGAATTTCATAATATAAGTATGTGTTCCAATTATTTTGTTTTAAGATGATTGTACTAAAATATATGTATTGAGACAGTCGATATGTACTTGAGTATATCAGGTGATAGTTGTAGTATTATGACTGATGACTATGAGCTGACTATGGATTATGACATGATTGTTAGTCTTGGTAACGGTTCATTTCAAATTAATAGATATGATTGTCTTGATATTTTTAACATGTGGTTGACATGTGTGAGAAGTTGCAAGGTAACATGCTTGGTATTAGCATGACAAGGTAATAATTGATGTGTTTATATAACTAACAATTGCGTGATGTGACAATACATGGTAAAACTTTCTTGCAACAAGGTAAAAAGGTAGAAGAAAGGAATTGGGAAAGAATTCCTTTGGGTATGTTTGAAACCCTAATTTGGAACAAATGAGTGCTTTGCACACAAGAAGTCTTCTTAACATTAGTCTTGTCTGACATTATGTGGATATGTGCTATATTCATGGACATGTACCTGAAAGGTATATTATCTAGCCTTTAGTTGCAGGTGGATCTGTTAAAGGATTGGAGTCCCTTGAGAGATGGCGTGGATGTGTTGAGTTGCAAGAAATGTACTTTGCACAAAAAGATGAGGTAACTGGTGCTTTTTTATTTATGCACTCACAATTATGTGTTTATGATAGTATGATGCAGGGGATTGCATGGGAAGAGACTGTCGTGAAATATTGAAGAAGGTTCTGGTTGAGTTTCCCTAGGAACCATGGGGATCGAGTCATGGTGTTTTTTGTTACTCTTGTGCTTTTGGTCTTTTGTGATTGTTGTGTTTGATTTTCAAGTTTGATTGTGTCTGGTGCATAGCTATGCCAATTGGTTTGCGGAGTCGTTTTGTTATTGGTTTTCATGGTTTTCTTCTTCTTCTTGTTCAAATTCTTGCCTTTTATGTTTTGAGTCTAGAGAATTGGTTGGGAAAGAGGAAAGTAGAGTTATGTGGTACTCGACAAATGATATAAAACCCAGATGAAGCTTTTTGCATGAGTAAGCGTAGCGGAAGGTAAGACTATGACAGTGGTTGGACTGGTTGGGTCCATTGTGGTAAATGGACAGGAACAGTGTAGACACAAGAAATTTAACCAGAAAAGGTAATGTAAATGGATCAGAGGTGTCATGTGCCTTGGCTATGTTGGGAACGATTTTTCTCAATGTTGTGTATGAATAAAGGAATTTATCTTAAACTTGACCTTAGTATTTAGTAATTATGCTATGATCATGACTATGTTGAAGTTTATATACATACATGTATGTATGTATGTCGTTTTTTGATAGGATCATGATTGTTTTATGCTAACGTCTATATATGTATGTATGTATCCATGTATCTATGTTACCGTCTAACAGGTTTGTCAGGGATCATTCTTGTGGAGGAATGATTGTTTATGCAAGAGAACAACATGAAGATGTTCCTAGTCTTACGAGGAATCAATTAGGAAGAGTAGTCACGAAAAATATACGAGGTCAGTATCATGTGGTTATGAGTCGATATTATGCCTATGTTATGGACATGTTATACCAAGGGATACATCAGCAAAGTGAAAGTAGTCTAGTCTGTGAAATGCTACGATAAGCATGAATAAGGCACTGGAAGCAAGGTTTCTTGGTAAGGACAGTGTGGTTTTGGATGTGTGGTACTATTGTTATGTATACGTTGTATATGTTGTACATGTTGCATATATGATGTGTGCATTTGTGGTATTGTGTATACATAGCATGTTGTACATATGGTGCTATGTACATATGGTGTTGTGTACATGGTTGTACAAGTAAGGTTGTGAGCTTGCGGTGTTGTGTACATGTCGTGCATGTGATGCTATGTACATATGGTGTCTCGTACACATCATGCGTGTGGTACTATGTACATGTTGCGTTATGTACATGTTGTGCAGGTGGCGTCGTGTACATGTGATTTTGTGCACACGTTGTCTAAGTGGCGCCATGTACATGTGATTTTGTGCACACATTGTGCAGGTGGTGTAGTGTATAGGTGTTACTATGTACATGTTGTACATATGGTATTGGTGCATGTGTGGTATTGTGTGCATGTCATACATGTGTTGAGGGCATGTGGTATTATGTATAACCATAATGTAGTCATGGTATTGCAACATGTGTACTCATTGTGTGGTATTGTGTAGGTACATGTATTTGGTGGTATTTTAGATCGGGTATAGATGGATGCATTGTATTGTATAGACTAGGTGTAAGTGTATGTGTTGTATGTTAGGTGTAGATGCATGTATCGCATGATGTGGTATGTCATGTGGTTGTATGTGTGTGATGCACAATATGTGTCTATGTACATGGTTGAGGAGAAGGCACTAGGTGTTTGTCAGATGTATCAACCGATCCGGAGTGCGTACGAAATAAAGACAAAGGTAGAAGCTAAGGATTGATGAAAGGATAAGTATCATCATTTTATTTCAATTTTATTATGCATGTGATTTATGACTATGGTATATGATGATTATATGTGATCTATGGTTTTGGTTTATGATGGTTACATGTGATTTATGATTTTGATCGATAATGGTTGTGTTTGAGATAACCTAATGAGATATATTTATATATGTTGATTTGGTCAAATATGCTAGTTTGACTTGTTGTGACGGGAAGCGAACAGGATTGCAAATGTACCTTATTGATGAGATACCAATGAGGTATGATGTGAATTTATTTCAATTTATTTTGAATCTAATGGAAGTTATGTTCTTGGTACAAGAAGCATGAACATGCCCAGTTGGGTGGTTGAAATCGACTACAAGAATTAGCAACAACAACAAAGGAATTGAAACATACAACAATATGTTGGTAAAGCACTTCAAGAGCAGGGCCATTGTGGGACACTGTTACCCAATAGTGTCCATTGATTTCCATGAGCACATTATGATCAGTATGATGTGTTGAGGAAGGTATATGCCTTGGTTTTTGTATCTTCTGATGCGAGGAAGCCTTGCCAAGGGATGAACTGCTCGGGATGGGGGTGCCAGTGGAACTTAGAAGGTGAGTGACTGCATAGAAGGAGTGAACAGATTCCCTAGGGACTGTGTAGCAGAGAAGGGAAGGTCACAAATGGATCTGTTTTGGTCATTAGCATTGCCAGATGGAATCAAATGCACAATGGGGGTGCGCCCTGTAATAATGAGATGGTAAAAGTTCGCTGAGAGGACTAGTGGCGCAGGATTATAGCATTGGACATTGGATGCAGTGTTCACTTTACAGTGGATTCTGGATTTCCTAGGAAGGAGGTGGATCTTGGTATTACTTTGAGGGTGGAGGTGTGAGCCTCTGGATTCCCTTATTGTAGATGAAAACATCATATTATTTTATTTGTTGGTTGAGAAAATTTACATGTTTGTATATATATGTGGTTATTGTAAATACTATGATAAGCTATGTTATAAAGCTCCAATATGTGGTATGTTTTCATGTTGTCATGATGTTTTGATTTTGAGTAGATCTTTTATTGTAAATACTGCAATGAGCTGTGTTATAAAGCTCCATGGGTAGTATATTTTTTTCCAATGGTCTTGTTGGTTATTGGTGTCATTGAACACCGAGGACGGTGTTCCCCCAAGGGGAGAGTTCTATAACAGCCCTGGTGAAAATTCCATGTAAAATATATAAATACCACGGATGATGGGACACGTATTCCAAGCTGAATGTTGGGAAAGACATCCTAAGGGGTGTTCATTTGGTTGTTTATGGGTAAAGAAATTGGCAAAGGAAATGGCTAAGGTTTTGGAAAGACATGAGGCATTAATTAGCATTTTATTTATGAAAATAATGGAAACTAGGAGAAAAGGAAGGTGAAAGGTCACAAGTTGCATGTGAGGAGGAAATTAAAGGAAAATAATGGAAAATGAAGAAAATAGAGACCTCATTAATAAAAAGGCTTCTGAGGCTCAGTTGGTAAGATTAGTCAGTGAAGGCTTGATCAGTTCAGTTTTGGAGCTCTCCCATTATTCTCTCTCTCATACTCTTGGATACTTAGATTTTTCTTGGAGCACTCTTAGAGGGTGTGGCATACTTGGATTCTTGGAACAAGAAGGCAAAGGAAGAGAAGGAAAGCACAAGGGGGAATCAACATCAACAGCTACATCAGATTTTCTTGCAGGTACCAAGTTGCATGTATGATTTCTTCACCAGTTTTGGCATGCATGGCACATGCATGTGGTTACTTGGTTATGATCTGTCATTGGCATAGAGGATGGCCAGGATTGAGTGTGGATTGCCTAGCCTTTCCATTTCTTGGATAGCCTTGGTGATTGTGGTTTTACTTTCATTGCTTTATTTTGGTTGGTTCTCATGTTTCCTTAGCTTGGGTTGAGTTATTAGTCCTAGAAGCCTTGGTTGAACAAACACTCTGGAAGCCTTGTAACATCTTGGGTTGAGTTACTAGTCCTGGAAGCCCTGGTTGGACAAACGCTCTAGAAGCCCTGTAACAGCTTGGGTTGAGTAACTAGACGTGGAAGCCCTGATTGGACAAATGCTCTAGAAGCCTTTGGTGGGTTGAGTTACTAGTCCTAGAAGCCTTGGTTGGAAAAACACTTTGGAAGCCCTGTATAAGTTGTGGGTTGAGATACCAGTTTTGGAAGCCTTGGTTGGAAAAATGCTCTGGAAGCCCTGTATAAGTTGTGGGTTGAGTTACTAATTTTGGAAGCCTTGGTTGGGGAAACACTCTGGAAGCACTGGAAGGCTTGGATGGAGACCAATTTGATGATGGTTTTGGTGATGTCTAACTGTAAGGTGGAATCACTGTTTAATGGGTTGAAGTGGATGGCCTCTAGAAGCCATACATGAGTTTTGATTGATGTGTTCTATGAGATCCCACATTCATGCTTGGAATATGGCACAGGGGTGATTGGTTGAAGAGAGACTTGGCTCAACCAATCTATGGTCGGGTGGAACGTGGTAGTCCCATCACCGGTTGGTTCATTTCATTTATTAATGAGAAATTCATTCCCTTGGTTTTCATGTGTAAATGTACTAATATATATCTATATCTATATATCTATATCTATATCTATATATATATATATATATATATATATATATATATATATATAGATATAGATTTTGATGGTTGATATGTCCATTGCATTTATGTTCCTATTATGCTGGTTATATATACATTTTATAGCAACAACTATATTTGGCTCTCAGCATGTTTTTACTTGTGTTTGAATGGATATTGTATTTATGACCTAATAAGTGATAAGGAAGCAAAAGACATGAGGAAACAATGGTTCATAGCGATTCTCAGATAAGTATGAGATCCCTACTCTTAATTATGTTATTTACACCTGTAGGTTACATGTTGATGTTATGTTGGACAAAATTATTGTCATGAATAGTAGGGGTCTAGTTATGATCATGTTCATATTATTTCTTTTACATCCTTGTTTCTTTGTATCTTACCAATTCTAACTAACCATTCCATTCTCGGCAGTGCCCGGTTCTGGCCCAAAAAAGGTAGCTCAAATCCTGGAATGCTAACATTAGTTTTGAGACTAACTTGCCTAGGTAGTGTATGGGGAGTGTTATAAAGCACCTTGCCAGTGTCTGAGGAGTGTTATTCCTGAAACTAATTCGCTTGGGCAGTGTCTAGGGAGTGTTACCCTACCCTAAGTTTTCTCAAATAGCAATAGGACCTAGGGAAAAGCAATCTGAGTGGTTGACTTGTCTTCTTAAGGTTATGTGGATGATGTTGGATGACTATGTGTGATGTTTCATTGATTCCATTTCCTTAAAGTCACTAAGGATGTTGAATCTTATCATAGTGGCCTCTCGTCACATGTTTACCTTGGCTGGCTCATTGCTTGGGTAGATGTGGGAGGAGGGTGTTACAAGATTGAACATAAGGATAATATGTTTCAAATAGGAATGTAAACCCCCAATGTATTTCAACAGTGTATCTTGGGAATTTAAATTTACTTCTAACAACAAAGCCCTCTTTCTAAACTCCTGGGTATAGTCTTGGACTATTTTTCCTTTAAGCTGCCTAAAATTCTGCCAACTCATATTGGATTTTTGCATATAGGCTAAAGGGTAAAAATGTATTTGAATTGCATAAACAAATTCAACCCAAGAAATAGATATCTTACCATGAATTTTCATTTCCTCTTGAGTCTTTGCTTCCAAGCAGACTAATGTTGCTCCTTCTAGCCTCAATAAAGACAACTAGATATTTATGCCATCTTCTTGAAGGTTCTGAATTCTGCAGTATACCTCCAATTGTTGAATCCAATTGTCTAACTTTTCTTCATTCACTTCACCATTGTACATGGGAAGTTCAAACTTAATGTCCAATTTGAGTAAGGGAGTTTTCCCTTTTGGGGTTTGGGAATGAGTATGAGCAGTTTTGTAGTGGAAGTGGAAGATGTTGTTGTTTGAGATGTTGAGGATGATGAAGTTTATGAGGAAGATGGTGAATATGGTGGAGATGGATGAGGCTTTCCTCCATCACCCTTGGAATCCTTATTATCATCTTTTTTCTCTTCTGAGCTTCCTTCTCCATGTGGAGGCTTAGAAATTTCTACAGCCATCTTAGTATTCCTCTCTTCATAGAGGACTTTAACCATCTCAATTAAAGTGTAGAAAGTTTTCTTGAATGCTTTCTCTTCTAAAGAAAGACCTTCAGTCTCTTTTTCTCTAGACATGATGGCTATGGATTCAGGCTCAGTTTCTGGTACTACTTGTACCTCTTCAATCTCAATTGAAGGCAAAACTTGAGGTGTTTCAATTGCAATTGGAATTGGAACTTTGGGTGGAAATTGTGGCCTTGTGGCTCTCCTTCTTCTGGGCATTACCTTAGGAGTTGCAACCAATAGTTTCCCTTCTACTCTCTGTAGCTTTAACCTTGTAAGCATCACAATTTTGCAACCACTAAAACCCTACTTACACAAAACTCAAGCAATCAAGCAAATCAACCTTTTCTCTGATACCAACTTGATCTGTTATTGAATGTTAGTTTTTTTGTGCTAATTTCAGTTACAGATTTGTAAACAAATGATTTTCCATTTCTTCCTGTGCATGGTTCTCTTATGCTGTTTGTGATTGTAAACAGGGAATTTTTTTATCAAGTTTTAAGTGAAAGACATGAACAAAATTGCATAAAAGAACAATGTTGAACAACAGCATTAAAAAGTACAACAAACCATCAATTGAACACTTAACACGATGTTTTGATGAAGGAGTTCACCCCTCCTAGGCTACATCTCCTTGGTTTAGCTTCCATGGCTTGGGCCTCTATATTAGCTCAATATAGAAAATATGTTGTTTATAAAGCTCTATTATTCCTGATACTTATTCCAATGTGTTCAAAATGTTGAAACTAGCTAGGAACACATTTTCCTGAGCTCAATTTGGTCAAAAAATGCTCCAGTTATGACTCAAATTGTCTTTCCCTAGAAACCCTCCAAATCTAGAAGAACTCTAGTTAAGGTCATTATTTTTGGAGTTGGCGCTGATTTTGGAATTTCGCCAGAATTCCAACCAAGTTAAAGTACAGTTAACTGAAGGATTAATTAAATATAAGCACGGTTACTTAGAGTATTAACGCATTAAGCGTGGTTTTGTGGCTGACCGTTTTATGTATCTGTTGCTAGTTTAGGCGGAGGTGTCACATGTCGTGGCTCGTGGCACAGTTTCCACTAACGGTTCCCTGACCTGGTGGCTTCCGCAATGGTGTCACATGCCAAACGTTAAATGTTAACGGTTTGAGTTTGTTGGAGTCCCCATGGTACAGACCATGACCGCTACGTGTTATGGTGTGTTCACATGGAGGGCTGCCCTCCTAACCACCAACCCTCACACCATTAAACTTTAAATATTTGTGGTGTGATATACATGTTAAGTGACATGTGATGGGGTAGTGGTATGGCACGAAGTTTGCAGAGAGGAGGTCATCGGGTCAAACCTTGACACTTACATAAAATTTTGTTCCATTGTGTCGAGCCCGGTCCTTCGGGGTGGGACATGTGGCTGCCTCCAGACTTGCCACTTGTCCCCTCCTTATTGGACCACCTTCAACCCATGAATCCATGCCACATACCAAACCTGCAAACCAATAATAACTTGACACTTGTCATAACTTGGTTGGACCGTTGATCGAAGTTGACCCTGCCTAGTCACTTTCCATGTTAGTAGTACAAACAAATAAGAAACATCATCTTCAATGAACCAAACTTGGTCAAGTCCCAACAAAAAACTAGTTTCATGGATTTTTATCATTGTTTGAGAGCCATTTCTTTCTTTTTGCATGCAATGTTAGTGTTGTCTAAATTATGCCCAAATTTAGTTATTTATTTGCATTGATTGCTTATCCAAAAACTCAATTTGATACACATATGCACTATATTCAAACCAAAATTAGAATTTCCCTTTACATACTATATTCCAAATTTTCCCTTTATCCTCTTTAGAGATGTGGGGAAGACATGGATGTTGATGGTGTCTCTTATGAGAAATCCTTCTTTCACTTAGACAATCCTTCCCCTAGTGGCATGATTTGAAAAATATCATCAACCATAGTTCCTAAAATTGTTATAAGCTCGCAACTACTTTGATGCCATGGATGTGGAATGTGTGAACACTTTTATGGTGCCATGTATTTTCATCTTAGAAACTCCCAAACAAATTATGCACCAAGTGTTAATCTCACTAGAGATAAGAACCTAGATCTCTTTCACAGTTTTCTTTTCCAACAATGACAAGGTTGTTGATAAATAAGAAGGAAACATAGTGTAGCGCAATGGCATATTAAATATTTTATACACACCTATTGACTCATACTCATAGACCCATTTTTATACACACCTATTGCTAATAGACTCATTTTTGTGCAAGCAAGAATCTACACTACACTTTGTATGTCTTTGAACACAATTGAACAAATTATCATAACCTTCACGAGGATTGCAAGAAGAAACTTGTGAGATGTTCAAAAGGTAGGGATCATCATATAGGATTCAAGGTCCAACCATTATGTTATGATGATGGATGTCACGAATATTTCATGTTGTTATATGTTTAACAAAGAAATTCATGTTATATGTTATATTGTAATTCATGTAAATAATATGGAAATGTAATAATTTTCTTTGGTTAAATCACATCCTTAGTTTTTTTGATTTACCATCAACCATTACAATTCTTAGGTGGTTCATATTATGCAATGGATTATTAATCTCACTTCTCAAGCGGTTTCCAATTTGCAATCAACCATTAATCACACAAAGTGATTTTTCATTGACCACAAACCTTCATTTATCATGACAAACTTCCAACATTGATAGCTTGTAGATATACATGTAATTTATGTTGAACTCTAAATGAATTCCCATGTGCACTAATATATCTAATTCAAACATGTTTTCTTCAATCCTTGCAATGATGGTATAAATACCATAGTGTGACACTTTTAAGTTAGATGTTCTTCTCCTTAAAACACCTTTTCCAAAAATAAATCAAACTATATCTCCTATACGAAATTGATGCTTGGCCTTGTGTTTTGTTGACTATTTGCAAAGCTTCATGAACTTGATCATGAATCATTTGGACATAGTCAATGAAAATCATAACTTTAACATGTGTAGTTATTTTCTTCACCATCGCTACCTCAAGAATGTGTCCAAGAATGACCTTCAACGTGAATTCAAGGCATGTTTTTAAAGGTGAAGTGCTTACATTATGTTATACATTGCTTGATTCTCATAGTGTTGCATGTATGAGATGGAATCTCATGTCTTCAAATATTTATGATTAGATATATGGAACTAAACTATGGTGTGACATACTACCTATATTTTTCCACCTCTTCATAGATGGATTCGATGCTCTTCTTTAGCTTAGTATCCTACTTCAATCCCCATACAATTTTCCAAAAGTAACTAAGAAATGTTGATCTATTTAGGGATGATCAATAATGGGAGGCAAAAGGGCACCTATAATGGCTCAAAGAATAATTGTGAAACTTCTTATCCTAATACTATCTTCCTTAAAGGTACCATCATGAGAATTACATTGAAGTGATCCACAACTACCATTTCATAATCATTGCCCCACTTGTGGTCACTAAACTTATGAGGAAATCTATTGATTTCAACTCCCATGGCCTTCTTGATATTGGAAGTGGAGTATATTTTTCTATCTTCCAAATTTTTATCCTTCATATGTTATATAGTGGACAACTTGTCATGAACTTTTCCATAATTTACACATATTTTAAATTAATATAAAAGAGTTAAGAAAATTCTTGACTGTCTTCACTCTCAAGTGTCTTGATAATTTGGAATGGTGTTCCTTGTGTTGTTATTGAAGTTTTTGATCTCTCTAAGGAACACAAAAAATGGTTAATCAAAATGCTTTCTTCCACAAGTAGTTTTGGAATACATGATTACATAAATCTACACAATGTTAAGGAACTTTAATCTTAAAGGCTTGTTTAATGAACTAGTTTAAGGTATGGTGTTGTAAAGGCATGACTCAATGCACAATCCATTTGAATGCTTCGTTTGCAGAAATTTCCACCACTAAAATAGAGTTGGTTGTGGTTCATTGCACTAAAATGGTTGTGGTATTGCTAAATCACTACTTATTTTATCTTGGTTCTATTGTTTCATTCTCCATTGTTTCCTTTTCTTGAATCATATTTCCTAATGCATACAATATGGAGCATGTAATATGAAATGTGAGGCAAAGATTACCTATACTTACATGAATTTGTTGAATTGGATAATGTTCTTGTTCTTGTTGCTCTTTTAATCTCTGTCGTCATTTCCTCATCCTTTCTCTAGCCATTTCTCGGGCTTCTTCTTGGTTTGGCACTTAGGCCCCTTTTCAAGAATGAATTCTCCATTTTTGCATGTTTGTTGTCAGTGTATGTGTAATTTCCATGTTTTTTTATTTCTCCATGGGCGAATGTTCCGTGTTAATTTTCCATGAACGAACATTTAACTGTGTTTTTTTTTTTTGTGGCAGAAGGAGCTTGATCAAGCTCCTAGCTCCATAACAATGGAAATTAATATCATTAATATTTGGTAGTTGGTGTTGGTGTTGATCAAGCTCCTAGCTCCATGAATCTATTTTTTTAATTTATTAAAAGTAATGGACCATTTTTGCTAAATAAATTTTGATTATATAAAAATGATTGTTATAAATAATGATGAGGAACTTATTATGGAGAAACTTATTGAAATTGGAATAATCTCAAATCCCTAAGAAATTGGTGAGCACGAAGCTACATGGCACAAATCTAATTTTTAAAATTTATTAAAAGTCGGTGCAACTTAACAAACTATGTAGCACACTACATTAGTTGATAAGCATTAACACTAAGCATATACTAAGCATATTCTCTATATATTGAGCATATTCCCTAGAAAATCAATATAAACCTTTAATTCAAAAACAAAAATAAAAAAATTCTCATCTAAAACTGAAATAAAAATCTTTCAACCATTAACATAAACTTAATATTAAGTTGAAAACTTAACCTCAAACATATTAACACAAACCTAACATCAAATTTTTCAATATCAACCCAAACTTATTAGCACATTTAACAATAAATTTATTAAACTATTAACACCAGCTATTTTAATATTTGAACTCATTTATTAACTTGAAACCTATTAATATTAACACACATTTATAAATTATTATTAATTAAAACTTATTAACATTAAACCTATTTAATATAGATACTTTGAAAAACCAAGTACAATTGGAATTTATTAAGCTATTAACACCAGATATTTTAATATTTGAACGGATTTATTAACATGAAACTTATTAATATTAACACAAATTTATAAGTTTATTATTAATTCAAACTTATTATCATTATTAACATACTTACTTTGGAAATAAACCAGTAGAATTGGAATTTGAAATACAAACTTTAAAATTAAACATTTTATAATATCAAATTTATTGTATTAAACAATTATATTATTAATATTAAATTTATTAATATATACTCATTAATATTAACAAAATTAAAATTAATATTAAATAAATTTGTTGAAAATATATAGGAATTTGAGAATTTAATATTAATGAAAATTTATGTAAATGAAAAATAAATATTTAACTTACTTTTACAACAAAGATTGGGTAAATCATGGGTTATGTGGAAAGGTTAAGTGGGAATACTTTAATATTAAGATTTATTTTAATTTAGTATAAAAGAAAAGATTTAGTACATCATGAGCTATGTGGAAATGCTAAGTGAGAATACTATAATATTTAAGGTTTATTTTAATTTAGTATAAAAGAAAATTTATGACAAGTCTTGGAATTCGGGGGAAAGACAATAGATAAAAATTTTCATTTACCTAATAGAAAATAATTATTCTTCCTTAGAAATAAATAATCTTAGGCGGGACAAGGTAACTATGAGGAAATAGAGAAAAGAGGAAGCAACTTTAGATACTTGGTCTCTAGTTGAAGGAGATCCCAGTGGGGAGAATGAAACTGAAATCGTATGAACTTGCAACAAGACGATTGAAGGAAGGCAAGAGGGTGCCATTTAAAGTATTTTTGAGCTGGACTGAGAACCAGTAAAAACCCTAAGACAGACTTGAAAGTCTATAAATTCTTGGCTGGACTGGGTAGTCTTCATGCCATACATCTCGCCTTATTATGTCGCTGTCCAATTGCTATTCTACAAATGAAAAGATTGGAGGAAGATTTGGTTGAGAGCCAATTTTTTTATTTTTGTGATGAGTAGTCTTTCTCCGGATTGGGTTCCCTAAAGTATTTTGTAATGTTTGTCTTATTTTCTTTCTCAAAAGAAAACTGTTATTATGGAGGATGAAATTATAAATGATCTGTGACCGTAATCAGTTACTCGATGTAATCCAGTAATGTTGACTTCTGTCAGGCGTTTTGACAAGAGAAGCCATTATATAATAGATGACTAATAACCGTGTGTCCACAATTGAAAAACTCAGAACTGAACCCGCTTCATACTGGGAAGAAAATTGAAGTTAATGTATTTAAATTAAGAGTGTGGGTTCAGGGATTGGAGTGAAGTATGTAATGCAAGAGACCCAGGAAAATATTAATAATAGTGAAATATAGATGCTCTTAGTAAATGAATCAGGCACAACCTTCTTAGAAGCAGGTCGGGTTAGTTCCTAGGCCTCGCTGAGTTAACAGCAGCCTGGGACCAATCCTTAGTACCTATGGAATATAGACTACCCCAGTCTTATACAATAAAATTATAAAGATTAGAAATAACCGTTAAGGAAAACCATTATCTTTCTTGGCGAGAGAAAGAAAGTTGTGATTATAACAAGATGCACAAATTTCCGTGTTAGTATTCCACTTGCACACTGCTTTTCATTATATAATGATTATTCCGAATTTCCGATATGTAACTTGGGTATGGACCCGGAACAACAAAAAAACGCAAAAAGCAAGAATAATAACCTGTAAGATACAACGTTCTAATGCGCATATATAAGTATCAATTAAAACAGAAAAGGAGTTATTCGGGAAACCGTATTAACAAACACTTCCTGCAAGAGAGACTGGCAGAATGGTTAAGAGAGAGTGATGTATATGATGATTCTGGAATTAATAATAAAAAAGATAATTCTGAACCTAAGGGATAGAGGCCCAATTATAGTCCAAATTTTGTAATAGGATTGCAATGGGATGAATATCAGGACCCGGAAAATAACCAGATTGCGCATACCCTCGAATGCCAGTAGCAGTGGCAATATTAAAATTGGGCAATCTGTACCAATCCTTAAACGCTAATTAAGAATCTGATATATAGGACGGCCAGCATTGCAATGAAATAAAATGCAGTGATTACACATTTCTGTAGCCATACAAATTCATAATAATTTATCGGTCAGAGAAGCATTGCGGATTCAGAAATTTATAAATACAATTATGGGAAATTTTAGTAACTATTCAAGAGACATGTTCGCATTCTTTTAAGTATAATTTGTGAGACAGAAAAAAAAATAAAAGAATTGGAGCAGAAACGTAACACTACAAGTGCATGTCCATGCCCAAAAAAAACGGCTGAGGCCACTGGCACAAGCAAGCTGTGAAAAAAAAAATCCTAAAACAACATTTAATCTTAACTTTCATTACATACCAGTAGGGTTGGAATATGGATTTTTTTTAATCTGTCAAACAATTTTTTTTTTTGACTTTTTGGGTTTTTATGTTTCTTTTTATGAAATTTTATGTTTAAAATTTTGTCCTTCAATTGCAATGTTTTATAATAAATTAACCTCACTAATAAAAATTTAATTAAAAAATTACCCTTCAATAACACTTTAATTTTTTCACATATTTATCATAAAAAAAACACGACCAAAACAAACTAATGACTTGTTAAATCCTAAAATTTGTTTTGCTCAGTTTTTGATAGGGTAAAGATATTACAATTATGTGCAAATATGTAAATCTATTCTATTGACATCACACGTGCATATTATTATAATCAATGTGCTCATATTTCATTATTTTCAATTTTCCATTTGGGTTTTGATTAGACCGTTTAAATGTTGCAATTTCAATCAAAACAAATGGATTTTTTTCCACCAATGTGAATAGAAATGTTTCCCGAGAAGAAATTTCCATCTCAAGACTGAAGATTTTACCTGAGGCCATGTAGATTTTACATGAGGCTATCCTTTATCCTCTAGGCTCCCGGTCCTCTCGCCCATCATAATCACATGAAATCAAGTGGGGCATGGGTTGGTATTTGATTATTTATGATTGACTATTTATAAGGCCCAAAAAAATAAAAATTGTCATGTGAAAGATATACACAAACTATATATTGTCTTCTTATTTTCACTAATAATAAGTAAAATAAATAGGGTGGATTATAGTTGATCTAGTTAAGCATGTCGGTTATGCATGTCTGATGGAATAATTGTTTTTAATGTGTTGAGGATAGGTTATGGGCCAACACTCCTCTACTACTATAATACACTTTTTATTATTAAAATTAAAAAAAAAAATCATAAAACTAATTAAATTATAATTTTATTTTAAATTATTATTATTATTAATTATAAAAATTAATATGAGTTAATTATATATATAACTTCTTTAAAGAGTTTTAACTTTTTATTTTTAAAATTATTTAACTTTAAATATTTTTAAGTTATAAATAGTGTTTGCTATAATATATGTTACATATCAAGCTTATCAATACTATGGTCCATACCAAGTTTATCAATATATATGAGTTAAATATATATATATATATATATAAAGATTTTTATTTTTTATTTTTAAATATTTTTAAACTACCTAGTCAAAACAGTAAGTCTATATCCCCTTCCCTTGTCTCCTCTCCTGTAATATAAATACGTAGGTTAAGCGATAATCCCAGCAGCGTGGCGACTATTAGGAATTGTTTTCCTCTACCTGCTATATCAAACAGCAAATCACAAGCTTTTGATAAAGAATGAGCAGTTTTAGCCAGATTTATAATATGAGTATCTTTACGCTCTGTAAAAATGTAAGGTGCCATCTTAGGGTTCCATTTCCTAGTTTTATGCCCTAAATGAACTCTTGGAATGATATAGTATCTGATTTCTCTTAGTTAGCATATTTCTTCGAATGAGCGAAAATGAAAAGGTTATTACCCAGAGAACCTTTTGGGGATTTGATAAAATCATCGGGGAATTCTACCCCCTTCCAATCCTAAACTTAGATCCTTTTTGGGGCTGAATGCATTAATTTCTCCAAGATGGCGAAGAGCCGACATCGAGGTGCCAAACCTTCCCGTCGATGTGAACTCTTGGGGAAGATCAGCCTGTTATCCCTAGAGTAACTTTTATCCGTTGAGCGACGGCCCTTCCACTCGGCACCTTCGGATCACTAAGGCCGATTTTCGTCCCTGCTCGACGGCTAGGTCTTGCAGTCAAGCTCCCTTCTGCCTTTGCACTCGAGGGCCGATTTCCATCCAGCCTGAAGAAACGCCCCAATACAATGTCAGTGCTGCTAGAGCTGTGATTCTTTGGAGGCTGGTCGCTTGCTTCAATTCCCTCCCTATCGGTCGAGTGCCTAAAGTCCCTTGCCTTCGGATACAGTAGGCATTGAACCAACCGACCTTTTAGAGATGGTGGATACAGTAGGCATTAAACCGGATCGATCACTCACATTCAGTCGTCTATCATTTTGTACTTCCCTCCCCCACTCGGAAATTAAGGACCATTCCAATGTTCCTCTTCGCCACGCATGGACTGAACCAACGATGAAAATAAGCACGAGAATTGAAGCTCCTATAAATGCAGATATACCCTTTATACTAGAACTCATAGCCCCTCCTGGAAGTGATCGACTCTTGATTTCTTAGCGTAAAATATGGATCGAGTGCTCATCGAAACCTGGATCAACTCTTGGATTGACTGATCGAGTAGCAGCAAAAGTCTTGGCATCGACTGCATCGACTCTAGGGCTTGAGTACCACCAACATTTAGTACCGGCATTGAGTCCTTGATTACAACTGGCTATCAGCCTGCCCCTATGGCTCTGTGACTGGCTGACTAGTACCGGCTGGCAAGGCCTCTCGCTGCCAGAAGCCTTTCTTCACCCAACTCAAGTTTCAATTTACTTATTGGGTGGCCCCTCTCAAAAATATTATCCGGCCGAGTGAATAAATTAACTTCAAAACAACAACGTCTAATGACTAACGCTATTAAATGAGCTCATATTCTATCTTTGTTACCTTTTCTGTAGGTTATATATTCACTTATGCAATTTTTTTAATTGCCTCTACATCAGGTAAATTTGGTTAATTCTTATTCATCAATTTCTCTGTGGGGTATTGTCATTGATACAATGACAATACCCCACAGAGAAAAAGTAGGCTATTTCTTAGGTCTACGCAAGTTCCCTAGCTTGGGCGTGTCAAGTAGCCGTAAAACACACGCAAATGCCCTCTCCTCTCCCTTTTGGTCGAGCACCTCTCCTCACCATATGAATAGTGAGCCCCCTAAAGGGTCCTCTCCTTAACAGTCGAGCCTGCTTGCGCATCCTTATTAGTCGAGCGTGCTTACGCACCCTAAAGGTTCAATTTACTTATTGGGTGGGGGAGCGTTGGTCGAGCGTGCTCCTTGTCAAAGTGGGGAAATTCAGTAATCAAAGGTGGCGTATAAGGAGGAAGCAAAGTGTTCTCTTTTGGTATCCTTTTCTATGTTTCGGTGATGCCGAACCCGTCGATCTATTTCTTGTTGGAAGTATCCCTGATCCCACTGGTAACGAGTGGGACCGAATAATTCGACCAGAGTAGTTGCGGAGCCATACCACATGGTCCTAGCAACAATGAAAGTTGCAAAAAACACAACAGCAATACTGCTGGATAGGACCGTTTCAATATTCCCCATGCGTAATCCTACGTATAAACGTTGGGGAGGACGAACACTGAGATGGAATAGACCTGCAGTGACCATGGAATAAGTCTCTTCGGCTTGAGTCGAGTTAAAAGCACGGAACGTATTTGCACCATCACCATCTTCAAATAAAGTATTTTCCACAGTAGCACCATGAATAGCGCATAGAAGAGCAGCACCCAATACTCCGGCAACTCCCATCATATGAAATGGATTCAAGGTCCAATTATGAAAACCTTGAAAGAAGAGGATAAAACGGAAAATAGCTGCTACACCAAAACTAGGTGCGAAAAACCAACCGGACTGTCCCAATGGATAGATCAAAAATACATGTTAGCTATCTCTCTAACATGCTTGTCAAACCAAAGTAAGACCTTACCTAAATCACCTACCCTCAAAGCCCAGTATATCTTCAGGTAGGTAAGTTGGCGGACATTAACTGAAAGAGAGGTAGGTGAATTCTTAGAGTGCAGCAGTTATAATGGATGGAATCGTATCAGCAAGGCTCCCGACAGGGGGATCGACTGGTAAGGAGAGGAATTTATTACTTGTCCCGCACCGAACAAGGAATTTATTGCTTGCTTGACATTAGGAAAGCAAGGACCAGTAGGGGCTTGCTTGACGTTAGGAGAGCTTTGAATATTTTTAAGTTATAAATAGTGTTTTCTATAATATCATGCTACATATCAAGCTTATCAATACTATGGTCCATACCAAGTTTATCAATATATATGAGTTAGTTATGTGTATACATTCTTTAAAGATTTTTAACTTTTTATTTTTAAAGATTTTTAACTTTAAATATTATTATAATGTTACCTATCAAGCTTATCAATACTATGGTTTATACAAAATTTATCAATATATATGAGTTAATTATATGTATAGATTTTTAACTTTAAATATTATTATGATCTAACCTATCAAGTTTATCAATACTATAGTTTATACAAAAATGATCAAAATATATGTTTATGCGAAGTTTATCAATATATATGAGTTAATTATATGTAATATACATTCTTTAAAAAAATTTAAAAAACTTTTTATTTTTAAAGATTTTTAGCTTTAAATATTTTTAAATTGTAAATAGTGTTTGCTATAATATTATGCTACATATCAAACTTATCAATACTATGGTCTATACTAAGTTTATCAATATTATATATTAAGTTTATCAATATCATATGATCGATACCAAGCTTATCAATATCATTCAGTTCATATTTACATTTTTTAATTTATTTATTTAAAATAAATCGACTAAAATAACATAATTATTAATTAAATTGAAATTTTGAAAATTCAACCATGCTTATAGACTTAATTACCAAACTTATCAGTGAAATTAATGTATGAAATAAATAAAATGTTGAATTAAAAAAAACGCACTAAATGCCTAAGTACAGTAGCATCCATCAGTAGTGAATGATAAGCAAATGATGCGCCCTAACAGCAGATATTTATAAATATTCAGTGAAATAAATGTATCAAATGAATAAAATGTTGAATAAAAAAACGCACTAAATGCGTAAGTACAGTAGCTTCCATCAGTGACTACTAAGCGAATGATACGCCCTAACGAGCAGATATTTATAAATATTCATATAACCTTAGAAAATAGAAAGTACGGTAAATATTATAAAGACCAGATAAAATGTATGGGATGTATAGGAGCATGGTTAGGAATTTCAAATCTGAATTACTTGTTAAATTTAAGGGTTTAAGAATTTTAAACTTTTTATGGTTTAGGCAATTTTAACATTGGTTAAATTTAATAGTTTAGATAATTTTAACACTTGTTCTAGTCATTTTAACAAAAAAAAAGGTTTATCGTTATGAAAAATTTCTAGATGGACAATTTGCCCGTCAAATTTCATCCTAGGAGCCCTGACCAATATATTCATCTTCTCCATCCAAATGAATCACTGCATCTTCAATTTGCCTGCAAGGCGCATAAAGCTTGAAATTTTCTTAACAATTGTTCTAGTCATTCTAAAAAAAAAGTTTACCGTTATGAAATATTTCTGGACGGACAATTTGCCCGTCAAATTCCATCCTGGGAGCCATGACCAATATATTCATCTTCTCCATCCAAATGAGCCACTGCAGCTTCAATTTGCCTGCAAGGTGCATAAAGCTTGAAGTTTGTTAGTCTGCACACAATCCTGAAAAACTACGTTGAAAACAAATACTGAAATTGATGCAAACTATACCTTCTCATGATAACCATGGCCAGTAGGTGAAGGACTGATTGTTTTTAGAGAATAAGATTAAAAGTATCATCAGATTTTAGGAAAGGACTCTCGGCTTCTTCCTCCGTTTCTTTGCATCGGCTTTGTAAAAGCACATAGCCATTCTATTCAATTTAGTACAATCGATCAATTGCAGTTTTATATGTCCATTTGGCAATGTTCCAACCTCCACCAATTCTTGACAATCAACCGTCCAGATCTCAAGAGGTTGGAGGTTGGGGCAATCAACCTCCACCAGTTGCCTACATTCCCTGATGTTAAGGTGTTGGAGCGCAGTTGGCAATATTTCAAGTTCCACCAGATTTTCACAATACTGGATGTTAATATTCCAGAATTTGGGGCAAACATCAGTAGGAAATGATCCCCCTATTTTCCTCAATTTAGTAAAGTTAGATATTTCCATTTTTATTACCAGTCCATGTCGCGATGTCATGACATACGGCAGATCTTCAAATGATGCATTATTAGATCGTTTTTTTTTTAATCTATGGGAGACTCAGGATCAAACCTCATAGCTACCACTATAATACCAAGAGCATAACCAACCACTTGCAAGTCGGGTATACTAAGTTCCTATGATTTTAGCAAGCGCAGACTCACGGGAAAGGGGAATCCGCCCCTCTAGCCGCCACCACAGCAGGTCATTGTACTAAATGAGATTTGAACTTCGGTCTCCCTGGGCTTCACTCATGTGACTTATCGTCAAACCACACATCACTGTACATTTCATGATGTGAAGATCTTGGAGGTTGGGAGACGCACCCGTAGGAAGCGGTGCCCCTATTTTCCTCAATTTAGGACAGTTATGCAGTGTCAGTGATCTTAGTGCATTTGGCAATGTCACCTATACTAGATCATGACAATCGCTTATGCGAAGACATTGGAGGTTGGGGAAAACACAAGTAGGAAATAATACCTCGGATATTTCTGTGTTGTACAATCTCAAATATTGGAGCTGAAGCAAACACCTATCCAAATTACTCGATGTTCTTTCTCCTCTCAAGACTGTCAAGGTTTCATTTTCCCCTTCAACCGCTTTAAAATGCAATTCTCGTGAACAACCTACCACCGTCAAATCAACTAACTGATTCAACAGTAGAAAGGAATCTTGCAAACGTTTCAAACTCCGACACATTTTGTAGATGCAGAGCATATTCATATGATAAGTTATACTTGTCAATCCAAAACTAGAAACTGTTGTTCCACCTCAGAGGTGGAGCTGTTCAAAATTTATGCATTTGAGAACGTTGTAGTACTCTTCGCAGAGAGACCATTACTGAAATAAAAACATAAGCACCGTATGAATATTTACATATGATCATTAAGTTAAAAATTGAATCCAAAAAGAAAGTATGTTTAGGCTCCAGGGTCTATAAACGGCCTATGATAGTACTGATAAGAGTTGTTGTCTCGTTCCTCCTGAATCAACCAAGAAGCATCGTCCCTGTGCGCTGCTTCCTTAGATAGGTGGTCAGCAGTTGTGTTGCATTCCCTGTAGATGTGGCGGCAAGAGAAGGAGTCAAAGTTTGATATGAGTCTATGAGTTTCATCCATTATGTGTTTTAGAGAATATGCATTGCATTGAGATTTTTTGTTAATCCAGTTGAGTTGCATATTAATTGAGAATCACCAAATAGCTGTAAATGCAGACAGTGTTTGATCAATGCGTAATGTATGAGGTTTTTGGCTGCGAGGAGTTCAGCAACGTTATTGGTCCCCCTACCCAGCCCCATTTGAATTCTGAAGGTGTGAGATTCCAATAGGTGAAGGATTGCACCCCCTCCACAGCCTGTCTCCTGAGCCTACCCATCAAAGTAAGCCCATGACTGGCAGGTGTTGATGGCTTCTGGTGTAATATTCCTATGGGCTGGCTGGGTGCCCTCATCTGGTATGGAGTTGTAGTCGGCTAGGATTTTGATAGAAATGGAGGGCCAGTGAGGGTCCTTTTGTTGGAAAATAGATTGGTTTATGTCCATCCAGATGGCCCAACAAATGAGGAGAGGGATTGTTGGGTCCCTATAATACTAGTGATTACCCCATTACTATTGTAGTTATACCCCTTATTTATATTTTTGTGCCCCTATTACCCCCATATTGTTATTTCTGTGCCCCATAGAATCCCTCTATTGTTATTTTTGTGGCTTTATATTATTATTGTTAGGTCGGCTGGATTATATTGTGACTCCTTAGACTCCTATATATAGAAAGGAGGTTTTGTCATTTGTATCATCCAAGAATTGTTCATTTATGTAATGTAAAGGAGGTTGCCCCCTCGAAGAGGCTGAATTCTAAGGCGTTGATCTATCTTTTCTATCTTTTCTTGAGCTGGTTTCATAACATTTGGTATCAGAGCTTTGGATTCTAGGGTTTCGCTGCTCCAAACAGGTCATCGTGGAATTTTCGCTATAACTTTTTTTCTGTGACGTTTCAGAAGTCGCAAAAAAACCCATTTGAGAAGAAATCTCGCTGAACCTTGGGTCCGAATTTCAGAGCTTTTCGCGCGATATTTGCGGAGATATGATCTGAGGAAGTTGGTCTTTTTGCAGACTCCTGAATTACATTCAAAACAGGTGACCTGGGGAAAATCGTCATAACTTTCTCTCTGGGGATCGGATTGAAATTTCGTAAGAAGGTACAGAAAGAGGACGGACTGTAGTTTCTTGTGGGTGTCTTTCAGATCCAAAGGTCGAAACAGTGACTCGTGGCACGTCGTACAAGTTCGCTCTACTGAACTAGTCTATAATCAAGTCACTGTGGGAGATTTCACATAACTCTTCCTTGGAGAATCCAATTTGGGTCAGACTTGTGGCATTGGAAAGAGGACATAGAGAGCTACTACAGGTCACAATTTCAGAACTAGATGATTGGAAAGTACAGAGATACATCAGAGGCAATATCGAGCTCCTACAAAGTGAAAAAAGGTGTGTAGATTTTTTTTAAATTTTTGCTTAAGCTTGGTTTGAAAATTTATTTTGAAGGAATTCAAAGGGCATAGTAGAGCATTATTATCGGTAACTGATGCCCCGAGGAAAGAAAATGCAAACACCTAGTAAGGAACCTGAAAGCTCTAGCATGACTCATGAAGAAGAGGAAGAAATGCTACATGATATATCAAAATTACAAGAACAAGTGCAACAAATGTCACGCTCACAAAAGCTAACAGATGCTAAGATAAATGGCGTGGAAGCTAAGATAAATGGCGTGGAAGCTAAGATGAATGGCATGGAAGCTAAGATGGACAATTTGAAGATAGATTTGAACACAAATTTGAAGACAGGCATGGCAGATTTGAAGACAGATTTGACTAATTTTCTACAAGAAATACTTACTAATGGTGAAAAGGTAGTAAAGGAAACTCATGATGAGAACAAAAGAAATGTTAATCATGATTCCATAGACACTAATGTTGGATCGAAGAATCACCATATTCCAAAAATCGATATGAGGAAGTTTGATGGCAAGGATCCCGCCACATGGATATTACAGATGGAGCAATTCTTCGATCTCAATAATGTGCAAAACACACAAAAGGTACGTATGGCAACTTTATATTTGGAACCAAATCAGTTTGTATGGTATCAATGGCTTTGTTCTCGTAAACAATTTATCACTTGGGCAATTTTTACGGAAGAATTGATAGCACATTATGAGGATACAAAAAGCAACACTTTTTTTAGCCAATTGATAAGTCTCAAACAAAAGGGTTCAATAATGGAGCACATTGAGGAGTTCCAAAAATTGAACATAAGGGTAAAAGATATTCCAGAGGAGCATAGGATTGATGTGTTCATAGGGTCTTTAAAGGATAATATCCAACATGATGTGCGCCTTTGGGAACCTGATTCATTAGAGAAGGCATTCAGGTTAGCAAGAAAAATGGAAAGCAAAATTATGGCAACTAGGAAGCATACCATTCACAACTATAAAGACGGAAGTGTTGTTGCCCATAGTCTTCCACAACCTACAAGGTTGACACCACAACAATTGGAAGAAAAAAGAGCAAAAGGGCTTTGTTACAATTGTGATAGCAAATACACAAAAGGTCATAAGTGTGCTGAGAAGAAATTATTCTACATAGATTGTGAAGAGGAAGAAGAAAAGGAGCAAGAAAGGTCAAAAGAAGAGGATATATTCCAGGAACAAAGCCTAGATGAAGAACAAATAAATCCGACCATATCTTGTAATGCATTGGCGGGAATTACCACTCCTCAAACCATCAAGATAGAAGGACAAATCAAGAAGAAAAAGGTAATAGTGTTGATTGATTCAGGAAGCACCCACAATTTTATTCATTGTAGGGTAGCAAAAGAATTGAATTGCTTCCTATATCCAGCACCAGAGTGTCAAGTGATGATTGCAAATGGAGGAACAATAAATTGCTCTGGAAAGTGCCATAATATCAAGCTATCCATGGGAGAATATGTATTGACTAGCCCAATGCTTTCCATTCCAATGGGAGGTGCTGATGTTGTACTAGGAGTCCAATGGCTACAATCCTTGGGTACAATAGCTTTTAATTTTCAAGAACTTTTCATGAAATTTTCTGTGGAAGGAAAGGAAGTTGAATTAAGGGGTATTGCAGGGAAACCAGGAAAGATAATCAGCTCTAATGGCATGACAAAGCTTCTAAAAAAGGAGCAAAGAGGTGTAATTGCACAATTATGTTCGCTAGATGTTTCCACATTGGAATCATCTATTTCTCCAGATCTCCAAAAAGTCCTGGACAATCATTCCAAGGTATTTGAGACTCCCAAAGGTCTCCCACCTATGCGTGATCATGATCATGCTATTCATCTGATTCCAGGAAGTGTTCCTCCAAACATCAGGCCGTACAGATATCCCTATGTCCAAAAAAGTGAAATTGAACGTATGGTTGCAGAAATGCTAGAGGCTGGTATAATTCAACCGAGTCAAAGTTCTTTCTCAGCTCCAGTAGTATTGGTGCACAAGAAGGATGGATCATGGCGCATGTGTCCAGATTATAGGGAGCTCAACAAGCTCACTATTAAAGATAAGTTCCCCATTCCTGTCATTGATGAATTACTGGATGAATTGCATGGATCAATTTACTTCACCAAGTTGGATCTTCGTTCGGGATATCATCAAATCAGAATGAAGATTGAAGACATTCCGAAAACGGCATTTAGAACTCATGAGGGTCATTATGAATTTTTGGTCATGCCTTTTGGCCTTACCAATGCACCTTCAACATTTCAAGGTTTGATGAATTCAATTTTCAAACCATTCCTTAGAAAATTTGTGTTAGTATTTTTTGATGATATACTAATCTACAGCAAGTCTTGGAAGGATCATGTTGAACATGTTGACAGGGTGCTACAACTATTGGAGGAGAAACAATTATATGCAAAAAGATCCAAATGTTTCTTTGGAGTCCAGGAGGTGGAATATTTGGGTCATATTGTATCTCATGAAGGAGTTAAGGTAGACCCTAGCAAAATTAAAGCCATTAAGGAATGGAAAATCCCCACATCCATAAAGCATCTGCGAGGATTTCTTGGGTTGACAGGGTATTATCGCAAGTTTGTTAAGAATTATGGGAGAATAGCAGCACCTCTAACAACATTATTGAAGAAAGATTCATTTTCATGGACTCCGGAAGCAACAAAGGCCTTTGAACATCTTAAAGAGGCAATGTGCCAAGCACCGGTCTTAGCTACACCGGACTTCACAAAAACCTTTATTGTGGAATGTGATGCTTCAGGAAATGGAATTGGTGTTGTTCTAATGCAAGATGAAAGACCCATTGCTTTTGAAAGTCGTCCAATCAAGGGAAAGTTTTTAAGCAAAGCTATTTATGAGAAGGAAATGTTGGCAATACTCCATGCACTTAAGAAATGGCGACCCTACCTAATGGGAAGACACTTCAAGGTAAAAACGGATCATGATAGCCTTAAATACTTTTTAGAACAAAGATTATCCTCTGAAGAGCAACAAAAGTGGGTCACAAAGATGTTGGGTTATGACTTTGAAATCATCTACAAAAAAGGGAAGCAAAATGTGGTGGCAGATGCACTCTCAAGAAAGGATGAGGATGTGGAAGCATTGTTGTGTGCCATTTCTATTATCCAACCAGATTGGATAAACGAAGCAAGGGAGGAATGGAAGAATGACGAAGAAGTGTGGGCACTTATTCGAAAGCTACAACAAGATTCCAGTACTTCTGATACATTTAGCTGGCAAAATGATTCGTTATGGTACAAAGATCGCTTATACCTCTGTAAGAATTCCCAGCTAAAACAAAAGATTCTTATGGAATTGCACACTTCTCCCTTAGGAGGGCACTCAGGATTTTTAAAAACTTACCACAGGGTTAAGAAGGAATTTTTTTGGGATGGCCTTAAATCAGATATTCAAAAGTTTGTGGCGGAATGTTTGGTTTGCCAACAAAATAAAGTTGAAACAATTAAGACACCGGGTCTATTACAACCTTTATCCATTCCAAGCCAACGTTGGGAGGAGGTTTCAATGGATTTTATCACAGGTTTACCCAAGTCTGAGGGAAAGAGTGTCATCATGGTGGTAGTTGACAGACTTACCAAGTATGCACACTTTTGTGCATTATCACATCCATTTAAAGCCAGTACAGTTTCTACTGCATTTATGGAAACAGTTCAAAAGCTACATGGAAACCCAAAGATTATTGTAAGTGACAGAGATCCCATTTTCACTGGAAATTTTTGGACAGAATTATTTTCTTGTCTTGGTACTCAGTTAGCTCATAGCTCATCTTATCATCCTCAATCTGATGGGCAAACTGAGATAGTAAACAAATGTTTGGAAGGATATCTTCGTTGCTTTGTATCTGATAAACAGACACAATGGGTCAAATGGTTGCCTCTGGCTGAATGGTGGTATAACACTTCCTTCCATACAGCAACAAAAATGACCCCATTTATGGCACTTTATGGGTATCAACCACCATCCATCACATCATATTTAAGAGAAAATTCTAAGGTTCAGGCAGTGGAACATCACATCGAACATCAACAACAAGTCCTCCAACTCTTAAAGGATAACCTCGTGTTGGCACAAAATAGAATGAAACAACAGGCAGATCAACATCGCAGTGAAAGAAGTTTTGATGTAGGTGATTGGGTATTCCTACGGCTACAACCATATAAGCAAATGTCCCTAAAGCAAGCTAAGAAGGATAATAAATTATCACCAAAGTATTATGGTCCGTACAAGGTGTTGCAAAAGATTGGTACTATGGCATACAAATTGGAGCTTCCTGCAGCTTCTCGATTGCACCCAGTTTTCCATGTTTCATGTTTAAAGAAGGTTATAGGCGACAAGCTCCCAGTTCAAACAATATTGCCAGAACTTGACGAGGAAGGAAAAATTATATTGGAACCGGAAGCAGTCACAGAAACAAGAACTCGACAGCTACGAAATCGATCAATTTCAGAGTATCTTATCAAGTGGAAGAACTTATCCGCTGAAGATTCCACATGGGAGGATGAGAATTTTATGCAGAAGTATCCAGAACTACTCAAGCGTTGAGGACAACACTTTTTTGAAGGAGAGGGGCATGTTGGGTCCCTATAATACTAGTGATTACCCCATTACTATTGTAGTTATACCCCTTATTTATATTGTTGTGCCCCTATTACCCCCATATTGTTATTTCTGTGCCCCATAGAATCCCTCTATTGTTATTTTTGTGGCTTTATATTATTATTGTTAGGTCGGATGGATTATATTGTGACTCCTTAGACTCCTATATATAGAAAGGAGGTTTTGTCATTTGTATCATCCAAGAATTGTTCATTTATGTAATGTAAAGGAGGTTTCCCCCTCGAAGAGGCTGAATTCTAAGGCGTTGATCTTTCTTTTCTATCTTTTCTTGAGCTGGTTTCATAACAGGGATGTTCTTCTCTTTATCAGAATCTAGTAGCCACCAACGGTTCCATGAGTCGACAAAATTTGAACCCTGCCATCTGTGAGGGGAGGAGAGAGAATTGAGGAGGTTGTTCTAAAGATCTTGAGTACAGGGGCAAAAAAGGAAGAGATGGTCCATGTCCTCACTCCCACTCTTGCAAAGGTAACACCAGAACGGGCCTAAGAAGGATCTTTTCATCAGGTTGGCTCCAGTTGGGACCTTGTTCCGGAGGATGGACCACATAAGAAGTCTCATTCGAGGGGCCACCTTCAGCTTCCATAAATGCTTCCACCATTGCTCCGAGGATGGTGGCTTGTGAGATTCCATTAGCACCTGGTAGCCTATCTTGGGGGAGTATACTCCGTGTTTAGCAAATGCCCAAATAAGTTCATCATCTCCCTCAATTATTCTTATATGGGCCTCAGTAAAAGATTTTGTGTAATCCCTCCACTCATGTTGCCAGCGTTGCGGTATATTTAGATCATGCACTATTTTCCAGGCCTGCTGAAATAGAGAGGAGTGTACCTCATCAGCAATATGGCTGATATTCGTTATGCCTTGTTCCAGTAGGTGTGCTCTTAGCCCCTCGAATAGCCTGTGAGTGTTGCTGCACCCCACCCAGGGGTCTATGACTAATTTCACCTGTGATCCAAACCGGATCCTCCATGTCAGACCATTTCGAAGAAGATCCTTGGTACTAATGACTGCCTTTCAAATAATGGAGATGTTGGCATTATTCCTGTGATCTTGTCTGATCCAGTCATACGCATTAAATGGGGATATATACTTGGATACAGCCACCTTCGTCCATAGACTATGGTTGTTGAGTAATTACCATCTTAACTTTGTTGCCAATACCTTGGAGAAAATATCCAGGCACTTAATCCCCCATCCTCCCCAACACTTCGGAAGAGCCAAAGACTCCCAACTTGACCAAGCAAATATTTTCCCTGTCTGTTTCCCTTCCACAAGAACTGGCAGCATATGTTTTGTAGGCGAGCCAAAATGCCTCGAGGGATCCAAGCCAGCGTCATCCAATAAACCAGGGTTGCTTCTAGGACAACCTTGATGAGGACCAGCCTCCCCGCTCTGGATAGGTATTTATGATACCAGATATTGAGCCTCCTCTCAACTTTTGAAATGAGCCACGTCCAGTCTGCAATCTTGTAGCCGAGAGGTTTTAGCCTGTACCCAAGATACCTCAACCCTTCTTCGAGGGTAACTTCTGCAAATGCAAATCTCTGGAGAGAAAACTATAGCCCATGTTGAGAGCAACCTATGGCAATGATAGTGGATTTTGCCTCATTTAAGACCATACCAGTAGCTTTTAAAAAAATAGTGATGTCACCAATTCCTCCATTAAGGAAGACAAGCACATCGTCCACAAATAATAAATGGGTGAGGATGCAAGCTTCAGTGATTTTAATTCCCCTTATTCGCCCTTGTTTGTGTTCATCTCCGATAACTCTGCTGAGGCCCTCCATAATGAGTAAAAAGAGAAGAGGAGAAAGAGGGCAACCTTGCCTCAATGCTCTTTCCGCATGATTAAAATAATAATATTAAGAGAATTATTTAATTCTTTATTTATGGTTAATTTCCATCCATTCCTTTATTTTAATTAAAAATTATTTATTAATTAATGATAACTTTTTAGCCAAAACTAGCTATTATATTATAACCCCTGGAAAACACCTCTCTTAATCTATTTAATCTAATGACATGATCTTGTCCTTCATTTTTCCTAAAGATAAACCACATTAGATAGTTCGAAAACTAAAAGTTCTTTTTATGTGATTTTTACAAAAATATCTCTCAACATTCAAATCATTTATTTTTTTATTTTTTATCATCTTTCACACTTTTATTAAAAAAATAAAATAAAAAACTTCAGCTTAAAAGTGTTTTCATTTTTACTTTTAAAACATTTAATTTTACCCAAATAATAGCCATAATACTAGATAACAAAATATTCAAGTTTATCCATTAACAGTGATTTCAACACATATACTAACTTTATGCTCAAAATCAAATTATTGTATTCATGTGGAATATAGCTTGAACACAACTTATTTAAAAAGGCATAGATCCAAATCTACCAAAGGGCCAAGATAGATGAAATACATTGATATACAAACTTATTTTAGAGTCAAAAGAGATTTGATCCCTCTTGGTGTTTAGTAGATTTTATACTATAATATAAACAATATGTAAAATAATTTATTAATTAGAGTTATTTTGGGTGATGGGAGGAAATAATGAAATCTCTCTTTCTCATGTCAATTTCTAACAATATTAATATTAATAAATTATGTATATTTATTTGATATATATAGATATAGATATATATATTCTTGATATTCTATCCATTTGAATTACATTTATTTTTATTTAAAAATTATTCAATATTTACAATATTCTATTTTTTAATATAAATAAATTAATTATTTATTAGTAATTAGAAAAAAATAAAAGAAAAATATATCATTTTATTATAATATATATATAAATTTAAATGACATGTATATTGAAAATATTTTACCATTTTAAATTATATTTATATATATTTAAAGAAGTTATGTATAATAATTTAAAAATTAACAAAATTTTATAGGTTTTCAACAATATTTTAAAAAACATTTAAATATAATTAAATTTAAGAAAATCATTTGGGGTTACTGTAAGTGGTTGAGAAGAAGGACTAGAATACTCACCAACCAGAATTAATTCATGCAATTAACATGATAGATATTGACAATATTGATGGTATAGGTAAATACAACTTTATAATTATTAAAAAATAATTAAATAGTCTAGAAAATTGAGTGAAAAGATCTAATATTTCATCAATCGTCGACAATTTAGACTATTCAAAATGACATATATAGGGAAGATATGATATTTCACCAATCCTTACATGGAAAATTTAGACTTGATATATATGGAAAATATTTTACCATTTTGAATTATATCTATATATATTTGAGAAAGTTATTTACAATAATTTTGAACTTAGCAAAATTAATTAATTTTATTTTGAACAATATTTAAAAAAATATTTAAATATAATTAAATTAAAAGAAGTCTATTGGCGTTATTCTAAGTGGTTGGGAGGAAGGAATGGAATGCTCGCCGCCCAAAATCATTTCCTAACCTGATGGATATAGACAATATTGATACTATAGATATATACAACTTTGTAGTGATAAAAAAATAATTTAAAAACACCATAAAAAATTGAGTGCAATGGTCTAACAATGCAATATTTCATGAATAGTTACATCCACAATTTTGACTATCCAAAATGGCATGTATATTGTAAAATATTTTTCCATTTTGAATATATATATATATATATAGATATATACAAAATTAAATAATTTTATTTTTAACAATATTTTAAAAAATATTTAAATTTAATAAAGTCAATTGGGCTTATTCTAGGTGGATGGGAGGAAGGAATGGAATACTCCCCACCCATAATCAATTCCATCATAGATATTGACAATATCCATGATGGATATTGACAATATGAATCAATTCCTGCAAGTGACACTATGGATATGGACAATATTGATACTATAGGTATACAAAACATTGTAGTTGTAAAAAAATAATTAAATAGAGCCATTGACAATTGAGTGCAGAAGCCTACCAATGTAATATTTCATTAATTATTAAATATTTTTGTGTTTATTTCTATCTAAAAAATATGCAATAATTTATAATATAATATGAACAATGTGTAAAATGATTTGTTAATTGGGATTATTTTAGGTGGTTGGAGGAAAAAATGAATTCTCTCACATCAATTCGCATAAATGACACTATAGAACTTCACAACTAAAAATATTAATAATTTATGTATATTTTTATATGAGATATATAGAATGTTACCTCATATATATATATATATATATATATATATATATATAGATATATATATATATATATATATATATATTTTCATGATATTTTATCAATCTTAATTATATTTATTTTTATTTAAAAATTATTCAGCATTCACAATATTCTATTTTTTTAATATATATACAACTTTGTAGTCATAAAATAATAACTTTGTAATATTTCATCAATAGCATGTATATTGAAAATATTTTACCATTTTGAAATATATTTATAAATATTTTGAAAAATAATTTATTATAATTTAAAAATTAATAAATTTTATTAATTTAATTTTGAAAAATATTTAAATATAATTAAATTTAAGAAAGTCAACTAAGGTTATTTTAGATAGTTGAGAGAAAAGTAGAACATTGACCACCCATAATCTATTTCTGCAAATGAAATGATAAATATTGACAATATTAATAATATAAATATATACAAATTTATACTTGTAACAGAATAATTAAATGATACCATCAAAAATTAAGAACAAAAATTTAACAATATAATATTTCATCAATTGTTGAATTTCATAAATGATCCATTTAAATAGACTTCAAGATTTATATATATATAAAATAAAATAAGAATCCATAATATAAGTATATACAAATTTGTACGTGTAACAAAATAATTAAGTACACAAATCTAACAATATGATATTTCGTAAATGGTGCCATCGAAAATTAAGTACAAAAAACTAACAATATGATATTTCGTCGATTGTTACATCAACAATTGAATTTCATAAATGATCCCGTTTAAATAGACTTCAATGTTGTTTATATATATAAAATAAGAATTTAAATAGTATATATATATATATAAAATAATATTTTATTAATTTGTATAAATTTAACATTTGAATTTCATAAATGATCCCATTTAAATAGACTTCAATGTTGTTTATATATATATAATGAGAATCTAAATAATATTTATATATATATATATAAATAAAAGTTATATATTTTTATGATATTCTATTAATTTAAATTTTATTTTTTAATATAAATTAATTATTTATGTTCAAGAAATTAGAAAAAATAATACATTATTTTATTAATAGATATAAATTTAAATGACATATATATTGAAAATATTTTACCATTTTAAATTATATCTATATATTTAAAAAATTTATTTATGATATTTAAAAAATTAATAAAATTAATTATTTTATTAAATAATAATTAAATTTAAGAAATTTAATTGGGCTTATTTTAGGTGGTTGGGAGGAAGGAATGGAATACTCACCACCCATAATAAATTCCTAGCAGTGACATAATGGATATTGACAATATTGATAGTATAAGTAGAAGTTGTCTTTAGTGCGACTTTTTGGACTTTCCGGTGATGGATTCCGACTGAACAATTTGAGGTGAAACCTTGATTTGCATTATTTAAACTAGTTTTTTGATTGTATATATGGATTCAACACCCTAAAAAACCCTTAGGGCACTAGGATTGTGCAAAGATTACCCATCAAAATTGTGATTTCAATGAATTCTTGTCGCATTTTAGAGAAATTAGACCCAAAAAATCCATGGGAAAAGCTTCCAAAAATCGCACTAAAAACAACTCCCTATCAATATATACAACTTTGTGCTTGTAAAAAAATAATTAAATAATGCCATTGAAAACTGAGTGCAAAGATCGAACACTGTGAAGTTTCATCAATTATTACATCAATTATTACATCAATAATTAAATTCCATAAATAGCCCCGTTTAAATAGACTTCAATGTTATATATATATATATATATATAAAGAATCTAAATAATGTGTATATAAAGTAGGAATCTAATATTTTATATATATATATAAACCTAAATCACATTCATTTTCATGATATTTTATTAATTTGAATTAATTTGATTTTTATTTAAAAATTATTCAATATCCACAATATTCTATTTTTAATATAAATTAATTATTTACATATTAGAAATTAGAATAAAATGAACATATCATTTTATCAATATATATAAATTTAAATAACATGTATATTGAAACTATTTTATTATTTTGAATTTTATATATCTATCTATCTATCTATTTATCTGTGTGTTATTTATAATAGTTTAAAATTTAACAAAATTAATTAATTTTATTTTAAATAATATTTAAAAAATTATTTAAATATAATTAAATTTAAAAAAGTGAATTGGGATTATTTTAAGTTTGGGAGGAAGGAATGGAATACTTGCCACCCATAATCAATTCATACAAGTGATATAATGGAGTATACAATTTTGTACTTGTAATATTTTAATAATTTTTATAAATTTAAATAACATACATTTTCATAATACTTAATCAATTTAATTTTTTTTTTTTTTTTTTTTTATTTAAAAATTAATCAACATTAACAATATTTTATTTTTTAATATAAATTAATTATTTGTGTATTAGAAATTAGAAAAAAATGGATATATCATATATATATATATATATATATATATATAAACATGTATATTGAAAATATTTTACCATTTTAAATTATATCTATATATATATCTAAATAATTGTCTATAATATTTTAAAATTAACAAAATTAATTAATTGTATTTTAAATAGTATTTTTAAAAATATTTAAATTTAATTAAGTTTAAGAAAGTCAATTGGGGTTATTCTAGGTTGTTGGACACCTAATTCTCAATGGGTTAGTGTGGAAGCCAAATAGACAAAAAGAAGTCCAAGAGACCTTGGGATGTGAAACCCAACGGTCACAACATGTACTATAAATGTAAATCATTTGTTAATAAAAATGTATTCTCATGTTTTATCTTTCCTATTTGTTGTTGCCCATGTGTGTTTAACATGGTATCAGAGCGGGCGATTTCCTACCCTGCTCAAATTTGAGCCATTGTTTTGTGGCCTTTGTACATCTAAGCACTTCTCCTTATCGGTTTTGTGCCTTTCGAAACTGCTTCACTGAAACTTTCGTTCTTCTCTGCATTAGATGCTCCTTTACCTGAAAATCTGGTTGTTCTCTCTCCTAAGCTACCCAACGGCACAACTTTGCAGCAGTTGTCATCTTCCATAACTGCTCCTGCATGAAATCATTTGCTATCCAAGTCGTTTCCTTAGGCTACGCCTACTTTAACGCTTTGAAATCTGCGCCTACTCCCTGGCTCCAGTGGATTCCAGAAACGCTCTCTGCCATTGTAGAAGTGTAGCTCTGCCATTCTGGATGCTCTTTGACACACTGCTTTGTTGCTGGCATCAGTCGTGGTATTCATTCCATTCTCAGCCTAATGGTCTCAGTGTCAATTCCGTTACAGTTGAAAAGATAAATTAACTGCAGTCTAAACGGTTCCAACCAATCCACAGTACAAGCATTTGCTGCTCATAAGATGTTGCATCTTTAGAGGGAGATACACACGATATATGAAAATATCTGTCATAGTTACAGCAATGATAGCACAGAAGTCCAACTACATTTTGGCCACAAAGCTCGCAGTCATACAGCAACAGGTTTCGCTGGAAATCATATCGATGTAATTGAAGCATCGGAGCGAGGTTGTTTGTTTAAACCTACGTTGAATGGTGCCTTGAAGACTGTAGGGAGAAATTCGGTTGAGCTCTTGTTATCTTTGGTGGTTGATCGCTAGGTCGTGGATTCGAATCCGCGGTGTCATTCTCGGCGAATTTAAGCCGGGCATCGTGGATATTGTTTCAGTGAGGGACAGAATGGCAACTACGGAGTAAAGACTTCTCGGGTTCGAGTCGATGTCCACCAGTTGCCTGTGCAGGGTTGCGTGGTGAGCAAGGCATTCAATTTCTCATGAGAAATGGTGTTCGGTGGTATTGCTCACTTACAAAGACTTCTGTCACTTACTTTGACATCACCAAAAGCTCTTCCAAGTTTCATCGATTAGGGTACATCCCTCCTCCAATGTTTCTTGAGTATGGAAGACAGCCGCATTGTTCTGCATCACTCTCTGCATGTTAGGACATATATTTGATGTAGGCAAGCTACCATTTACATAACTTAATTTATCCATCCAAGAAATTTTCCTTTCTCCAGCATTGCTAGACAACAGTTTCTGTTTTTCACTGGGTCTGTATAGGTCAACAACCTTGTTGGCACAAGCTCGACCAAACACTACAATATCAAGAAGGGAGTTCACACCAAGTCGATTAGTACCATGAATGGATGCATATGATGCCTCTCCAGCAGCTAATAATCCATGTATAACGACATCAGGGTTATCACCTATGATATTCACAAATCATTAGGCTGAGCTAATATGTATTTGCATTTAGAATTTGGAGATGGATTTATAAAGAGTTTTCAGTGGATTTCTTATGTGAAATTAGAGGGATGAATTCTCTATTAATTCCAGGCTCAAATCTTCTACAAATCAAGAGGGTCGAGCTAGTTTATTCAAGGCCAAAATATTTTGTCAACAAACAGAGGCCGAGTTGTTCATCTACTCTCATTCACTCAAGTTGAAGACTGAACTATTCGTGCATTTCAGAGATTAATGTGCCCAGGGAAGAGGCTGAATTTTTCAGATTTAGTAGCAGAGTTTTATCAGTGAAAAAAAGGGCCAAATTCTTAGTTATTTTTAAGGAACCAAATTTCTTTCAAGCTCAGAAAAATTCTCCAGCAATTGAAGTCCATTTCTTTGAGCCAAATGCTACAAATTAAAGACTGTAGGGGGTGCGAATTGGGTTTAGCACAGGTGCCAAGTTGCTTCTTATAAAGGTTGAATTCCCTTCCTCTTGCACCCAGATTGTCTCCTAAAAAAAAAAGGGGGCGAGTTCAACTCTAATGCGGGGACAATTCTTCATGAAGATAATTCTCAGATGTATGGGCTACTGATTGCTATTATTAAACCTTCAAATTAGTGGGTTGAAATTTATCAAGTTCTAGTGCAGACTTAATAGTGGACAATTTTATGAAGTTTACTATCATTCCCTTGGCATAGCAGGAAATCCTAGTGTTGTAGTAGACTCTCTAGAAGTTGAATTTGTTATAGAAGTGGCTGGGTTAGGTGCCTTTTCAATTTGTGCACTGTATTTCTTGAATAGATGACTGTCTAAAGCTTGCATCCTTGCTGATATATATTTCTGAGTATTCATAATGGAGAAACAAGTATTTTATTTATTGTAGCATTTGAGTCTCATCGTTTGGGAATCCGATTTGGAAAATAATTGTAGAGTTAAAATATTTCTTTTGGTTCATTCCTCAAGGAATAATATCACTTGATTGTTGTAGTTTTATGGGAGAACAAATTTTGAGAATACCTTGCAGTGACATTGGTTCATAACTGTGAACAAATTTTAAAGCATAAGTTTAACATTGGAGAAAATGGCCAGAACCAATGAAGTATTAGAGTTCCTTAGAACTCTGATATTGTCTACTACTCATGATACATTAAAATTCAGCAAAGTTTCTCTCACAAACATTCAAGTCTGTCTACAAAATGCACAAGAGAAAATTGATTTTTTGCAGCTTGAATCTCAGCTACAGCAAGAAGAATTAAAACAGAGGAGTCATTCTAAACATGCTTCTGTTCAGAACATTGAGACTGAAACCCATCAGAAGCAAGTAAATAATGTTACAGTTGATTCAAATTTAGTACCCAATAAAGCAACAGTTGTACATGCAGATGTAGAAACTCAGTCTGCACTTCCCAAGCCCATCATCAGACCTTGGGAACAGCTTGTCCACAACAAGCACATAACTGGTCTTGGATATGAGAAGGACTTGTCCTTTCATATTCCATACTACTCAAAGCCCATTTAGTTTTAGAGTGCTGGATTACTTCATGACAGTTCACATCCAGCTGTTCTAGATTCTGCCCCTCTTCCACAACAACAACAACAACAACAAATTGTGAAATGCCAACACTATGACCGAGTTGTCCATTTGAAAGAACACTGTTTTGATCTTCATCCATGTAAGCACTGTCATAAAACCACCCATTCTTCACACAGATGCTTCAGAAACAAACATCCTGCAAGAACAAAGATTCATATTGGATGGATCGCTTCTTGGCAATGGGCATCAATAGCCAAGAAGATATTCCAATCACATGTCAGAACTTGTTCTAGAGTATTGAACAGTCTTACAGTTGAGTTTTCTCCATCATCTCACCTCGTATTTGATAGGGGGGAAATGATGGTCATCTACAAGCTTCAAAGTCACATCAAGCGAGCCTGAGCCACTACTTGCCACACCAGTTTCAGAGTTGTAGCCAGAGACAAAGATGCCCCTGAGCATGCCTTCAGTTGGTAATCTGGGACACTTCCTCTAGCAGAAGACTTCAGCTTCTTGCCATTTTCAGAAGAATTCCAGGAACAAAATTGAGAACACTTCCTCTAGTAGAAGACTCCAGCTTCTTGCCAGTTTTGGAAGAGTTCCGGGAATTGCATTAAGCATTCCAAAGTTGTTGGTCATCTTTAAACCATCACAGGTTGAGACTTCCCTTTTTAGGTCGAAGTTCTCCCTTTTATGCGGGGTGAGACCTCCCTTTCATGGTTGAAGGTTTCCCTCTTCAAAACAATAGGAGCACTTCCTCTAGCAGAGGACTTCAGCGTCTTGCTAGTTTTGGAAGAGTTCCAGGAATTGCACTAAGCATTCCAGCGTTGGTGGTCATCCTTAAACCACCGCCCTTTATACCAATATTTCAGAGAGCACATTCAACCTAGTGCTACCATGCATTTTTTGCACATTTTGTATTACAGATCTCTTCTTGGACTCATACATAACCCTTCAGATTAAGGGGGGGAATGTTGGACACCTAATGCTCAATGGGTTAGTGTGGAAGCCGAATAGATAAAAAGAAGTCCAAGAGATCTTGGGATGTGAATCCCAACGGTCACAACATGTACTATAAATGTAAATCATTTGTTAATAAAAATGTATTCTCATGTTTTAACTTTCCTATTTGTTGTTGCCCATGTGTGTTTAACATAGGTGGTTAGGAGGAAGGAATGGAATACTTTCCACCCATAATCAATTGCTGTAAGTGACATGATGGATATTGACAATATTGATACTATAAGTATATACAACTTTGTTCTTTTAAAAAAATAACTAAATGGAGCCATTGGATATTGAGTGCAAAGATTTAACATTGTGATGTTATAACAACCCTGGTGAAAATTCCATGTAATAAAAGTTAATAAAGACAAAATAATAACCACAGTTATGAGACAATTATTCCAACCTGAATGTTGAGCAAAAAAAACATCCTAGTGGGTGTTCATTTGGTTTATTATGGCTAAGGAAATTGGCAAAAGGAAACGACAAAGGCTTTGGAAAGGAAAAATGACATTTTTGGCTATTTATTTATGAAATTAGAGAAAAGTAATGTGAAAGGTCACATGTTGCATGTGAGGAGTAAAATGAAGGAAAATATAGGCCTCATTAATAAAAAGGCTTCTGAGGCTCACTTGGTCCTTTTTGTGAATTCAGTTTTGGAGCTCTCTCTTTATTCTCTCTCACTCTCACTCTTGGACACTTAGAGTTTTCTTGGAGCACTTCAACATTGTATCAAGAAAAACAAAGAAGGAAAAGGGATCAGTGTAAGTATCCAAGTAAAAAATGCACTAGCAGTGCGAGGCTAGGATAGTGCAACCTGTCACTAGCACTAGCTGCTAGTGTCACAGTCGGGCTGATCATGAAATTAGGGCTTTAGAGCTTACTTCTTCATGGAAGGCTCAAGGCATGTTTCCATCAGTGTTTCAGGGAGGATCGAAATTGTATATCAAGATGGGCACACTGCATGATTTCCAAGTTTCGGGCACTTCAGGGTATGACACAGGGAAGTGAAGGAGGTGTGAAAAAATATTGTGTAACAAATGCCCCCTAAAGCATGAAGGCAGAACTCGGAGTGATGGCTGAGATGCTTTATGAGCTTTTGCAAGGACGAGAAAAAACATTGTCAGAGACCTACAAATCAAGGATGCATATACATATACATATCTGATATCAAAACATGAATCCACGATATGGACGTAGCCATCCGGATAGAAAGGACTATGTGAAAATATCCATGGCATGGGCGCAGCCATCCGATTGAAAAGGATCATTTGTTAATCTAAGATCCAAGGCATGGACGCAGCCACCTGATATAGAAGGATCATCATCATCATGAATATAAAGTCCCACGGTATGCTCACAACCATCCGTATAGAAGAAACATGTATACAATCATGAACAATACATAAATCCACGTAGTCTGAGTTATATTAGACAAAACTCAGGGTCTTGTGCTCCATCCCAACCCGATCAAAGTACGAATTCTAACATGCAAATGAATGTATCGAAGTCGAACATGCTAGAAAACCATCTGGTCACTGGCCAATGATGTGGACTGTTAACAGGCATGAGAGAAACCACCAATAATGATAATGGTCCTTAAGGTATGACAACACAATCCATGAATGTGAAAATGAAGCTAAATTTGAACACGTGGAATCATTTGATCGAAGGTCAATGATGAAAACCTATAATTGGATAGATGCTTCTTGAGTTTCTCAATACCTGCATGCATGTTGTCTATATGCAATTCCAATTGAAACAAACCCTTGAGAAGGTGGCTTTGCAAGGAATCCAATGATTTTTTAGCATTTTCTCTTACATCAGATAAAAAGTAAGAGTTTCTGTAATTTGATCTCTTCCTGTTAAAAAGTTCAAGAGCTAGCGTTGTCTTCCCCACTCCACCTAAGTCGGCGATGCTGACGACCTCAACTCTTCCTCTGCACTGTTGAAACAATAATTTCGTTTCAAAATCTTGTATTTTCTCTTCCAAACCAGTGGGATATCTAACCACATTCAATGGTGTTTTAACACCTTTTCTTAATACAACTTCAACGATCTTATCCACGAGTTCACCCTCATCGCTGGCCCACCCACACATATATATTAGTTAAATTATAAAATTAATAAAACCATAAGTATCATTTTTGCATAGTGCATTTTGTATGCAAAATAAAATGGGAAGGGGGAGAAGAGTCAAAGTCCTCACCCGTTAAACGCCTCGAGATCTAACCTACTTTTGTTTGTGACCAGTGAAAGAGCATTTGTCCAGTTCTTAATAATTTCGGAGTCATAACTTTGATACCCACAACCAACCGTGCACTTTCATATATCATAAAAAAATTGAGATTGTCAAGCCAACCACGTAGGAAAGGAATTTGCTTTACAAGCCCCCGTCAACCTCAATTCTCATCAATTTTGTTCTCAAAATCAAAAAAATATTGACTCTTTCAATTTTTTCGAAATTCTTTATATATTTCCTTGATAACACCAACTTATTTTGCCCTCCTTTACTTTGAAATTCTTTTTAATATAAAATTAGAATGATTTTCTGCCACCTCTAAATTCCGTATTCAAACAAAAATCATGTCTATGATTTAGACACAAATCCCCTATGATTTTCTCCCACTTTTCCTGTCCATATTCAATGATCATAAGATCTTTGGGTGAAGCAAACCAGAAAGATCCAAGAATAGTTCACCCAACCAAATTTTAACACGTATAAACATAAAGAAACGAAAAAATCATGATGAATAATTACACATGTGAGAAGATCTTTCGGTGAAGCAAGCACGAAAGATCCCAAAAAAATTCAACCAACCACATTTTAACACGTATAAACATAAAGAAACGAAAAAGATGAAGATGCTTTACCACCCGCGTCCGTAAAAGCTGTAAAGCAGTGGCGGAATGTGTATTGCAAGTGCGGGTCGCCCTCTTTTCTTGTCACCCACACTTCTGTCCCACCTAATGCAAATTTTCTTCTGAAAATCAAAAGAATATTGACTGATTCAATTTCGCTAACCCATCACCTTATTCTAATCAAATAATACATTTTTCTGTTTTTTTCATGATTGTTTGAAAGAATTTGATTTTAAATTTGGTAAAAGTTTTTTATAATTATAAGTTTGAGTGGTCTAATCTATAGAATTTGTATACTTACAAGTTTTTTAACAAGTTGAATTTATAGCAAATCTTTTTTCAATAAATTACAAAGAAGAATTTGTATACTTACAAGTTTTTTAACCAGTTGAATTTATCACAAATCTCTTTTCAATAAATTACATAGAAGAATTTGTATATTTTAAAGGTTTTTTTTTTTAAGTAAAGTTGAATTTATAACAAATCTTTTTTGAATAAATTACATAGAAATTTTAAGGTGGAGGCTTTTCAAAGAACTATTCAATGTGTTTCATCATAAGTTGAGTCGATTTATACATTCAAAAACACATTTTAAGTAAGTGCTACATAGTAGTTAGTACATGCCGCTTAATTGCTCTCAAGGATTACCAATATATCTTGCCAATATTTTTTTATTAATAGAATTTTGTGCCGATGAAAAAAAAAAGGAAGAAGAAAATTAAATATAGCTAAATTGAAGCAAAAATATTAAAGTCAAGTTAGTGTTAAAGGTTGGAATACAGTGAAGTTAAGATTTGCTTATTGGTAAATTTACGTATTTTGTTAATTGTAATTTAACATTGTGTCTATGCAAAATAATAATATCTTATTGTAGTAATAATGTTTTTGTTGAGAAAGTTGTGAAAAATAGGTTGAATATATTCCTTAAAAATATAAATATTAAAAATGAAGTTTTTTTTATTTACTTAATTATTTGTTGTTTTAATTGATAACCATTTTAATTTATTATTGATTTCTTATTGAAAATAAGTTAAATTATATAATTTTCATACTTTAATTTTATTTATTTGATAACATTTAATGTTTTAAATGTCTAACTATTTTTAATATATATAAAATAAAATTTATGGTTGAAAATTTTCAATTAATTATTAATGAGTTTATCTCATTGTTTTTGTTTATGACTAAAGTTATTTAATTAAACTAATAAAATTGTAAACTTGTTGTGCGCATAAAAAACCAAGAGATTTGGTATGGTGGTGGAAACCTCTTTAGAAGTTAAAAAGCCCCTCAAAGGCTTGCCTGTTCCATTGGTGATGGTTAGAAAGCAAAGTTCCAATTAGGGATAACTTGAAAACATGCAGTTTCTCTAGGCCTTCATGATGTTCTTTATGTAGATTGGTTGAAGAAACATTTTACCACTTGTTCCTGTCATATTCCTTTACCTCTCAAGTATGGAAGTTGGTGAAGTCTATACTCTCAATCTCCCTTTCATGACAGGGTCCCTCCTTCTTTGATGCCTGCATTTCTTGGTGGAGATCGGTCACAAAGCCAAAATTGAGGAATTTTCCCCTCTTGATAAATTAGGGTATCTGGATTAGTCACAATGGTCTCATATTTCAAGCTAAGGTTCCATGTGTGGATCATATAGTTGTACATGTTATTGCTATATATGAGTTGATTTCGGAGGAACCTGAGTCTTCTAGACCTCATGTTATTAGAGAAAAACAAATTGAAAAGTCTTATTCATGGGCATATTTCGACTTTTCCTCTTAGGGATGGTTCTTGTGGTGGGGGTGTTATTATTTATTTGTCTGAAAATCATTCCTTTAGCCTTGAGAATGGTTTGGGTCATGGATCAAACAACTATGCTAAGATTTTAAGTTTGAAACTCCTTTTTTCTTTTGAAAAAGGATGCTGGCAGCCGCAAGTTTTTGGTGACTCCCATGTGATTATTAACTGGTTTAATGAAGTATATGTATGTCACATGCACACACTTAGGTCTATATTGGAGGAAGTTCTTTTGATCAAGCAAAATTTTGATCTTATCTCTTGTCATTATATTTACAAGGAGTGCAATTCCAATGTTGATGGAATTTACAAGGAAGGCATGCAACAAGCTTGGGGCTCATGGAAAATTCACAAGCAGTTAGATGGTGATCATTATGATTTCTTTCATCACCCCTTTATAAAGGGACTTCCTTCGGATTTAGTGCAACTTTGATCTCTTTTCAGTAGTCAATTTACGTGATCCTATATTTTCCCTTTCTGAGGTAGTTTTTTTTTAGAAGAAAAAAACAAACAACTTTCTATTACATAAAATATGTTTACATATTCATGCATATTGCATATGTTTAAGAGAAAACCCCATATTATATATCATTGATCAATATACTGGGACTCAAGCTTTCAGAATGTAAACCCAAACCAGTAGGAAAAAAAACCAAAATAAACCAGGCATGCAGGCCCTCAAAATCCCTAATAGGAATATCAGAATAAAGCCCAAGAATGGGCATACAACCATGTCAACATTCACCCTAGTAGATAGGGGAAAGGGCTCCAGGGCCACAGAAAATAAAGCCCTTAAGGGGCACAAACATCCCAAAGGCAGGGGATAAACCCCAGACTGGGAAACAATAAAACATGCTCGGAAGGGTGATAAGGAACAAGCTGCAAAACAAAGGACTGACGGGGAACCCAACCCACCTCTGGTGAACCAATCGATGGAAAACGAAACCCCCAACTGACACCAAGCTGAGAACACTAAAGGACATTGCAACAATCCTAGAAGCCAGAGATGGTGAGCACAACAACGAAGAACAAGGCACCAAGTCGGCGACAATAAGAATTTGGGCAGTGACAAGCCTAAACCGGTCGTCAAACGCCATCGCACAATGAAACACCCTCCAAGCACGAACCCATCAACAGATGCCAAAACACACAACGAAACTCCCTTCAAAAGAACTAGCAAGAGCTATGAATCTCCCTCCGAAAAAGCACCTGCCAAAGCGAGCAAATGCGCACCAGCAAATAACCTCTGGCAGCGATAGAAGACACGAACGAACTGAAAGGTAAGGGCGACTAGGGTTCCAACTGCCCCACCCTCCCAACTCCTGATGATCACTCAACAATCAAAACCATAAGCTTTGTCCACACCGACGGTGTTGGTGTTTCATATCTAACCACGCACCTTTTAAAGATTGGTTAAATGCCCCTTCCCCTTTCGGTAGTAGTTTGGGTAAACTAAATAGTCTTTTTTTTGTCAGATATGTTATTTAGTGATTAGTTTTGATATGCTTCTCATCGGATAATGTCTCTATCAGCTTATTTTTTGACACAACAAATGATTTTGATATATTTTGTATTTATGGATATGTATCTGAATGCTCATATAATTCATTAGTTTTTTTTGATATGCCTTGGGCATTTACAACATGTAAAATTTTATTTGTATTAATGAAATTTACCATTTTTCTTTTGGGATTTTTTTTTTTTAAGTTAACGAACTATATTTATTAATTTTGAACTTGTTAATTAATAATATTTATTATAAACATAATTTAAAATATTATAAATAATTAGGCTACATTTTAATTAATTAATGGTTAATAAGGTTTCCTTTTGTTATTGTCTGAAATTGAAAAATCAATTGCCTAATAAGGGGCAAAGACTTGCATAAATTTCGGTAGGTAGTAATCATAAAAAAAAAATATGAAAATATGAAGGCATTATGTTGTGCAATGGCTATAATAACAATCATTACAGAATAATACCTAAACCAATCATATTGCAGATAAACAATTTTAAATATTAATAAAAATTAATAAATTTCAATGCGTAACGTTAAATTTTGAAGAAGCTGCACAAATTTTTCATCTCAAAGGAAAAATTGAATGCTTAATACCATGCCTGCAACAGGTATAATAAGTGTTGCATAGCAGTACAGTCCTTGCCACTCAATTGGAAACTATGTTTTCATTGCAAATTGATATATGTAAATCTAAATCTATAGATTTACATTTTTACTCCTATTTGTTAAAGTTTGAAAACATAAATAAATGTTGAGTATATTTATTTACATCTTGTTCCTATCCATTTTTTATGCAAATACTTGCTTAAATTATGATGGAAAATAATTGATGGTAAATGTATTATTTACATGACTATGAGTTATTTCCAAGGATTTTAATTTTAGGTGGTTTTCCTATGAAGCTTGAAAATGAAAATTAATTACACAAATATATAAAAATAATAACATGTATATTGCAAGTACATCTAAAAATTATGGCAGAAAAATCTCAGGAAGTTATCCACATGACATTCTATTATGCAGAGGCTAAGTTATAGTCCAATCAAAGGTGTGAAAAATATTGCTTTCACTAACATTGTAATTTGCATTGGTCAATTGCAAATTAATAGTGGTCAACAAGAAAAAGGATTTCTAAAGTTTTTCCTTAGCAAGGACTAATAATGACTAGCGTATTCAACCCATAATGTCAACAATAATATAACAATAACAATGAAATGGTCCAAGATTTAGTGGTTTAACATGAATTTCTCCTTCAAATAAGTGTTTTTCTTAACTACTGACTAGATGAGGATGTTTTTATATGAAAAAATCATATTCCCAAGTGGCATATTCTATTGGTATGTTCTTCCATTTGATGAGATACTCAATAAATGCTTACTTTGTCATTTCCTAATCTATGTTTCAAAGATTTTTTTAGTCTCCTGTATGTCAAACTTTAATGAAGTAGTTTGAAATGGGATTTTGTGATAGATGACCTTGTTTAAACAAGAAACATGGAAGACTAGATGTAACTGTGAATATTGAGGCAACTTGAATATATAGGCCATACTGTCAATTCTTTGCAACACCATATAGAGGCTATAGTACTTGCATCATAATTGATTTTCCTTTGTTTGTTACTTAAGGGTCATATATTTAAATGGTTACAACATCAAAATTCAAAGTGTCTTTCATTGTGATGTTGATCTATGTTTTGTTTCATCATATCTTGCGTTGTAACCAAGTTGTCCTTCAATAGTTGGAGAAACTCTTTTTGGTGCTTGATGTGAACCTCCATTTCTTGAACCTTAGGTTTCCCTTTGAAGGGTGTTGTGATGGATGGAAGATGATACATAGAGTGATATTCTAGATAACACATGAAATGAAATGTTATACCACCATACTACCAAATGCAACCATTTGACACATTGTGACTATTTATCAAATGCAAAGCAATGGAGATTACCTTTTAGAAATGTATTCACAATGTCAATTTTCCCATCATATGGTGATTGTGAATGAATTTGTGAACTAGTTGAGGAACCACATAAGAGAACAATCTAGTCCAAGAGAAAATTGCATATCTATCACTCGCTATAATCTCTTGGGTTCCATGTACCTTATAACATATTTCTATGAATGTTTTCACTACTACGATTTCTTTAAAAGGGTAAGAAAGTGCACATAAATGAGCATACCTTGTGTGTTTATTCACCACCACCATGTTGGAATTTTTCCCTTCAAACTTTGGTAAACCTATGATAAATTCCATTGGGACCCCTTCCTAATTGTAACTTGGTGTGGCCAATGGTTCTAAAAGACTTTTCATCTTAATCATCTCTACATTGTTCTATTGGCAAACCAAACATTCTGCCACAAACATTTGAACATCTTTTGGAAGGTCTTGTCGACTTTTTCGACTAAACCTGAAAATCAAAATTAGTCAACTTTCTAATTCATACTGTAAGTCAGTCAACTTTCTAAGTCGGAATGTAAGTATAGTTACTTAGGTGCTATGATTATAAATTGTGGGTTTATATCTTTATGTATACCTTGTTACCCCCTCACAGCTAGGGGTAACTAGAGGATATTTTTCACACTAGAGTTCAATTTTAGGTTTTAACTTCAAACACTTCTATGACCACATTTCTTGTTTCTTTTCCATCGATTGCTAAATGTTAAGTGAATTGAACATTTACCTAACCCCAAAAGCATAGAGAAAATTGAACCATTGACTTCTCAATAGAAAATTAAGGTGTTATGATGTTGGGTACTTGACCAATTGATAGATAAATACATACCATGATAAGGACAGTAAAAAATAATAAATAATTTCATATCCTTGATATTTATGTTATAATTTTGTTGAATTCTTTATGTAAGTCATATTTGAGTTTAGGAACCCTCCCATACTGTCAATGTGTTGGAGTCACCATTACACCAAAACCTGCAGGTGTTAGTAAATGGATGCATTGCCAAAGTTAATGGATCCACAAGAGGCGGTTAAGCACATGTCATGAAACACATGGGGAGCGTTGGTTTATCTAATGTCCAACAATCTTATCCTAGCATGAGCCAGGTGTGATTCAAACTCGAGACCTTTGGCTTTGATACCACTTGTTGGAGTCACAATTGTCATTACACCAAAACTTGCAGGTGTTAGTAAATGGACGCATCATCAGAGTTATCCATTAGAGGTGGTTAAGCACATGTCATGAAACACACGGGGATCAGGGGTTTACCTAATGTCTAAAACAACATATGCATATACTATAACCATGTCAAATTTCAATGCATAAAAGCAAAAACTGAAAAAAATTCTACGTTGTCCCCATTCATGACCCCCTTTGTGCGGGGTGAATTAATTAAAGCACAATTTTCCCTGGTTTCCAAATGTTAAGTGAATTGAACCTGTGACCTATCAATAGTAAATTAAGGTGCTTTGACAATGGGTACTTGACCAATTAAGCTAACCCTTGATGAGGATAAATACATACCATGATAAGGATAGTAAAAGATAATAAATAATCTCATCTCCTTGACATTTATGTTATAATTTTGCACGGGGGCTTCACTCAATGAACCTATGACATATCACGTGAGTTCGTGGCATAGTAAGTAATGCCCTTAATTTGACTATATTAGAAAATACCTCTAAAAATCACATTGTTTAACCCCCTACCAATATGAACCCAATACACCTTCCCAATTTAAAAAATCCCTACTTTCACTAGATATTGTGGGTATCCATTTTTTATACCCCTTTATATTTTTTCATTAAATTTGAGCTCCATTTTTTTTACCTGGCAATATAAAAACTCTTTACCCCCTATTATATGCTCAATATATTATTTCATCTTTTCCTCAATATATATCCTCAAATATGAATGCACGTGGTATGGTGTATCTCCCTTAGTGAAGCTCCCATGTAATTTTGTTGAATACTTTGTTGAGTCATATTCGAGTCTTGGAAACCTCCCATACTGTCAAATCATGCATCTACTACAACCATGTTAAATTTCAGCGCACACAAGGATGAACTGAAAAAATTTCAATGTTGGTCCCACTCACAACGCCTTTTGTGTGGGGTTAATTAATTAAAGCATAATTTCCACTGGTTTCTAAATGTTAAGTGAATTGAACATTTACTTGACCCCAAAGGTGTCGAGAGAATTAAACCTATGACCTCTCAATAACAAATTAAGGTGTTTTGATGATGTATATTGTAATACACACCCCTATCACCCTAATAAGGAGAGGTGGTTACTGTGAAGAACTGATTCCCAATGTACCATCTTGGGAATGGGATCTATAGGTTTTTTTAATATTATTTCCTTAATCCATGTTGACAAAAAAGATTTACTTAGTATTATTTTAATAGACTCCAACATAAGGTAGCGTTCCTATAAAAAAAAATTAAACTTACACCCAAATATTATGGCATCTCATCTAGAAGTAAATCTACTATTGTATTCATCTCTAAAATACTATCTCATAATTTAATAGCATAATCTAGAGATTGGACATTTTATTTTCTGGAAGAAGCTTTCTAAGCTCATATGGATTGTTGGAGAGGTAAATCCCCTCTACGGATAGAGGCGATCCCTACTAGCCCAGAATGGGTCTAGCAACAATCGATCAATGCTACTGTGCAAGTTGCTAATTGCAAATAAACAAGAGGCAAAAGACACCTACTTGGATTCCAACGCTATTGTTTGATGAAGAGATGCCACTCTCGCTCCTTCGCCTTGGCCGGTCACGATCTTCCGCAATTTCCGCGAATAGATACCTGCACATACGAAGAGACAGACAAACACAAGCGTGAAATCTAATAAAAGCAATTATACATCAGTCAGAAAGGATGTAATTCACATTAACCATTACAACGACAAATGAGAATGGAACCATAACAGTAGTCATCTATTATTAAATCAATAACAGAGAAAGGTACAACCAATGTTCTGACGCTGAGTCCTTCTCTTGAGGGTCCAGCCAGCAAGTCTCTTGAGCATTCACCTTTGGAAATTTATTCTCCCAACACAAAAGCTCTCTCTCACACAAGCAATACTCACAACCTTCCTTGAGTTTCTTCTAACAAAACCACACTTGTCACACCAACTACCTACTAGCAGCAGCAAACCAAGCACTATGAATTCCACACTATCCAAAAACTAGCTGCTCATGGTAATGGTGGAGGTTTAAGTAGAGAAGGAGTCTCCATGAATGGTGGGAGGACAAGCTTATCCTCAAGGAAGGTGGTTCCAAATGACGAACAAACATGCCATAGAAGGGAGGGCGATACTCACAAGGCTAACAACCAGGCCTGGAAACATCTGGAAGGCTGGCTGTTGGAACAAATTCGCCCAAACTGGATCAGCGCGGGTGCAACACTGAACTGACGCGCTGACAGCGCATCACCATAACAATGGAGGCTGTGTCCGCACGGCTTGATACTTTGATAGGCTGCGCTGGCGCACAAAATTCGACCAACGCGGGAAACTCGTGTGCTTCTGCGCTGGCAGCGCACCAGTAACACTATAAGCCGCCCGTCAGCGCGGTTATTTTAATAACAGACGCGCTGATGCAGTAAACTTTGGAAAAGTGGGTCATTTGGCCAGTTTCAGAGAGCATGAGCATGGTGCATTTGATTTCATGAGACATTAGGGAGACTGACAGGGAGACAGTGACAAATTACTGCGTAACAGATGCCCCCTAAAGCATGAGACCCGAGAGAGTGGGAGGGGTGAAATGCTTTACGAAACTGCTGAACTGGAACACCACCAAGAAGGACCTGCATGAATGTACAACTGATATCTCGATCACATGTAGTCTAGGCATGGGCGCAGCCATCCAAAAGACATACGAAGAAGGTCTGTGGTATGGACGCAGCCACCCAGCTGAAGAGACCATAAAGATAAGAGGGTATGGTCGCAGCCATCCCGAAGACTCAGGTATGGGCGCAGCCATCCATCAATGAGTCATGTAATAACAATCCACAAAATCGCAGCCTGGTTCATAACAGACAAAAACCAGGGTCTTGCGCTCCATCCCAACCCAAACAAAGTACAAGTTCAAGCATGTGAATACATGAGCTGAAGTCGAACATGCATGAACATCGTCTGATTACCAGTCAATGATGAAAACCGTTAACAGACGCGAGAGGTACCACCAATAATGACAATGGTCCTCAAGGTACTTATAGGTACAATCCGCGGCGTGTGAATCAATGAGATGGTGTCGAACACCCGCAGAATCATCCGATCAGAGGCCAATGATGAAAACCTCACGTCGAACACGAAGAACCTGCCATTAAGGCATGCAGGCTCTAAGGCACCCGAAGGGAGTCTCTAGGTCACCTTCCTGGATAATGAGCTGAAGTCGACAGGAAGTAACCTTGATCGAAGGTGGGCCATGATGTTTCCCACATCATCGACACGAGACAGAGAAGGATAAAAGATTTTGTGCGAGACATCAGAAGGAGGTGGTAAACTTGCAGAGGCCAACTTCTCTCGAACATATTGGCGGCACAAAAGCGGATTTGGCAGTATCTGACATCAAATGAGTAGAGGTCATGGTGACAAGGCAATGAACAGATGATACGTCAAATAGGATACCCAAACCCATGGAGGCTAGTGTAAAACAAGATGAGAAATCCCCACCCAGACACGAATGCAGATGAGTGCCATGTTCAAGAGCGACATACTGCCGACGTGACCATTATTATAGTTTTATTTTCCCCACCATTTCTGGCAGGTACCCCAGTTATTTTTGGATGACAAGCTTGACGGGGATAGCATATGCTTGGAGAGGTGTCATTTCGACGATGTCCGATGTCATGAAGTTTTAACGAGCCTGACAAAGGAAGAGCTCGGCGTCTTTTCCTGTTTAGAGAGTCTGAAAAGACAGCGGAAAAGAAAACTCCAGGGGGGGTCCTTTTTCGTAAAGTTGTGTCTCTCGAGCCCGAAAAAGTATAAAACAATGCTCGAAAGAACCGCCCGACCATTACGATCGAGGAGTACTTTTCGTGAATAGTAGCTTCGACCCGAAAAAGTAAAAAAGCGGTCGAAAGCACGTCGTTTTAGAGCCGGTAACGAGTGTGAAACGACAAACACCCGGAAATCTTTTTAAGTTATACAGTCGGAAAAAGAGCTTAAAACGACCGCCTCTCATTCCCTTTAACGAGCCGAAAGGAAGCTCGGCCATCTTTTCTTGATTTACGTCGGAAAAGAGCTTAAAGACGACATTTTTTTTTTGAGACCAAGTGCACGAAGGATCGTTATGACCACGCCGGTTACTAGTACCTGCACAAGAACGCCACCCGCATAAATCCGTTCGATATGCATAAAAACATAGTAAAACATGCATAAAGGCATAATTTAGTGACATTAGAGCTAAATCCATGGTGAAAATACGACAAAACCCACATTGACAAGAAATTATAGCAAATTATGAGTTTTTTACCATAAATAGGGGGGTAAAAGTCATTTTTTACCATTGTTACCATTTTGAGTCGTGAAGAACGAGGAGCTGCAAGGTTGATAGAGTGATTTCCAGCTCGTACAGACACCATTCATCCGGCAGCTTGTTCCAGGTAGGTTCTCCTCCTCTTGCGTTGCATTTTGAGCCTTTTGTTGAGCAATTCCACAGTGGGATGTGGCCCTTTGGGCAAATTTTTTGAGCGTTGGTGCGCTCTCGGTCAGCGCGGGTTTCCTGCTCGGGTCCACGCTGATCGATCTATGTTTACACGTACCACCACATGGGTCAGCGCGGAAAACACGTGTGCTTCCGCGCTGACCCAGTGAAAAAACAACGGTGCGCCATTTTCAGCGCGACTGTTTTAGAAACAGTCGCGCTGGCGCCGTAAAGATTTAGTTTTTAAAAATTGGACGTACAAATCTCAATGGTTAGCAACCTAATATTTTTTCATGGTCTTGCAGGGCAAAATGTCTTTTGTTTGGCAAGAGAGATCTCATGATGATGAGGATATAGCCGCCTATGCACTTGCCGAATGCCGAAATGCAATGCGGGCATGCGGATTCTTGAAATTCTTCCTTACTCCGCGCCTGAGGGCGCAACCTGACTTGCTGGAGTTCTTAATCAGAGCTTGGAACCCAGTGGATGGAAAATTCACGATCCGTGGCCAGGATATTGAGTTTGACTCCACGGATATCTACTTTTTGACTGGATTATCACGCCGGGGCCAGATGCCCATCCTGGAGGGGCAACGACCCAGCGGTGAGACTCTTGACCAGCTGATGGCTCGAGTATGCCCAGGAGCCGTTAAAACACGGAGCGGGAAGGTTGGTATCCCGACAGTGAGAGACATGCCTCTCTGCACTATACTCTTTCTGGTGACACGGGCAGCGGGTTATTTGGCCAATCATGAGGCCTCGAAGAACCAACTACTACTAGCTCTGGAGTGCTTACAACCCACCATTTTCAACTGGGCGACAGCTGTAACGACCAGCATGAAGAGGCAACTGAGCAACTGCCGTCGCGGAGAGACGAAGCAGTTCGCATATGGGTCGCTTCTACTTCCGCTCATGCTGGAGCGGGTGCCGACCCTACAGTTACAGACGATGGTCGTAGATCCACCTAGAGGTCCCCGGGAGACGAGGGCCAGCCGATGGGCCCGCGTCATGCCACGTGGAGGTGGCGGCCGCCCAGTGGCTTGGGGAGTGTATTTCCTAGAGTGGCTGGATCGGCAATTTATTTTTGTCAAGGACTGGCCATATGCCGGTATGGACTTCCGCAACGATCCTGACATGCCACTGCCCGCAGGAGAGCATTGGGATGATGGAGGTATGATACTTGATCTCTTTTCAATATTTTTTGATGTTTTTTTATTTTTTATGTACATGTCTTAATAAATGTCACGGTGTGCAGATGTGGGACCCGTGAGACCCATCGGGCTAGCCCCAACGGCACGGAGAGAGGGACAAGGAGCTGGAGCCCTGGCCCTAGTTCCTCCAGGAGTTGATACGTCGGAGACTGTAGCTCGCAACCTCGAGGGTTTGCTGGAGGGGGTGCCAGATTACCAGGGGGTCGAGGAGGTCCCTATAGAGCATCAGATCCACACAGTGGGGGTGGCGCCCAGGATGCACCGCCTTTTGAGGTGAGTGGCACGGGCAGCAGTATGCTACAGAGAGCATAACCCAGATCAGTAGTCGCCTAGGTTTTACTTCCACTGATGTTTTGAGAGACATATGTCTCAGATGTATCGAGGACACCGGCTTTTATATTTTGGACGTATACACTTATTTTTGAGCGCCTTAGTGCGCCACACGATATATATATATATATATATATATATATATATATATATATATATATATGCTGTTTTTTGGATGGATCGTTTCACATGTGATGATGTGTTTTTTTTATATGCTATGCAAATGCTTAATACAAATGTGATCTATGTATCAGTTGCACAACATACGACCCATGCATTTTAATTTTTATGCAAGCTTAAAACACATATGCAGGCACGCATGCAAACTATGCTTGGAAAATAAATTATTTACATATGCTTATTCTATGGTCTTATTATGTTTTCTATCTCTTCTTGTACGATGTTTATCTATTACGCAAATGTCTATCCAACACATGATTTGCCAATGCATCGGTTAACGTATTTAATCGTCTCGGAATGTGTTGATATGTGATATAATAAAAATTCCTTTCTAACAATCTCACACGTAAATACAACCTTAGAATGCGTTGGTCTCTGACAGACTATTGCCCGTTGAGTTGATGGACAACAAGTTGAGAGTCCAGTTTTACCACCAAAGCACGGATGCCAAGATCAACTGCTTCGGCTAGCAATTCAATTACAACACTGTATTCGGCAACATTGTTGGTGGTACGGCCCAAGCACACGCCTTGAAGATCTAGCAACTCGCCGTGAGGATCATAGATCGCCCATGCCGCAGAAGACAAATTGCAAGTACTACGGCAGGCGCCATCGGCGAAGCCAACGTAAGGTGTACTAGACATCTGCACAAGAAGCAGAAAATAAGATAAGAGGCAAACACGCCTTCACACCAAAGCAAAATAAGAAATCATGCACACATGACACACTTGCTAAAAACACATGTATGTACAGACTAGGTGCACGAAATCATGCATAATATTTCTTCAAATAGAGCCCGTTGCGGGGCTTGTCAAGAGGATTTCCTTCGTAATCGATCAGCTCATATGCCCCTTTTTGCAGAACTCTCTTCACAATATAGGGGCCTAGCCACATGGATTCGAGTTTTCCTGCCCCCAGCTTATCCTTAGCTTGATCATAGAGCAGTACTAGGTCTCCCTCAACAAAGGAACGAGGTCGAATGGTATCGTCGAAGTGGGCCTTAACCCTCTTCTTCTGCGCTTCAATAGCTAGAGAGGCTAAGCGACGGGTCTCGTCTAGCCTTTCTAAATAGAGAAGTCGTTCCTCCACCGGAGTGGTGTTGGGAAGCAACTCGACAGCTAATTTTAACGAAGGAATCTCACACTCAACAGGAAGGGTGGCCTCCAGTCCATAAACAAGTTGAAAAGGAGTGAAACCGGTGGCGTCCTTAACAGAGGTCCGGTAAGCCCACAAGGCAGGGAACAGCATCAGATGCCAGTTAGACTTGTGCATATTCACGGTACATTGGAGCATTGTGATCAAAACTTTGTTCACGGCTTCAACTTGGCCGTTGGATTGAGGATAATATGGCGTCGAGCTATCTTGACGCAAGCCTAGCTAGGTCGTTAGTTCCGTCATCATGTGATTACGGAAATGTTTTCTGTGATCTGTGACAATAGCCTAGGGGACTCCGAACCGAGTAATGACATGATTAAACAAGAACTGCGCCGCTGTGTAACCGTCTTCGTTCAATGTAGGCATCGCTTCGGTCCATTTGGTGAAGTAATCCATGGCGACAATGATATATCCATGCCCCCGGCCGAACGAGGGTTACAAGACGTATAATCGATGCCCCATTTGGCAAATGGACCTACGGTGACAACAGGGTGCAGTGGTGCAGGAGGTGCACGCATTTTCCGGTGGTAAACCTGACATTCATGACATGCACGGATGACAAGGATGCAATCCTTGAAAATAGAAGGCCAGAAATAACCAGCACGGAGAATCTTCTGGGCGGTAGCATATCCGGACATATGGCTGCCACAAGCGCCGGAGTGGCAGTCATTCAACACCCGCTCGGCCTCCTCGAGAGTCAAGCATCGGCGGAGAACAGAAAAAACGCCGAGGCGGTACAGGGTATCGCCAATAATGCGATAGGGTTGAGATTGGTGACGAATCCTTCATCGAGCGTCTTTCGATACATCAGGACGGAAGGAAGACGTCTGTAAATACACTATGATGTCCCCATACCAAGGGTCGAGGGTGCTGATGAGAAAGAATGTTTCATCTGGGATATGCTCTTCCGAACGGGATGGTACAGAAGGGGATGGCAAAGAACAGAGCAGTTCTGCAAAGACCAGAGATTTCTTAGACTTGGTAGCAGTAAATTCCAAGTCAAACTCTTGTAGGATGACAATCCATTTCGAGTACTTGCCCCCCAGCAGCTGACACGACAAGATGTAGGTCATGGGGTTGCAGTTGGAAATCATGGTCGTAGTGCGCAACAGGATATAGTGCCGGAATCGTTGGACGGCGCAGACAGCTGCCAATGCCAACTTCTCGACATACGCGTAGCAAGTTTCTGTATCCAAGAGATTGCGACTAAGGTAATAGATAACGTGCTCGTTGCCATCATCATCATCCTGCACCAGAACCATGCCGATGGTGGTGTCAGCGGCAGCTAGATAGAGAGAATAATCACGGTGATAATTCGGAGGTCTTAAGAGTGGAGCCGAGACAAGGAGGTTCTTGAGTCGCTCGAAAGACTCCTGGGCGATGGCATCCCAACGAAAGGGTGTGTCTCGCTTTAATAACCGTGTGAAACCCTTAGCTACCTCAGCATAATTCGGAATGAATCGCCTAAGAAAATTCGCTTTACCCTGCAGGCTCTGCAATTGCTGCAAAGAGGCAGGGGGAGGGAGATTCAGGATGGCCTCAACTTTGAGGGGATCCAGACAGATGCCTTCTCGGGAGACGATGAACCCGAGCAGTCGGCCAGATTCTACGCAGAAGACACACTTATGAGGATTAAGCCTTATGCGGTAGTGTCGACAGCGGAGAAAAATCTCGCGAAGATGAGAAGGATGGTCCTGATGCTTAGCTGAATGAGCCGGAAGGTCATTCAAGTAAGGTTGTACAATGTGACGTATATCATGAAAGGCATAAGACATTGCACGTTGAAATGTGGCACCGGCATTCTTTAAACCGAAAGGAAGCTTCTTATAGGCGAAGGTGCCCCAAGGACAAATAAAAGCTGTCTTGTGCTGGTCTGTAGGTGCTATGTTGATCTGGTTATAGCCAGAGAAGCCATCCATAAACGAGTAAATCTCACTTCTTGCGCACTCATCAATAAGCTGATCCATGAAGGGCGTAGGGAAGTTATCCTTCGGACAAGCACGGTTGATATCTCGGTAGTCAACACAGACCTGGATAGTACCCTGCTTTTTATTCACAGGAACTATGTTAGACACCAAATCCGTAAGAGGAATGGGGTAGATGAAACCAGCTTTGAGAAGCTTTTCGACTTCGGCCTTGATGGCTGCAGCCTTTCGGGGGTGCACTGGGCGTAAGCGCTGACGCACAGGCTTAGCATCTGGATATGTAGGTATTTCGTGCACCACTATATTAGGATCGATGCCGGACATTTCCTCGTAGGACCATGCGAAGACATCACGAAATTCACAAAATAGAGCAGTATAGAGCTGAACTTCCTTAGGAGTGCAAGTGACTCCGATATGAATGCACTCGACGATCCCTGGTTTGACAGAGATGTCGATTGGTTGGGTTTGTGTGATATTGCCCATATTTCCCTCTGACACTTGATAAAGCTGGATGGGTGTTTAGAGGGGCGGTGATGGGACACATGAAGCAAACCTTTCGAGACATGCGGTCATTTCCGGATGGGGAGGGAGGAACGAAGAGCGGTGGTGGTGATCTGACCAAGGTAGCTCTTCGTGAGACATAGTCTCTATGATGGCTTCTGTTATCACTGTAAAACTTCCTTAAAAAATTTGGACAACTTACATGGTTTCTCAATTCTTGTATCAGTCATGGTCAAGTCATGGTGAAGTCATTTTTATGTTTTAGAGTCTAAGTCATAGGGTTAGAGTCTCATGTCCATCTTCAAATAAAGTTTGATAGCCTCATTCCATGTCCCAGAAGCCTCACCATGTGTTTAGAAGACATATCTCACATAATTTCAGAAAAATTTTGAAACTAGCTACAAATCCACGTTTTCGTAGCGCAGACAGTGTAAAAATCCTGTTTTGCGCTACGAAATCAGTGTTTTCATAGCGCTACGAAACCCCTGTAGCAACCTGTTTCAGCAGAAAAAACTGTTTTACTAGTTAACTTCCAGAAGCTTTTCTGAGCAGTTGAAAACTCATCTCTGAAAATTGAAATAGATTTTTATTTCTAAGATAATAAAGTACAAAAACCTCTTCCACTTTCTTCAAATCCATTATGATCTGGGAGAAATGAAGGACCAAAATTGCGCTACGAAACTGCTGTAGGTGCAGTTTTTCATCTCCTGTTTTACACCTGTTTTTCAAAGACTCATTCTGGGCGGTATAAAATATTTTTCAAAAAACCAAGAGAGGTTTTTGTTAAGCACAGATTTTTTCACAAAAACCTCCTTCAGTTTTTCCAAATACATTTTTTACGAGAAGTTATGACCTCTTTCCCAAGACCTATTTTTCAGCCAGAACAGAGCAAGAGACAGTTTCCTGTTTGACACGTGTTTTTCAAGGACAGATTCTGAACAGCTGGAGGAATGTTTTAAAAAAACAGGAGAGGTTTTTGTTCTAGACAACATGGGCTACAAACACCTCCTTCAGTTTCGTAAAATGTGTCATGGATGAAGAGATAAAGGCTCTGTCCCACGTGCCATTTTTCAAGTATCTAATCCTAAAAACAGGGAAACATGTTCCCTAATTTCTAGGGTTTGTCTAGGGTTTGTCATCAGCAGTTGGGTGACCACGTGGGAGGCTTCATCAAATTCGACTTCATGGAGTGTTAGGTGTCAAAGAATGTTTTAAATGTTTAGATAAGTTTGTTGTAATCATAATAAGGAGTTACACTCCTAGTTGTATTAGGTCTCTAGGACTGCTAGTTAGGTGTCAAATGCATTTAAAGTCTTGTTTTATGGTTAGAATAGGTGTCACTGATGGTAAATTCGAATTCTCCTCATGATGGAGGAAGGAATCCAAGCATGTAAAGAGCTCTATATATAGAAGAACATCTGATGTACAAAGGGTTGGAAATTTTTATGGAAAAACTTGTATTTGGCATATGTATGACTCATTTTCAATAATACATGCTTGACTTTGCTTCTCAGGATTCATGAAGGGTTTTTCATGTTCAGAATATGTGATGTTGTCCTTTTTCTTAATTCTTACAGTGGTATGGATGTATAATCACTCAGAATTCACTGGATGTGCTCTGACTTCCTGTATACATGCATAAACTGTGTGTCCCATATGAGTTTATGTTCTGAATATTTAAACGCTGAATGCCCTGACTTCCATGTAAGGTTGAGTTCATTGTTATATTGAGGTGTTGTTGACTCCATAAGCCCAATGGATTTTTACTGATCATGTTCAACCATTCATATTTTTCATACTTGTTTCATAGAGTTAGCCATCTAATCTTTATCAAAATCATTAACCTTTGAGAGAGCCCTCTCAGGTTGAGGAGGCTAAGCCTCAGCCAAAAGTTGGTTTGAAATAGTTACAGTGAGATAGTCTGATCAGCAGCCTATCAGGGTTCTATTTTGGTGATAACAGCTTCGTCAGAGGGAAATATTTCCTTCAATGGATCCGACGTAGCCTCATCTCCTAGCCAAGGGGAATGATCATATGAATCGGGAACACTGCTCGGAAGAGCAGGTTCATCAGGGGGAGCCGATGCAGCGACAATCTCGATGTAGTTGAGTTTGGCAGGACTCAACGACATCATATCGCCCCAAGAGTCCTCCTGATTAGCAGGAGGAAGAATCCACGGATCTGAGCGTACAGAGATCATGTTGATAGGGGCGAGATTCAGAGGTGGGTGGGGAAAAACTCCCATTAAAGTGGGATCTTTGAAAAGTCCAGCACCCACATTCACGAGTGATTTCGAGGTATGCTCCACGAATGGCACATTACCTTCAGAAGAAGAGGCGAAGAAAGAGAGCTGGTCCACCGTGACAATCTTCCCCTGGTGAGGGAAACGAATGACACGGAACAGGGAGGAAGCCACGGCTTGCATGGCGTATGTCCAGCTCCGTCCGAGGAGGAGGTTGTAGGTCAGATTGGCGTCAACAACTTCAACCTCTACTTCTACGGTCTTTCCTTCCAAAGAGATGGGTAAGCGTTGGAGGATACCGTAAGGACGAGATTCTCTTCCATCGAAAGCTTCTAGCGTCGTAGGGGACTGACTCAAAGCAGGGGAACCAATCGCCTTCCAGCAAGCAACAGACATGATGCAGGTTGAGGCACCTTCATCAATAACCGTACGATGAATCGTTCTGCTATTGATGATGACCTGTATAAGGAAAGCGACTTGGTGAGGCAGTCTCTGTGTAAACCCCTCGAGATCGAAAGAAATCAAATCTGAATCTGCCGGGTCGATGCCACCAATCGTTGATAGCAGGGACTTCCTCTGGGAGGGGCAGCTCTAGAGGACTTCTAGGGTGGACATAGCAGACGGAGCCTGAGCTAAGTCCTCAATAATGCTATAGTGTTGGGCAGCACGAGCATTAGGGTTGTAAGATGACTTCCTGAGTACACCTTTTTGAGGGGGTCGGGGGATTGTCTCAGTGCTGGGCCTTTCGATGTGGAGAGGACCAGAACTAGACGGAGGAGCGCTGGAGGGAACCTCCGGCTCTTTCCCGGCACGAGATGGATAATCTTTCGCTTGAGTTGAAACATAGATGGGGATCGTGCCAGCGATGAACACTTGAGAACCGAACGAGGAAGAGGATTGAGATGGGTCCGCCACCATTTGAGTTTGCTAGGAAGGGAAAGGCTCTTTGAGCACAGCAGGGGTCCCAGGAGCACCTTTCAATAACCGACTAACTTCGGACCGCCTCGGGCAGTCCTTAGTGTAGTGATCCTCATCACAGATGAGACAAGGATACTTAGGTTTTCGCTTAGCTCCTTCCTTGGGTGGAGGTTTAGGGGCATCCTGCTTGGGCTGACCAGATTTATCTTTAGCTTTTCCCTTCTTTTTCCCTTTTGAGGATTTATCCACCGCAGTGGACTGAACGGCGTTTACCTCAGAGGTACTTCCAGGATTGGATTGGCCCTGAGAAGCATTTTCATTAGAAGCGTTCTGCTTTTGCTTCCCAGGGTTTGCGGCCGATTTCTTCGATGACGAATTAACAGAGCCAATGACTCCATCAACAGATGGTTTGGGCGGAGCCTTGGTCTGTCCGGGCCTCGGGGCGTCTGGAAAATAATCATATAGAGTACCCGACTGAGAGTATACTAAGTCTAGGTACTGAGCTCGCGCGATCGCTTGCTCTTCAGTTACACAAGCTCCCATAGCGATGTCTTTTGCAATTTTAGGGACAAAGGAAGTTGTGAACCAATCGGTCAGGAGTTGATCAGGAATCCAGAATTTGATCAAATGGCGACGTCTTCTCCATTCATGTATGTGATCAGATATGTGCGTAGCCGTATCCTGTTTAAGAGACGTGAGGAGATTTGTCCCAGTCTCGTACCGAATGGGTAACTGAAAATGAGTTAAAAACGCCATAGCCAGCGAGTTGAAATCTTGAAACATGCCACGATTCAGCTCAATATACCATTTAGCGGCTGAACCGGTGAGGGTTCTCTGAAAGAGACGAAGTCAGATAGAGTCATCAAGCCATGAGTTCGATGAACACCAGAGGTGATAGGTCATAACATGTGCTTGAGGATCCTCACCCGCTTTGCCATCAAATTTTGGACAATCACTGGGTATTTTAGTTGGAACTGGTGGCCAATACGCATTATGCAGAATGGGATCATTCGTTAACTTGGACACATCCGGAAGTTCCAACGTCGCTAAGAATGGCAACTGAGGGTTAAAGGACATTTGTGGCTGTGGATTTGAGGCAGTATTAGGGTTCCAACCAGGTGGTGGTTGCCCCCACGAACTCTGTCCAGATGGACCTGGCCCAAAAGGGCCTGGCGCATAAGAACTTTGTCCCGATGGACCTGGCCCAAAAGGGCCTGGCGCATAAGAACCTTGTCCCGATGGACCCGGCCCAAAAGGGCCTGGCGCATAGGGACCTTGTCCGTAGGGGTTCTGCCCATATGTATTCTGTCCATATGCAGACAGTTGACCCTGGGTCTGCCCCCCAGCACCCCATGTATTAGCAACTTGACCCGCAGGTGTAGCATACTGATAATTTTGGTAAGGAGTGACCTGCATCTGTTGATAATTTTGGTAAGGGGTAAACTGTGTTTGCCCCTGGGGTTGCTGGTAGCCATACGTTTGCTGGGCTCCATACTGAGCCTGGTAAGCAGGCTGCGCTTGGTAGGAAGGCTGGGGTTGTGGCCCGCCTTGCATTTGATATCCCATTTGAGTTTGAGGCCCAGAATAATGTCCTTGAACCGGCTGGGCTTGGATCATCTGGCCGGAAGGTTGGCCTGGTTGAACTTGGGATGGACCTGCTTGCCCAGAAGGATGTGCTTGCTGGGTGCCAGGTTGTCCTTGAGCAACCATGGGTTTTCCTTGCGGAACAGATGGCCGAGCTGGCTGGATGGCTGGTTGACCTTGCGGTTGACTATCCTGTCCAGTTGGATGAGTAGGACGGACAGTGGGTTGGCCTTGTTGCACAGAGGGCTGGCCCGTTTGTCCGGAGGGTTGTACTGGCTGAGCAGTGGGTTGGCCCTGCTGTACGTAGGGTTGCTCCCCTTGCCCAGAAGGTTGCATAGACTGGACAGTGGGTTGGCCCTGCTGCACATAGGGTTGCCCCCCTGCCTAGAAGGATACCCTTGTTGGACTGCTGGTTGACCTTGAGGGGTGTAATTTTGCCCAGCTTGTCCAGTGGGATACCCTTGCTGAAAACCAGGTTGGCCTTGTTGGATGTAAGGCTGCCCTGGCTGACCAGACGGATAACCTTGTTGGATACCAGGTTGCCCTGGGTAACCAGAAGGTTGACTCTGATAGGAAAAGGATGGACCTCCCATGGCCGAAGGTTGTCCCGGGTAGGGTTGTCCTTGTGGGCCCCCAGATTGTCCTGGGTAAGACTGGCCATACAGTGGTTGCCCTTGGGGTTGCTGGTCTAGATTAGGTGGTCCTTGGGGCTGTCTAGGAATTGCCCGGCGCCCACGAAACATATGAGTAACGAGATCATAAGTAACGTCTAACGGTGTCGAGACTTCAACGAAAGGTTGACGAGGCAGGGATTGAATGTGCTCGAGGTACTGACCGTTAGAATCATAATAAAAGAGTGGACCTTGGTAATTCGGGTCCACAATGGGTTGCCCATGGGCATCAAACGGCCCCGCTCCTGGAACAGGACCAGAAGAGGGCTGAGCACTTTGTGCAGGATCAATGACTCCAGACGAAACCCCTAGTTGGCTACTGCTCACTTGACTGTGAGAGGGACCAGCCCTAGGGTTTGTAGATGAAGATGCTGTCACAGCACTGACGACTGGAGTTGAGTATGCTACACAAACAGTTGGATTTGTGGGAACTGAGGTAATAGGTGTATTAGGGGGTTGCGAAAGAAAGGGTTCCGTGGTGGCATTGACACTAGGATCCCATATAGTCGTAGAAGGCATTCTGGCAGCTTTTCTATCCCTCATTGATTGATACCGTGGAGGGAGTGGAGAAGTAGCTGGAATGGGAGTTTCAATACTTGACACCAGGGGTGTCTCACCTGCGCTGGGAGATGTCTCGTCCATGTTGGAAGTGGACATCGGAGACGACATACTGAGAGGAGTAACAGGAGTATCGTCCTCGTCAGGCTCCCAGATAGGGTTCCAATCTTCTTCGTAATCCGGGTCGCCCGGGGCACGTACGTTGATAGGCTGGATACTCGGGATGACCGGAAGAGTATCGCTTACAACTGGTACCTCAGGGGCAACAGAAGATGGAGAACCTTGATCAGTCGGATCGGGAGTTGACGGGTCAGCCAGGATGACAAACCCCACACAAAACCCTAAAGGAAACTAACGACAAAGACCCTACTCAAACTAACGCATACAAAATCTAACCAGGTAATGTTATCGTGGCCGAATAAATTTTTAAGACACAGGAACTGAACTTGACCTTTTCATGTTTCAAGAGTCGAGAAAAGGACGAAAAGATGACTCTAGTCTCCTTCGAATGTTTAATGAGCACGAAGTGACAAGAAGCTCACTGGCACCTTTTCATTTAGGGAGTCCGAAAAGGGTCAAAAGTGACTGCTCCGGAGACTCTAGGCAAAGGGTTTACCAAGCAATCCGTAAAACTGCTTATACACCTTGGCAATCGTATGAGAACCAAGGACTTTCCATACTGCAGTCAATCTTCCCGAATGCTGTGTTCGGTGCGTTACGGCTCGCAGGGTGGCAGACTCGGCTTCCTATGGATCAAGGTTGAAAGCCTAGTGGGGTCTCCCTATATACGCGACGGTACATGGGAGCACAGTCCGTGTTAGACCACTATCGAGTCACAGAAGGAGGAATCACCCAACCGTAATGTGAAACAATAGTGACTATGTTTAAAGACGTCGGAACACGTCTCTAGCCTAGACCTCTACAATATGAGCATTAAGTTCCAATGCGTTTTTAGATTCATTCGGTTTATTTTATGGTTGATCTTGAATTAAGTTTCGGTTTCAGGCCTTATCGTATGATCTCTCACAATTTCCTGGATGCAAACTACATGCCAAAGAATACCATTTCGTTCGATGAATTCTAACTATGAGAAGGTTAAGAGCTTTCAACCAAACAAAATGAACTCAAACAATCAAACAATCTAATGCAGCTAATGACAAAGAAATGAAATTTTTCTTTCAAGAACACAAATCAATGAAATGCTCTTCTTTTCATTAACTATTGGATGCAAAAGATGCTAGTTTGATTTTCTCTTTCAATGGCACTATGCACTTTAAAACGAATTTTGAGAGACAACAACACTGAGCAAAAAGAATTAAAATCACTCAATGAAAAGCACAACAAGCGTGAAAAGAGCCGATTGAACCCTAGCAACTGTGATCTGTGCCTGGGTAGTGAAACAATCCAAGGATCGGTTCAACAACAATCACCTCAAGCAAACAAGCAAAGAAAGCAAAAAGAGGAAGGTTTCCGCAATAGCAAAGGCAAGCAACAACGAACTTTGTGAACAAGTGAGCAAGTGAGCAAAACAAGGTCAATCCAGTGAAAACGGGATGATGGCACTAGGTCACGAGACACAAAAATGAAATCCGTCGAACAAGACTTCGCAAGCAAGTGTGTAACAACTCAAACAACAAATATCAAGTCATAAACCAAGAAAAAAAAAACTGGAGATAGGTAAACCAACAGGCTCAGGAGGCAAAATTGAAACAAATTCAATTTTACAGGATCAGCGCGGGTAGCGCTCAGTAACTGTGCACTGAAAAGAGGTCACGCGTAGCAACTTGGCGCTGTCAGCGCGGAAGGACACGGATTAAGCGCGCTGGTTCGATTTCAGAACCGTCGCGACTGTTTTACGTACAAGCGCGATGACAACAGGTTTAAAGAAACAGCTATGCGCTGTCAGCACAACTGTTTTGATATAAACCGCACTGAGGTTAAAAAAGAGGCAAAATCAAGCCAAAAACTCCCAAACCAAGGCCAGAACTCTTCAAACAATTAAGACACTTCCCAGATTGAACCAGGAGGCTAAAAGCAGAGAACCAATCCCCAATTTCAAACAGAGAGAACAATCAAATCCAAACACAAAGATGGACAAAAGAGACACAAAGGCCAGCTCCCCAGTGGAGTCGCCAAATTGTTGGAGAGGTAAATCCCCTCTACGGATAGAGGCGATCCCTACTAGCCCAGAATGGGTCTAGCAACAATCGATCAATGCTACTGTGCAAGTTCCTAATTGCAAATAAACAAGAGGCAAAAGACACCTACTTGGATTCCAACGCTATTGTTTGATGAATAGATGCCACTCTCGCTCCTTCGCCTTGGCCGGTCACGATCTTCCGCGATTTCCGTGAATAGATACCTGCACATACGAAGAGACAGACAAACACAAGCGTGAAATCTAATAAAAGCAATTATACATCAGTCAGAAAGGATGTAATTCACATTAACCATTACAACGACAAATGAGAATGGAACCATAACAATAGTCATCTATTATTAAATCAATAACAGAGAAAGGTACAACCAATGTTCTGACGCTGAGTCCTTCTCTTGAGGGTCCAGCCAGCAAGTCTCTTGAGCATTCACCTTTGGAAATTTATTCTCCCAACACAAAAGATCTCTCTCACACAAGCAATACTCACAACCTTCCTTGAGTTTCTTCTAACAAAACCACACTTGTCACACCAACTACCTACTAGCAGCAGCAAACCAAGCACTATGAATTCCACACTATCCAAAAACTAGCTGCTCATGGTAATGGTGGAGGTTTAAGTAGAGAAGGAGTCTCCATGAATGGTGGGAGGACAAGCTTATCCTCAAGGAAGGTGGTTCCAAATGACGAATAGACATGCCATAGAAGGGAGGGCGATACTCACAAGGCTAACAACCAGGCCTGGAAACATCTGGAAGGCTGGCTGTTGGAACAAATTCGCCCAAACTGGATCAGCGCGGGTGCAACACTGAACTGACGTGCTGACAGCGCATCACCATAACAGTGGAGGCTGTGTCAGCGCGGCTTGATACTTTTATAGGCTATGCTGGCGCACAAAATTCGACCAGCGCGGGAAACCCGTGTGCTTCCGCGCTGGCAGCGCACCAGTAACACTATAAGCCGCCCGTCAGCACGGTTATTTTAATAACAGACGCGCTGATGCAGTAAACTTTGGAAAAGTGGGTCATTTGGCCAGTTTCAGAGAGCATGAGCATGGTGCATTTGATTTCATGAGACATTAGGGAGACTGATAGGGAGACAGTGGCCAAATTGTTGGAGAGGTAAATCCCCTCTACGGATAGAGGCGATCCCTACTAGCCCAAAATGGGTCTAGCAACAATCGATCAATGCTAATGTGCAAATTCCTAATTGCAAATAAACAAGAGGAAAAAGACACCTACTTGGATTCCAACGCTATTGTTTGATGAAGAGATTCCACTCTCGCTCCTTCGCCTTGGCCGGTCACGATCTTCCGCGATTTCCGCGAATAGATACCTGCACATACGAAGAGACAGACAAACACAAGCGTGAAATCTAATAAAATCAATTATACATCAGTCAGAAAGGATGTAATTCACATTAACCATTACAACGACAAATGAGAATGGAACCATAACAGTAGTCATCTATTATTAAATCAATAATAGAGAAAGGTACAACCAATGTTCTGACGCTGAGTCCTTCTCTTGAGGGTCCAGCCAGCAAGTCTCTTGAGCATTCACCTTTGGAAATTTATTCTCCCAACACAAAAGCTCTCTCTCACACAAGCAATACTCACAACCTTCCTTGAGTTTCTTCTAACAAAACCACACTTGTCACACCAACTACCTACTAGCAGCAGCAAACCAAGCACTATGAATTCCACACTATCCAAAAACTAGTTGCTCATGGTAATGGTGGAGGTTTAAGTAGAGAAGGAGTCTCCATGAATGGTGGGAGGACAAGCTTATCCTCAAGGAAGGTGGTTCCAAATGACGAACAGACATGCCATAGAAGGGAGGGCGATACTCACAAGGCTAACAACCAGGCCTGGAAACATCTGGAAGGCTGGCTGTTGGAACAAATTCGCCCAAACTGGATCAGCGCGGGTGCAACACTGAACTGACGCGCTGACAGCGCATCACCATAACAGTGGAGGTTGTTTCAGCGCCGCTTGATACTTTGATAAGCTGCGCTGGCGCACAAAATTCGACCAGCGCGGGAAACCCGTGTGCTTCGGCGCTGGCAGTGCACCAGTAACACTATAAGCCGCCCGTCAGCGCGGTTATTTTAATAACAGACGCGCTGATGCAGTAAACTTTGGAAAAGTGGGTCATTTGGCCAGTTTCACAGAGCATGAGCATGGTGCATTTGATTTCATGAGACATTAGGGAGACTGACAGGGAGACAGTGGCCAAATTGTTGGAGAGGTAAATCCCCTCTACGGATAGAGGCGATCCCTACTAGCCCAGAATGGGTCTAGCAACAATCGATCAATGCTACTGTGCAAGTTCCTAATTGCAAATAAACAAGAGGCAAAAGACACCTACTTGGATTCCAACGCTATTGTTTGATGAAGAGATGCCACTCTCGCTCCTTCGCCTTGGCCGGTCACGATCTTCCGCGATTTCCGCGAATAGATACCTGCACATACGAAGAGACAGACAAACACAAGCATGAAATCTAATAAAAGCAATTATACATCAGTCAGAAAGGATGTAATTCACATTAACCATTACAACGACAAATGAGAATGGAACCATAACAGTAGTCATCTATTATTAAATCAATAACAGAGAAAGGTACAACCAATGTTCTGACGCTGAGTCCTTCTCTTGAGGGTCCAGCCAACAAGTCTCTTGAGCATTCACCTTTGGAAATTTATTCTCCCAACACAAAAGCTCTCTCTCACACAAGCAATACTCACAACCTTCCTTGAGTTTCTTCTAACAAAACCACACTTGTCACACCAACTACCTACTAGCAGCAGCAAACCAAGCACTATGAATTCCACACTATCCAAAAACTAGCTGCTCATGGTAATGGTGGAGGTTTAAGTAGAGAAGGAGTCTCCATGAATGGTGGGAGGACAAGCTTATCCTCAAGGAAGGTGGTTCCAAATGACGAACAGACATGCCATAGAAGGGAGGGCGATACTCACAAGGCTAACAACCAGGCCTGGAAACATCTGGAAGGCTGGCTGTTGGAACAAATTCGCCCAAACTGGATCAGTGCGGGTGCAACACTGAACTGACGCGCTGACAACGCATCACCATAATAGTGGAGGCTGTGTCAGCGCGGCTTGATACTTTGATAGGCTGCGCTGGCGCACAAAATTCGACCAGCGCGGGAAACCCGTGTGCTTCCGCGCTGGCAGCGCACCAGTAACACTATAAGCCGCCCGTCAGCGCGGTTATTTTAATAACAGACGCGCTGATGCAGTAAACTTTGGAAAAGTGGGTCATTTGGCCAGTTTCAGAGAGCATGAGCATGGTGCATTTGATTTCATGAGACATTAGGGAGACTGACAGGGAGACAGTGACAAATTACTGCATAACATGGATTATGTTTTAATTGTGTATTACGATGTTCTAATTAGTTCCTAGTTTCATTCATTAACCATGAACCATGAGGTAGATGTATTCACTGAGGGGCTATCCAGATACTAGACTTAATATCAGTCCCCAAACCTATATATCAAATTTGGCTAGTCAAAATAAGAGTTTGAATCTTGAAACCATGTATTACAGGTAGTATCACTAAAGTTCATAGTTCCTACAGATAAAAATTGGATCTCTTATCTCCTGTGAAAGGACATAGCTATATTTTATTGTGCGTCATTTAACCAAAAATTGAACATGGAATTTTAATTAACATGCATAAAGCTAAATGACCTAAGAGTAAATTCCATTAGCATGCACAAGTTAAAATGTCTAAAGAGTAACTTTCATTAACATGTACAAGGCCAAAGGTAGAATAACAAGACTTTAAAATTGACAATAAGTCGAACACTGTATAGTAAATATCAACAGTGATTAGAAATTGGCATGGAAGTGGAAAATCCATAACTCCTATGCACACATTTCCAAGCTTGAAAAGTCCCAACCCTTTTCCTCCTTTGGGATTTTCCTGCACCAAGAACTTCTTATCATAGGCCTACTTATTTCTTCAAAAAGTTGTCCATTGGCATGAGCATTCCCCATTAATACATTATCCCTATTGGATGGCCACAGGTAGAACATATAAATTATAAATGACTATCCTTACCTCATTTTCGTTGCATATCTCAAAACCCTCATTAGACCCTTTTACATCTTGCCACTTCAAAACATAGGCAATGTGAGCTTGTCCATAACTACAAAAGCAAGTTAGATGAAATGAAATAAGTATTGATATACTTGAGCAACAAAAAATAGGTAATAGAACTCTAGACAAGGTACAAGTGAAAATTAAGATGAGGGGGTTCCTAATGCATCTCTTGTACAAGCAGATAATATAATTGTGAGAAATATCTAAATATATTTTACCAAATACAACAGATAAGCACCATAGTGACTCTATTTTCCTTTTCAAATGTTTTAATTGCTTATGGTAACATTATAGCTCTCGAATATGGTAAGTAGTTCCATGGCCAAATAGTCAAAATTGGAATTCCATTTAGCTCTTTGAACAAATGTTGCAAGCTTCCATGAAGCAGGACTATATTACATTTATTGGTGTTCTCTCTACATGCAGCCATGTTGGCCTCATTGATGCAAGGAACCAATATTTTGGGTCCATGATTCATGATCATTATATACAATCGAAAGCAGACCACTATGCCTACATGATTGACCTTCATGGTCTTGCTAGGAAACTTGGTGGTGTAGAGGAAATTATTGACAACTTGTCATTTAAGCCTATAAGCTGTCTATGTGCTTGCAAGATTTCCTACGTGGTCATTTAAGATGAATGTGCCTAACCTTTCTTCTTGTAGTTGTTAAATCATTCAATTGATATTAATGATCTCACAGTTGGCTTACTCGACCCACTGTACATGTGCAAGAGACTTAGAGTTCATTTGCATTTATGTGTGTTATCACAATAGATGTTTAACTCTGTAGGGGCTTCGAAGATTGTTGTAATACCTAACATTCTGCCGAATAAATATTAGCTTCTAGGTCTACATACATGACAGATTATTGTCTCTCATATAGTATTCACTTGCCTTGTTTAAATTTCACACATACATTTAAGAACAAGTCATAAAACCACCAGCCACTCAAGGATTATAATACATCCTTAAGGATCCCACATAGCTACAACTAATATGTGATTGTGAGAACCGTAAATTTGGTAGGTGAAATATGGTATGTATAACTTACACAATGCATATTTATGTAATGTAGTCCCAAACAATTATCCTAAGTGCCGAGACTATAGTTTTTTTTTATTTTGCTGGAATTAATCCAAACTCAATAGCCCAACACAAGGTTGATGGTCTCTTCTCTTAGGTTTATGTATTTTGTTTCTAAGCGAGCAAGGTCATATTGATAACCTGGTAGAGAACTTATTACCGAAATTTTCCATCCTAGCATTTTAGGTTAGGGTCTGACAAATTATGATAATCATACACTTACAAGTTGTGTTTCTATTTTAAGACCAATTTTGTGACATGAACCTCATTACACACAGAGTATACAACACTAAAATATTAAAGAAACCATATAAACATTCATATTTATTGCATTCTATAGCATTATATAAGCTAAAATATTATATCTCTACACTACCAAGTGCGTGCTTCAGAGAGGGTTGTATATTATGACCTTTAAGCTAGGTCGGTAACTGAACATTATAGATGAAACCATTATAATCTCATCAATAACCTAGGATTGGTCAACTTAGCATCAAGTCATCTACATAAAAGAAACAATGTTCTAAGCATATCATTAATAGAACATCAATTTAATTAAGAAGAGCATGAGGAAACCACACTCAAGCACTCAATGATCAGAACATTAGACTTTGAATTTTCATGTCATATACTAAATGGACTATATACTTATCTGGAAGTATGAACTGGTAACTTAGTCTAGGACTCTGATTTTCCACCCAACCTTATGTTAGGTAGAACTTTGGTTTTTCTTGCAGCCCAATCAATCTCGAGCCAGATTCTAGAGCGTGGAGGGAAAGTGCTTAAAGGATTAAATCGATGTTACTTAGCTAAAATAGGGACTCTAGGGTCTCAATCACGCTCACCCACTAGATAAAATCAACACTCAACTCTACACAGGGGCCTTTAAGAACTACCAATTCCACTAATAGCTACCAATGAAGTTGATGTCTCCTATGTGCCCAACCCTTTCAGTGCTTTGGGGCATACCTAAAATGATATGAAATTCCTATAACAAACTTAGTTGAATATGTTGGTATAGAAATTACGCATATCCTTGTTAAATGGAAAATCAATGGTTGTAATAAATTATTCTCATATTAGTTTTTACTCATTTTTCTCATGTGAAATATTTATGTACAATTTTTCATCCTGAAGTTCCAACCCTTCGCTTTCATCTCTATCAAGGATATCATGATTTTTCCTCTAGGCCTGATTTGTGACGAGCTTAATCAAATACGCATAGTTTACTATTCTAAATCTGGATTCATTCCACTCTGTTGAATCAATAATTAATATGCTTCTTCAAAACCCCTGGCTAAGAGCATTCCCTTATGAAGATGGGCATAAGTACCATACATAGGTTGAATCCCTTCTTATTTCATTCTATCCAGGAACAGAAGTGCGCCTCCAAGATTCCTTGTCTTGTAAGATAAATTAATATTTATATCATAATATGTAAATGCTTTTGGCTAGTAGCCACTATCAACCATGCTCTCAAGTACTTTGGCTGCTACTACGCATCGTTTTCTATGACAAAGCCTAATAAAAATGAGGCTATAGGTCATTCAATAAGGAGGAAAACTTGTGGTCTTCATCATCTCAAATAGAACATGTACCTTATGCATATGGTCATTCAGAATAAGAAAAACAAAACACTATTATAAGTGCACTAAAGTTGACCACTCTCAAGCCACAATTAGCACTTACCTTTTTTTCTAGTACGAATAAATATGCATTGGCATGATTCTCTTCACAAATAGATGCAATAAGCATTTCATAACTGTATATTTTGGGAGAAAACTCTAGCTTATCAATCATTCAATTGACTTTATTCAACATGTCTGAATCATCATGCTAAGTTGTGGTAAAGGCAAATATTTTCACACAATAATTGCGATGAGCAGGTAACATCTTTGTCAAACTATTTTGTAGGATTCAAAGTCCTTAGAGTGACCAAGAAGATTGGTCAACTTATTATACGTTAAAGTGTTATGCATGTATCTTGGTTGTAGTTTGGCCCATTGGAAAAAAGATCAGGGCCAAGCTTAGGGAACATGTTTATTCAATACCATCTATATTAGTCCTTAATAAATTTGAATGCGCAATTTAGTTAAAGCTTATTCCATGTCTTCTTCACCATTTTTTTCTAAGACTTCACATATTTCTCTTGGGGCTTCCTCTAGCTTCCATTTCTCTTTTCCTTGGCTTTTTTTTCCTTTGGTTTTGTTAAATTCATGCAAGGCCTATTCCTCTTCTTCGTTATTTTTTTCCCCAATTGAATCCCTTTTGAAAGTCATGGAAGCTAAATTTTTCTGCCATTGTAATGTTGGAGAGCTCCACCCCATGTCTTTGTTTTGCTTCCTTCTCTTTTTTTCTTTTCCTGCAATCTTCCTTCTCCTTTTTGTGTTTTCATTCCTTGTCCAGAAAATCGGTCTTCTCTAGTGCAATTTGATTCCACTTCCCCTGGTGGTTGTTTTCTAGTTTGGCTTGAATCTTCTGGGCACATAAGAGTTGATCCACATTCTCTTTGTTCCCTGATTTTTCTTTTATTTTCCTTGTCATCCTTGATTTTTTTGTTTACTTGTCAGAATATTGCATGTAATTCACCATAGTTCCACTTAACCCTATGTCCCTTGTTTGCACATCTATCAATCTCCATGGATTCCACCAAACAAGTCAACAAGCGAAGCATTTTTCCCCCTCCTGGGCTCTATAATTCGTGTCCCAAGGCTCAACCCATGTTTAATTAATTTAATTTACAATAAATGGGAAAAGTAACCCCTCCCCCTTGGGTGAACACAACCCTCAGTGTTCAATGACCATATTAAATAAAAAAATCAATGCTTAAAATACCAAACATAGTTGATATGGATCTTAATATATGAAACTTGTTTCAACTTTTACAACACATCTTATATGCACAGTGGCTTACCAAACCACTCAGTAAAAATTAATCATTAATTTAGAAATCTCCCAACGATCCTTTTTGTAATATTTGGCACTTTAATGTGCTCAACCCAACTTGGATTCTTTCCTTTTCCCCGAAATGTTTCCTGCCTCCAATGTCCAACACTGTTATGTTTGTTCTCCTTATTCCTTTAGTGAGAATATCTTGGCTCATTGTTTTCGAGAACACCCCCAATGTGCTTTTGATTCCAATCAACCATCCTCACAACCCTTTAAAACCAATTTATTTTCTAGACCTCCCTTCTTTACTTCACAGTCCCTCGGGAAATCCGGTCACCCCCTTTCATGTAGTCACTCACGTTCTAGGTTTAGGAATCCCATTCTTTGCTTCTTAATCCCTCAGTGATCCATTCCTGGACAAGGTTTCCTCGCATCAAAAAGGTCTCAAACCAAGGAATATCCCTACCTAAACACTAACATACCAGCCACAACTTTCTTTATGGCTATCATTTGGCACCATTGGTGCTAGTTTCCACAATGACCTTGTTCGTAAAATATTTTGCTTTTGTACATTGTTGTTATTCTACCTTGTGGTTATCTTTGCTCATTTGAACTGAGCAGTCTCATGTCTAGTCTTGCATCATAGACACAACTTTTATGGGACTCATCATAGAAAATGAAAAAAAATTATATCATAACTTATTAGCAATTTATTCTTGTAGCAAATCTTGCAATTTTACCATAATTCCTATCACAAAAAAACCAAGTTAGTTCATAAACCAAATCATCATAATTTAAAATATCACATCAGGTTAGCTCAAAACCCAAACTATCATAAATCAAAGCACTAAATCTTATTCATAATTAAAATTCAAAAATTAATAAATTACTAGTACTTATCTTGATTTTGATGGCTTTCTCCTTTTTCTCGTACACACATCGGGTCAATTGCTTATATGGGCAAGAACCTAGTACCTTCTCTTCTCTTCGACCTTGTACACACACAGGGTCAATTGCCTAGCCTGGCAAGAACCTGATGCCTTCTCTTCTCTTCTCTTCAACCATCCACAAGTGGTGGACACATGGGATATATATATAAGACCATTCACACCTTTCAAATACGTGCACTACTAAACAAGGTAGTCTTATGTCCACAGGAAACAAGTGTATTCCACACCTCACAGGGCCAAAAATTCCCATATCTTTTTGTCCTAAAAACAGGCCTAGACAGTCCCATACTTGTCCATCCTAAACATTTACACATGCTCGAACAGTCCCATACTTGCGCATCATAACACATTACACAACACTTACACATATACACATGACACCATACAACGTACACATAACACAATGCCACATATACATAGTAGAATACCATGTATATATGACACAACACAATGTATACACATTTACACATGACTCAACAAATTATACATTATCACATAGAGTCCAAAGACCACATCATCTCTATTCATGTGATTGAGGCCATACTACCTCTTTTGTTTTTCTATGTTCATAATGTAAAATTCATGCTTAGTAGGAATTCCTTTTTGTCAATATATTCTTCTTTTCATCCCATCCATAAGTAGTCATCTTTCCATTAAAATAACCCATGATAACCTTGTCATCCATAATGCCATTTTCCTACACACACACACACACGCACACACACACACACACATATATTTGGCATAATGATGTATAAAATACATACGTACATGTACAAATATAGTGAGGGTTAAGATAAATACCCATTACCATTTTACTATTCATCATTTCCATGGACTCGACTAGCCTACTTGGCTATCATATCACATTCTAGTTAATCATGGTCATAATAGATATTGAATTATATCAAATAAATCTAGGGTCTAGATAACCACCTAACTATGAAGTAGATAATGAAATTCTTTTCTCCAGAATTCCTCTTTACCTTTTTCTTTTCCATATGCCTGTTACGATTTCCCTGCCACCCAACCAATTTACTCCAAGGCCCCCAAGCATGTAAGTCAAAGGGTAATTATAAGATAAATAGGAAATGCAAGAGGAAAAATAAAAGGAAACATCGCAAAAGAAAACAAAATCCATCATCACAATCATCAAGGAAAACCACATGCAAACTAACATGGCCATGCATATTCAACAATCAATTAACAACAAATCACAAACTTAAAGTTGAAAGGCATAGCATGTCAACATCAAGTAAAGTAGTCCCAAAAACCCAAGTCCAATACCAATAGAACTCTTAGCCATCATACCATGCAGATACATATGTAACAAAACCATTTTCCTTTCTTCTTCAACTTGGGGGGGTAATCTCATTTTAAGTGCTCTTCCCAACAAGACCAACACAAGATGGGTTTTCTTCCCATCTCAAATTCACGGGGATTTTTTGTTGCCATCATCACTTCCCCTTTCTAAGGGTTGAACCTGATATGTCAATTCCTACATGTGTTCTTGCATTACATAGTTACATTCGGTTAGCTCTTGTTGTTGACTAATGAGTTTATTTATCTTCGCCTTGCAGATCCTGAGCTTAGATTCCAAATCATTGAGCTGAGCTTTCAAGTCTTATACTCTTCTAGAGGAGCTTCCCCTATTTAATTGATGTTGTATAGAATTTGTCATGTTTTCCCTGTCTTGGGCCAATTATTCTTCCCATCTATTGCCACACACACTCAACTATTAGTTCATAATGAAAAAAATACATATACCAAAGGTCATCTTACCAGGTGAACTCAAACATGCTTCCCTGTAGCTATTCACATATCATAGGATTGTCATCATGTATATAGTGCAACCAAAATAGCATTTGTATAAGTTTGATTTCAATTTTAGGAACACACACACACACACACACACATACACATTGCATAATAGTCATAGTCATCAACCATTTAGATAAGCTTTTTAATCACTTTAGAAGGATTCAACCTTATTATTAAGGCCAACAGTCATGGCACCTGCAACCCCATAGAGTCAACATGCATCAATCTTAAATTTTCACATTGATATAAAGAATGCATCGTAAGACCTCTAGGAAATCTTCGATTAACACATGATCCTTTCTTGTCCACTGCCATTGGAATTCAATTTCACCTACAAATAATCTGCATACAATGCATGATCATAGTGCTATAACCAATACCTACCAATAATTATTTGTTATCTACTAAATTCCCAACAAATTTTTAATTGTAGTCATACAAATCATGGGATCCATCCAATGCATACACCCACATATACATAAATATGTCTATACAATGAACATAACAATATGCAACATAAGAGGCATAGGAATTTCCACAATCCCTCATACTATATAGATATTCATATGAATACCTATTCCAAGTGTGTAAGAGCACACTACTTGTTCAATAATGTTAATACACTAGCAATTTATGCACAAAATCATGTAGACGGTTCTTCCAATGGCTGAATTTAACACATGTAATGGTATAGAAAATAAATTTTCATCATGCCAAAAGAATTCTTGTGGTCCATATTTAATTCTGTAATCAAGATTATAGTTACTCATATTCATAATCGGCTATAATACTTGGGAACTAGAGTTCAACTCCTTTCTAAGGGTTCATACTTTAAACTCTTTCTCAATTAATTATGTGACAGAGCATTATCTTGATTCTCAAGATTCTAGGTTTAAAACTTTTGTCTTCATTCCTTTCATGATAGATCCCATTAGGTCCAAGTGTTGAACCTAGGAGCTCTAATACCACTTTGTAACACACCCCCTTTATCACCCTAATTAGGAGAGGTGTTTATTATGAATAACTGCTTCCCAATGTATCGCCTTGGGAATGGGATCTAAAGGTTTCATTAATATTATTTCCTTAAGCCATGTTGACAAACAAACTTTGCTTAGTATTCTTTTAATAGATTCCAACATAACGTAGTGTTCTTGCAATTTTATTTTTTAAACTTACACCCAAATCTTATGACATCTCATCTATAAGTAAATATAGTATTGTATTCATCTCTATATTCATTTCTCATAATTCAATAACGTAATCTAGCTATTGCATATTCTATTTTGTGGAAGATGCTTTCTAATTTTAGAAGGATTATGGTTTAATTGTGTATTATGGAATTCTAATATGTTCCTAGTTTCATTCCTTTAAACATGAACCATGAGGTAAAGGTATTTACTACAGGGCTTTCTAGATACTGGAATTAATATCAGTCCCCAAACTTGTATGTCAAATTTGGCTAGTCAAAACAAAAGTTTGAATCTTGAAACCATGTATTACAGGTAGTATCACTAAAGTTCACAAACCCTACAGATCAACATTGGATCTACTATCTCTTGTGAAAGGACATAGCTATATTTTATTATTTGTGATTTAACTAGAAATTGAACATGGAATTTTCATTAACATGTAGAAAGGCAAATGACCTAAGACTAAATTTCATTCGCATTCACAAGGCCAAATGCTTAAAAAATATTTTTCATTAACATGCACAAGGCCAAATGGTCCTAAGGGTAGAACGACAAGAGTTTAAACTTGAAAATAAGTCAAACATTGTCTAACAAATGTCAATAGTAATTAGAAATTAACATGGAAGTGGAAAAACCACAACTCCTATGCACACATTTCCAAGCTTGAAAAGTCCTATCCCCTTTTTCTCCTTAGGGATTTTCTCGCACCAAGAAATTCTTATCATAGGACTATTTTTTTCTTTAAGAAGTTGTCCAATTGCAATGAGAATTCCCCATTAAGATATATACCCTCTTGGATGGCCATAGGAAACACATCTAAATTATGAAATGACTAGCGCTACCTTGTTTAAGCTGCATATTTCAAAATCCTCATTAGACCGTTTTACATCTTGCCACTTCAAAACATAGGCATTGTGAGTTTGTCCATAACTGCACAAGCAAGTCAAATGAAATGAAATAATTACTAATATACCTGAGAAGCAAGAAATAAGAAATAGAAATGTAAACAATGTACAAGAGAAAATTAAGATGAGGGGGTACCTAATGCATCTCCAGTACAAGCAGATAATATAATTGTGAGAAAGTTATGAATATATTTTTCCAAATGCAACAGTTAAGCACTAGAGAGATTCAATTCACCTTTTCAAATATTAATTGCTTGCAGTAACTTACTAGCTCTCAAACATGGTAAGAAGTTCGATGGCCAGATAGTCAAAATTGGAATGCCCTTCAACTCTTTGAAAAAATGTTGTAGGCTTCCATGAAGCTAAAATATATTACATTTATTAGTTTTCACTCTACATGCAATCATGTTGGCCTCATTGATGCATGCCACCATTATTGGTCCATGATTCATGATCATTGTATCCAATGAAAAGTAGACCATTATGTCTGCATGATTGACCTTCTTGGTCATGTTGGAACCTTGGTGATGCAAAGGAAAATATTTACAATTTCTCATTTAAGTCTATAAATTGTATACGTGTCTGCATGATTGACTGCTTGGTAATTTAAGATGAATTTTATCAACCTTTCTTCTTCCAGTGGTTAAATGCTTCCATTGATATTAATGATTAAATAGTTGGATTACTAGACCCATTATACATGTGCAAGAGACTTAGAGTACGTTTTCATTTTTGTCAATTATCATAGTATATGTGTAAGTCAGTAGGGGCTTCAAATATTGTTGTAATACCTAGTATTCTGCCCAGTAAATATTAGCTTCCATGTCTACATACATGATTGATTATTGTCCTTCGTATAATATTCACTTGTCTTGTTTAGATTTCACACATATTCAAGAACAAGTCATAAAGCTACCAACCAATCAAGGATTATAATACATCCCTGAGGCTCCCGCATATCTACAACTAATATGTAACTGTGAACACCATACCTTTGGTATGGTAAACATGGTATGTATAACTTACATAATGCATATATATGTAACGTAGGCCCAATAAATTATTCTAAGTGCCAAGACTATACTTTTGTTTCTTTTGTTGGAATTACTCTAGATTCAATAGCCCACACAAGGTTCAAGGTCTCTTCTCTCAGGTTTATGTTGTGTATTTTTAATGGCGTAGGTTCATATTGATTACCAAGCATACAACTTATCATCGACAATTTCCATCCCATCATTTCAGGTTAGGGTCCCGAAAATTATGATAACGATACACTTACAGGTTGAGTATAAGTTTTAAGACCAATTATGCGACATGAACCTCATTACACACACAGTATAAAACATTGTACTATTAAAGTGACCATATAAACATTCATATTTCCTAGATTCCATAGCATTTTTTTTCTAGGTTAAGACTAAACTAAGTACCCACGGAGAATTGAACCAGTGACCTATCGCAAGGAGTGCCTTAACAGCGCACCCATTCACCGTCAATCCAAAGCCCCGTGGGCCCTAGATTCCATAGCATTATATCCACTAAAATATTATATTTCTACACTACCAAGTTCATGCCTTAGAGAAGGTTGTATATTATGGCCTTCAAGGTGGGCCAATAATTTAGTGTGACAAATGAAACCAATATAACCTCATCAATAACGTAAGATTGGTCATCTTACCATGAAGTCAACTACATAAAATAAACCATGTTCTAAACATATCATATAGAACATCAAGTTAATTAACATGAACATGAGGACACCACACTCAAGCACCCAATAATCAAAAATAGATTTTATAACATGAATTTTCATGGCATATACTAAATGGACTACATACTTATCTAGAAGTATGAACTGGAAACTTAGTCTAAGACTTTGATTTTCCACCAAACCTTAGATTAGGAAACACTATGGTTTTTCTTACAGCCCAATCACCCCTGTGCAAGATTCCAGGGCGTGGAGGGAAAATTCTCAAAGGATTAAACCGATGTTTCTTAGATGAAATAGGGACTCTAGAGGTTCACTCACCTCCACCCACCAGCTAAAAACAACAATCAACTCTGCATAGGGGCCTTCAACAATTTACCAATTCCACCAATAACTACCAACAAAGTCGATGGCTTCTATGTGCTTAGCCCTTTCAAACCTTTGGTGCATACCTAAAATGATATGGAATTCCTACAGTAATATCAACTAAATCTATTGGTATAGAAATGATGGATATCCTTATTAAATGGAAAATCAATGGTTGTACTAAATTATTCTCATATTAGTTTTGACTCATTGTTCTCATTTGAAATGTCTGTGTACAAATTATCATCTGAAATTTCCAACCCTTAGCTTTCATCTCTGTCATAGATAACATGCTTCTTCCTCTAGGAATGATTTGTGACTACCCTAATCAAATAATCATAGTTTACCAATTCCAAATTGGGATTTTTTCCACTCTATTGAATCAAGAATGAATATGCTTCTCCAAAACCCCTGGCTAAGAGCATCTACTTATGAAGATGATCATAAGTACAATACAAAGGTTTGATCCCTTCATATTTCATTCTATCCATGAACTAAAGTGAACCTCCAAGATCCCTTGTCTTGTAAGGATAATTAATTGTTATACCATATGTAAATGCATCCGGTTGGTAGCCACTATCAACCATGCTCTTAAGTACTTTAGCTACCTCTATGAATAATTTTCTATGACAAATCTTACTAAAAATGAGGTAATAGTTCATTAAATCAGGAGGATGACTTGTGATCTTCATCATCTCAAATATAACATGTACCTTATCCATCTGGTCATTCAGATAATTTTTTTTTATAGGTGGACTAAAATTGACCACTATTAATCCACAATTAGCACTTACCTTTTCTTTTTCCAATATGAATAAAGCTACATTGGCATGATTCTCTTCATAGACAATCGCAATAAGCATTTCATAAGTGTATCTTCTAGGAGACAAATATGACTTATCAATAATTTCAATGACTTTATTCAACATATTTGAATCATCGTGCCAGGATGTGGTAAAGGAAAATGTTTTCACAGAATAATTGTGACAAGTAGGTAACATATCTTCTAAAATAATTTTTGGGGTTCAAAGTGCTTAGAGTGGCTGAGAATATTGGTCAAAGTGTTATAGGTTAAAGTGTTGTGCATGTATCTTGTTAGGATATTCCGACACATAGGATATAGTTAAGTTCAACTTGGTCTAGTATAGAGTTAGGTTAGAGTTAGGTAAAGTGTGTTTCTTTACCGTTGTACATTTTGTAACTTACAATCCGACGGTCACGATATGTAGTGATCCGACGGTTCACTCTCACCTCGGTATTACCGACACTTGATCTGTGGCTTGACACCCGATTGGTCCATGAGTTCTATTTAAAGCGCATGGAGGGTCATTGTTCGGGTAATCCGTGCATGAGAGAAGCTTATGTAAATTTTCATTCTTTGATTAATAAATTGCCTGTAGTACCCACGTTGGGACAGGCCGTGGACTGTTTCCCTCCTTGCACTTTGAGGGTTTTAACCACGTCAAAAATACTGGTGTATTGATTTGAGATCTGGTTGTGAGCGGTGTCCTTTTGGTATTCTTTCTGAGGAACTTACCCTGTAAATTCCTACATGGTATCAGAGCTATTTGAGGGCCGCGTCCGTTGGTGATCCAAATCTGAAGCCGGTAGAACTGCATGCGGCTGTCGTTTCCTAGATCTGCTGTTTCTGACTGCTTTCGGGCCGAGAGGACTGCTCTGTTGCGTTCAGAGCATCTGTTCCAGTGAGGAACCCCTTTCGTTTCACGCGAAAAGGTTTCCGATAGCCCTAGCTGCGTCATTTTTCAGATTGGGAGGTATACAGTGTTTTTTTTTGCAGTTTACTGTTATTTTCTCTCTGCTTATTTCGGTCTCAGTTTATTTAGCCTTTTTTTTTAACCGGATCTATACCTTTCATTTCTACGTATGCTCTTTGCCCTGCGACTCTGTGCGATCTGGGCAAATCAGAAACAGAAAGGAAGGATTTTTCTCATGCGTATGCTCTTTTCCCTGCACCTTAGTGTGATCTCAGAAAATCAGAAACATTGAGAAAAATATTTAGTTTTTCGGCTAAAGCTAACTTTGAGATTTTTTTTAAATTTCTAGTTTTTTGGCTAAAGCTAACTTCGAGCCGCAAGGTTCGTTTTTCTTTGCATATTCGTGTTGGGTTTTGTGTTTTGTAGGGAAAAAGAGCTTTCTCAAGGCAAGCACGCAAACCAAGGCCCCCCCCTCTCTCTCTCTCTCTCTCTCTCTCTCTCTCTCTCTCTAAAATTTTTTGTATAGATCAATTGGTTCAAAGCTATTTTAAGAGAGTAGAGGTCTTGGGTTCAAGTCTCCATTTTGTGGGGGCGATTTTTTTTCATTCCCGCACATTCGCGCACTTTGCCGGCAACGTCAACAATTTTTTTTCAAAAAGCCATAACTTCTTCATCCGGAAGCCTTTTTCAGAGCCGTTTTTTTTAAAACCGCCTATTTTTTCGAGATCTATCCATTGGAACACTTACTTTCAGCATCTTCAGCTTTAGTTTTTAAAAAAATGGAAAGTCCATGCCAAGTCATTCTTGACAGCACTAACTACTTCCAATGGGTAGCCTACATGGAAGATTTACTTAGAAGTAAAGGTCTCTACAGAATAGCCACAGACCAAGAGAAGAAACCAAAAGATGAAGACAAGGCGGCAAAATGGGAAAATAGACAAGATCAAGCACGTGGTTTGATAGGGATGTCTATTTCTCCTGATCTTAGATTCCACATTGTAGAACTTGAGACTCCTCATGAAGCATTAGAAAAACTTGCTAAAGTTTTTGGGATTAAAAATGAAATTAGAGCCCATCAATTTGAAAATGAGCTGCTTACTTTGGATCCTAATAATTTTTCTTGCATTGAAGATTTCTTGTCCAAATTCAAGACCCTTAGATATCTCTTGGAAGGTGTTAAAGTTAAGAAAGAAGATGGTAACCTTATTTATTCCATCCTTACTAAGTTGGGACCAGCCTACTCTGTATTTGTTTCCACTTTCCATTCTACAAGGGAAGCTTTCATTTGTCAAGGACAAGACTACAAGGCCCCTTCCTTTGACTCCTTTTGTGATTCCTTAATAAGAGAACAAGAAAAACTCTTACACCTTGGTCTTCTTAATCTTGGAAACTCTTCCACGAAAGCGTTAGCCGCCCAGTAGCAACCAAATTCAAAGAATCCTAAGAAGTCATATCCTCAAAAGAATGGTCCTAAACCATCTCGGCCTCAAAATGAAAGATCATTTCAGCAAAATGATAAGACCAATAAAAACAAATGGAAGAAGACTGATAGACATTGTAACTTTTGTAATCGAGATGGCCACTTAGAATCTAAATGCTTTAAGAAGATGGAAGCCTTGGAAGCCGCAATGAAGAAACATAACATCCATGTGGAGCCTACTTCAACTTCAACTTCTGGAATGGCACTTTCTGCATGTCATTATCAATCATCTCAGTCTGGTTATGCATTAAATGTATCTTCTTCTTCTTCTCATTCTCATGAGTGGCTCATTGATTCTGGAGCCTCTTGTCACATGGCCAAAAACCAAGCCATGTTTTCTTCTTTAAATGATTGTAACACCAAAAATATATATATTGGTGATGATAGATCTCTTAATGTTGTAGGGACTGGAACTGTTCATCTAGACAATGGTCAGTTTAATGATGTATTATGTGTTCCAACCTTATCCTGCAACCTTCTATCTGTCTATCAGATAACTCATTCAGGTGAAGGTAAAATTGTTGAATTTTCACCTCATGATGTTGTAATCAAGGATCTAAAAGATCCTAAACAGATTCTAGCTACTGGTCTTGCTGATGATTCCAAAAGGTTGTATAAGTTTCACAACTTTGGGTCATCAAATCTTCCCTCAGTATTTGTTTCTCATAATGATGAAGTGAGCAAACTTTGGCATGAGCGATTTGGTCACTTAAACTATCGCTCCCTTCAGCATCTATGTAAAGAAAATATGGTGACAAGTCTTCCTATGGTATCTTGCAGAGATGGTGTTTGTTCCGGATGTGTACTCGGAAAACATCATTGGGACAGTTTTGACAAACGTGCCTCTTGGCACGCCTCAGCCCCTTTACAGCTTGTGCACAGTGATTTATGTGGTCCTCTTCCTGTTGCTTCATTCTCTGGCTGCAAGTACTTCTTAACTTTCATTGATGATTTCTCCAGACGCACTTGGGTATACTTCTTAAAACTCAAGAGCGAAGTATTTAACACTTTTTTGGCCTTCAAAGCCTTTGTTGAAAAACAATCTGGACATCAAATTCTTAAGCTAAGAACTGATAATGGTGGAGAATATGTTAAAAACACATTCATCAACTTTTGCACCGAAAATGGAATTCAAATGCAACATACTGTTCCATACACTCCACAACAAAATGGTGTAGCTGAAAGGAAAAATCGCACCTTAAAGGAAATGGCTAATTGTATGTTGCAATCTAAAGGACTCAGTCTTAGTTTTTGGGCCGAAGCAATTAATTGTGAAAATTATATAATCAATCGCACTCCTACTAAGGTTCTAGAGAATATCACTCCAGAAGAAGCTTGGAGTTCCATTAAACCAGATGTAAGTCACTTTCGTGTGTTTGGAAGTGAAGCATGGGCCCATATTCCAGATGAAAAGCATAAAGCTTTAGAACCTAAAAGTGAGAAATGTACTTTTGTTGGATATTCTGAAGATGTAAAAGGTTATAGACTTATTCCATTTAAGTCCAAAAATGTTATCATTAGAAGAGATGTAAAATTTGATGAAAATAAATCGGCCTGCGAGCCTAGTCCGGCGGATGTGCCACCTCTTCCTATCTCTTCTACTTTTGAAAACATTTCTTCTTCAGATGATGAAAGCGAGGATGATAATCCTCCCCCACCTTCTCAGGATCCTCAACTTCCAAGATGGGTCCGTGCTACTTGGGATGCAGCAGGTGATCTTGCCGGTGATCCTACAGATCAGCGACGTACACGTTCTCAGTTTGAAAGAGCCTCTTCTTTACTGGCTCAAGCTCCAGTAAATCATGATCCTGACACTTTTGCAGAAGCTTCAGGCCATCCACATTGGGAAGCAGCTATGAATGAAGAATATCATTCATTGATGACAAATGATAAATGGGATCTTGTTCCTCTACCAAAGGGACGCAAACTTGTTAGATGTAAATGGGTTTACAGAACCAAGTATGGACCAGATGGGAAAGTTGATAAACATAAAGCTCGTCTCGTTGCTAAGGGCTTTTCACAGGTTGAAGGCATTGACTACACTGAAACCTTCTCCCCCGTTGCCAAAATGAACTCTATCCGCCTTGTTCTTTCCCTTGCTGCCTCTTTAAAATGGGAAGTCCATCAGATGGATGTTAAATCTGCCTTCTTGCATGGGGACTTGCAGGAAGAAATCTATATGGAACAACCCATTGGCTTCATACAAACAGACTCCAGCCTTGTTTGTCGACTTAAGAAATCCCTTTATGGCCTCAAGCAAGCTCCTCGGGCTTGGTATGCCAAAATGGATAGCTTTCTTTTAGAATCTGGCTTTTCTAGGTGTCATTCTGACAATACTGTCTACACCAAGAAAGTGGGCAACTCTCTTATCATCCTTGTTCTTTATGTTGATGATCTTATTCTTACTGGTAGTGATCCCAACCTTATAAACCATGTGAAGTCCAGCCTTAAAAAGAAATTTGAAATGACAGACTTAGGACACTTACACTATTTTCTCGGTCTTCAAGTCTTGCAATCCCAGGAGGGTATTTTCCTTTCCCAGTCCAAGTATGCTTGTGATATTCTTCGTCATTTTCACATGGAAGACTATAAGCCAGCCCCTTCTCCCTTTCAGTCTGGAGTCAAACTTTCAGTCTCTTGTACTTCTCCTGAAGTTGATGCTACCTTATACCGTCAACTTGTCTGGAAAACTCTTGTATTTAACCCATACTCGTCCTGATCTTTCCTTTGCTGTTGGCCTTGTTGCTCGTTTTATGCAAAACCCCCGTGAAAGTCATTGGAAAGCAGCTAAAAGAATACTTCGTTATGTTCGAGGTACAGTACAGTTTGGGATTCATTACAGTGCCAAAGCAGCTCCTCTATTAGTTGGTTTCACTGATTCTGATTGGGCTGGTGACCCTGATGATCGGAAGTCTACTGCCGGTTATGTCTTCACTCTTGGTTCAGGACCTATTACATGGGCTTGTAAGAAACAGGCTGCCATTTCTCTTTCGTCAGCAGAAGCAGAGTATCGTAGTGCCGTGGAAGCTAGTAAGGAAGCCTTGTGGCTTCGTCAGATCCTATCAGAGTTTGGCTTTGAGCAGCAGCATCCAACCACACTTTGGTGTGATAATCAAAGTGCCATTCAGCTATGCAAAGATCCAGTCCAGCATCAGCGCAGCAAACACATTGAACTACACATGCACTTCATCAGAAAGCTCATTCATGACCATGTTCTTGAAGTGCAATATTGTCCAACAGATGATCAGGTTGCAGACATCTTCACAAAGGCTCTCACAGAGGCGAAGTTCACTAAACTTCGATATATGCTTGGAGTTCAGGAAGTTGTCACTAAGGGGGGATAGGCTCTAGTGCCTCCTTCCTTCTCCTATTGTGTCATATTTGTAAATCCTTCAATCCTATCCCAAGTTGTTCTTAAGGGGGGATGTTAGGATATTCCGACACATAGGATATAGTTAAGTTCAACTTGGTCTAGTATAGAGTTAGGTTAGAGTTAGGTAAAGTGTGTTTCTTTACCGTTGTACATTTTGTAACTTAAATTTCCGACGGTCACGATATGTAGTGATCTGACGGTTCACTCTCACCTCGGTATTACCGACACTTGATCCGTGGCTTGACACCCGATTGGCCCATGAGTTCTATTTAAAGTGCATGGAGGGTCATTGTTCGGGTAATCCGTGCATGAGAGAAGCTTATGTAAATTTTCATTCTTTGATTAATAAATTGCCTGTAGTACCCACGTTGGGACAGGCCGTGGACTGTTTCCCTCCTTGCACTTTGAGGGTTTTAACCACGTCAAAAATACTGGTGTATTGATTTGAGATCTGGTTGTGAGCGGTGTCCTTTTGGTATTCTTTCTGAGGAACTTACCCTGTAAATTCCTACATATCTTGGTTGTAGTTTGGAAAATTGGAAAAAAAACTCAAGGCCTCGAAGCGAAAAATTAGAGAAAAATTGCATTGTAAGATATTGTAATTTCAAAATCAATCTAGGTTGTTCATTAGGCAGAATATTTGACAGTAGAAGTTATGTTAATTTAGGGTTTTTCCCTAGAAGGAAACCCTTGGTTTATATAAGGAAAAAGTGTTTTGTGGATGTGTATTATTCAGTGTGAGAAGAAGATAGGAGACTATGTGAGATCTAAGAGGAAGTTACAATAGATTTGTTGTAGGTTGTACCCCTTCATTTTGCTAGATAATATAAAAGGAAGGACTGGTTGTTTTTCCATGGACAAAACCCAAATTGGGTGAACCACGTATATCTATCTCTCTTATTTATTATTTTATGTGTTTTTTCTCTGCAAAATTTTATGTGTTCCATTGCTCAGTTATTTAATTTTTAACAAATGGTATTAGAGTTGAAGGTCTATTTGGTTGATGTACTCACATGAATGAAGGGTTCTTAGTTCAAGTGAGAGAAATGGCAGAAGACGGTAGGTTTAGGGTTGAGAAATTCATCGACCAAAAATGCTAGCTCTGGAAGATGCAAATGGAGGATTATTTGTATCAAAAAGATATTTACATGCCATTGAGAAGAAAAGAAAAGAAGCCAACACTACAATAAAAAAGGTCATTAGTGAGGATCATGCTTGTGATAGACCATTAAGGTCCATCACCAATGTCACATATGGTGATGGTCCTTAAAAAACCATTGTTGTAAGTGTATATAGTGATGGTCCTTTAATATTTGTCACCAAAACCATTTTCAATGACACTTTTGGTGAGGGTTGTTAAAGACCCATCACTAATTCTCTCTTTGGTGACTCTTTCGGTGAGGGTCGTTAAAGACCCATCACTAATTCTCTCTTTGGTGACACTTCTAGTGACGATCTTTTATTGATCCTCACCAATGATATTTTTGGTTACTTTTAGTGATGGTCAAAAAATGATCATCATCATTGATCATTCCACTGAGTTTTTGATGATGTTATGTGCCTATTACTATATGTTGTGTCAAAATATAACGTTTTAAGACCATTATTGTGGATTCTTTTCATTGTGTGTCCAAGGCCATAGTAGTTAGAGTTAGTTAATTTGTTAAGAAATAATTAGTGTATCACTTTCCTCAAGCAATGAGAATATAACTTTCCTATGATTCAACACATGATTAACCTCTATTAGGTTTATTATCTAGAAAATTCCCTTTAGATAAAGTTCCATTAGTGTGTGTAGGAACTATATTATTTAATACATAATAAAGCTCTGTTAATTCTATTAATGAGAGAGACCTAACACTCCTCAATAGTCCTGGCACACATTAACATGCTTTGGCACACACTAACATTCCTTGACACCTCACATGTCTTGGAACATATTTGTACCTAGAACATCTTGCCATGACTAGGATGCCCAAGCACATTTTGGCATGCCCTAACATAATATAAAACTCTCCTAGCATGTGTTGGCATGCCCTGTAGTCCCTAGCATGCCCTAGAACACCTTGGCATGCATTGACATACATTAACACTTGGCACACCTTGACACTTGGCATGTATCAGAACCTATTATTAGTGTGCTAGCATGCCCCTTTTGAAAAAGAAAAATTCTTGACTTATTAACCCTCTTATATGTTCATTTTCTTGCATTTTAGATTGTTTCTTCCTTTTGTTTACACTCCTTGACACATATTGGCATACCTTGGCACCCTACACATCCTAGCATGTCGTAGCACTTGGCATGTCTTGGCATGCCTTGGCACTATTTTCCACATGTTAGCACACCCTGGAACTCCTTAGCACACTCTGGCACTTCTTGAAATGCCTTGATATTCCCTAACATGCCTTACCCTTGTGTAGCATATCTTTTCACTCCCTCCTTGGCATGACAACTAGCGCTCATTGACACTCCCTCGCACACCCTCTTATTCATTCACTTCCATGCATTGTGACCTAGTGCTCCCTTGTGTTGTCCTAGTACTCCCTAACACTCATCAACATGCATTGACACTCTCTAGCACACCTTAGCACTCTTCGACATGCCCTACCACTTCATATCATGCATAACCCTCAATAACACACATTGGCACTTAGCACGTGTTGGAACTTGGAAAGCCTTAGCATCTATGGCATGAGTTGAGATGCCTTGGTATGATTTGGAATGGTTTAATACTAAATTTATTTGAAATAAATTATTGGAAAGTAGATTAGAAGCAAGAAAGGAATATTTGGCACTTAGAATGCACTAAGACTTGGCACCTAGTGTTTGTGTGCCTAGCATACCCATCTTGGGAAAGGTAAATTGATGACTTATTAACCATCTTATGCGTTCATTTCCTTGTAGTTTAACTTGTTTCTCCATTTTGTTGCCTTGACAGTCCTTAGCACGCATTGTCACACCCTTTCACATCTTCGCATGCCTTAGCACTTGGCACATCTTAACATGTTTGACATGCCTTCACACTATATAGCACATTTTAGCATGCCCTAGCATTCCCTAGCATGCCTTGGAACTCATGCCCTCACAACTAGCCTTACATTTTTTCACGACTTGGGAACCCAATCAAGTCCTTGGCTATTATAGTTTATGTGACATTGGCCCCCTTAAATTGGAACAACTTGACCAATTTCACCTACTAAAAGTAGACTACACCTTGTTCACCTAAGAACTTCCTATCACTTATCTTAGGCCACTCATGTCCAAGCTCAACTTGTCCCACTTAACTACTTACCAAGACAAGGATCACATTATTAAAAATAGAAACAAGAAATCCTAATTTAATTTGTCCTTGAATTAAATTAGGAATTAAATCGAAATTCTATTATCATAGCAACTTGTAATAGTTAACTAAGTTAATTTGATGTAGTTGGCTTAGTAAATTCGAGTTGGAAGTCTATCTAGAGTCATGTAGAGTGATTCTTAAATTTTAGGTGTCCAGGTTGAGTTCTTTTGAGTCGTAATTAATTAAATCAGTCTAACTGAGTTATAGTCAATTAAAATAGTTCATACAATTGGAGGAACTAGTAGGAGGCCTAGTAGTGGGGAGCAGCTTCAGTGCAACTTCACTGCTCCACCAATTAACTGAAGATTCACTCATAAATAACTCATGCATGTTAGTTCAAAGGAATACTTAGTTGAGATTAGAGTTCAGGGACAGTGTACTATCAATTGTATAATTTTCCGAGTTGTATAGATGGTGCATACAATCAATAGAAGGCCTATGATGGATTTTGTAGTTGTGGTGAGGGACCTTCCCCATTAAATATGGGCTAATCCTCTTAGGAATTGCATAAGGAAGTAGGGGATTGGTAGGCAACAAATTTGGCTAAGTATTGGATTGAGTTGGTTTATGAAGCAGAGAGATACATTGTACTTGTGTAGGAATTGTTTGGGTAAGCATTGTATTTTCTTCTTAGATCTTCTGGTTAATGCAATATGGATAGTCGGGGTTTTGATCAGTTGCTTTCCCCAGAAAAATATTGTGTTATGTGCGATTGAAATTCTTCCTTTTTTGCTTATTGTTTTCATCGATCAATTTTGATTTCCGCTAATGAGTAGAGTGGATTCTTGTATTTTTTTTTAGCATATCACATAAGCAGTTGAATCAACAAATAAAAAAATCCACATGGTTCGGAGCTGAAGACATTATAGAAGAGGAGAATATGAGTTTTTTGTGTAAGTGAAATCGAATTTGTAGTTTCATACTTCAGAGTTAGCAGGATTTCATTCTACAGTTTGTGACTTGAGTATGCCCTAGAGGGCAACTAGAATTACATATCTTGGAAGGAAAAGATGGAGCCAGTGTTGGAAGAAAACAGACTAAAGGAATTCATAGATCATGCTATTCCGAAGCCTTCAGCATGTGATGCTAAAGATCTAGTTAAATGGAGAAAGTGTGTGGCAAAGGCGAGAAGGATTATCATAGAAGGAGTTCGAGATCATATTATCTCAAATCTCCATGGCAAGGAAACTCCATTTGCAATGTGGAAGACATTGACGAACCTATTTCAAAATAGCACTGACCACAGGAAGCTGACACTAAAGTACAAGCTCAAAAAGATCAAGATGGAGAATGGAGACTCAATTCTGAAGTACTTGACCAAGTTCACCCAATGTCAAGATGAGCTTGGAAGTGTCAGGATTACTATTGCAAAAGATGATATGGTGAGCCTAACACTTCTAGGACTTCCCAAGAGTTGGCACAATTATTAGGACTCAGTTAATGGGAGGGAGAAACTACTATAGTGGGATCGATTATGGTCTGACTTGGTATAGAAAGAAATTCAACGGAACACCAGAGATGGATCCTCATCAAATCATGATGATGAGGAGAATTGTGCCTTAGTTGGTAAGGAAAATAAAGGGAAGGGGAATTCATCCCATTCTAAATCAGATTCTTGTCAGGGCAGCAAGAAGAAGGACATGTCAAAAATCAAGTGTTTTCACTGTCACAAGCTAGGACACTTTTCCACAAAGTTTCCACATAAGAAGGCCAATAAGAATCCCTCAGGAAGAGCGATAGGTGAAGCTTTTGCTTCATAGTTCAATCTAGATTTTACCCTCATCGCTTGTATGTTGTCATCAGTGATGGGTAATGTGTGGTACCTGGACAGTGGAGCTTCTTTCCATATGACTGGTAATAAAGTGATCTTCAGTAACTTGGAGGAGAAGGATCTCCAGATGCATATCGAGATGGGTGATGATGAGAGGTATAACACAACTAGAATTGGTACATTTACCTTTTAGTGGGAGTCTGGTTCTCCCATCACTTTGCGATATGTTATGTATGTTATAGGTTTGAAGAAGAACTTGGTTTTTGTTTCCATGTTGGAGGGTAGAGTCTATGATGTGACATTTAGTAAGGGAAATGCATTCCTTCATTACATAGCCAAAAAAATGTGTGAAACAGATAGGGGTTTGAGTGAAGAACCTCTACAAACTGGAGGTAGAAGACTAAGTTTCTTTGAACACTAAAGGAGAGAAGGTGAAGAGTCAAGACATCAGTGAGTTGTGTCACAAAATATTGGATTGCTTGCATCATGGTGCTTTGAATATATTCCAGAAAATTTCTACAGTGCTTCCCAAGGGTACACGAGAGCAGAGAGACACATGCAAAGGGTGTACATTAGGGAAGTACAACAAATATTCCTTTCATGCCAAAGACAGTCGAGCACAAGTGATCCTTGATCGATTTTACTCACATATGTCTGGATCGTTCTCAACAACATCCACTGCCAAGCACATGTATTATGTAATATTTTTTGATGATTTTTCTTGTAAGCATTGGATTTTCTTCATGCAAAAGACATATCAAACATTCTCTAAGTTTGGTGACTTTAAAGCACTTGTCGAGAAATATACTAGGAGGAAAGTTAAAGCTCTAAAAAGTGATAACAATGGGGAGTATGTGTCGAATGTGTTCAAAAAATTTTGTGCATTAGAAGGCATTCGACAAGAGTTGATAGCACGTCATAACCCACAACAAAATGGGGTGGCTGAAAGGAATAAAATAAGTATTGTGGGAGCAGCATGAACGATGTTGCAATATTAGGGCCTGCCATTACAATTGTGGGTTGAAGCATGTAACACAACTATTTATTTGCAGAACAGAAGCCCTCATCAAATTCTTGGGATGAGTACACCGGAAGAGATTTTTTTAGGGAAAAAACTATATGTGGCACACTTCAAGATCTTTCTTTGATCAGTCTACTGCCATGTTACAAAAGACTCATGGAAAAATCTAGAGCCAACAACTAATTTGGGCATATTTTTGGGGTACACTAATACACCTCACAACTATCAGTGTACCTGTCGACCAACAGGATGACAATGGTTCACAGAGATGTGAATTTATATGAAGAGAAGGCCATGAGATGTTTCCTTGGGAGGGAGTTTCAACTACATGCAGTTGAGGAGATTTTAGCTCCAAATGAGGAATCTCATGTGATGTAGAGTAGCCACATGCAGAGGAGCGGGGAGTGGAAACACCCACTCATGTAGAGTCTTCCAGAGATGGGAGAAAGCACACCAAAGAGACTGAAAAGTTATTGGATGATTCTACAGAGAATGTGAGAGCACCCCACATCACAACGCAGGCAGATAAGGTCATCAGAGAGGTACACTAGCTACATGGTTTCGATGAGCGGGAGTGTAGAGATAGAGCCATCCTCTTTTGAGGAAGTAGTGCAGAAAATAGTTTGGGTTGATGCGATGGTTGAGGAGTATGACTCCATTATCAAGAAAAATGTTTGGGAAGTGGTCCCAAGACCAATAGAAAATTTAGTGGTGAGTTCTAGATGGCTTTACAAAGTAAAGCAAGTAGCTGATGGTACTGTGGAGAAACACAAGACCAGGTTTGTGGCCATATGTTTCTCTCATGTGGAGGGGATTGATTATGATGAGACTTTTTCTCCTATAGCAAGGTACTCATAAATCATATCTATTCTAGCACTGTTAGTGCATATGGGATGGAAAATACATCAGATGGATGTAAAGACAACATTCCTCAATGACATGATTGAGGAAGAGGTATATGTTGAGCATCCTAAAGGATTTGATACCTTCAATAGAGAGTCGTGTGTGTGAAAACTCAATCAAATGTTGTATGGACTGAAACAAGCACCTCATGCCTGCTACACTAGGATCGATAGCTATTTCACCAAGTTGGGATTCACCAAAAGTGAAGCAGATGCGAACCTTTACCATATTGTGGTTGAAGGTAAATTGTTGATTATTGTTTTATATTTTGACAATTTGATTATGACAGATGATGATAAGTTGAGCATGCCTTGCAAAGAGGATCTTGCAAGAGAGTTTGAAATGAAGGACTTGGGGCTCTTGCACTAATTTATAGGGATGGAAGTATGGGAAGGAGATGAGGAATTGTTTGTCTCTTAGGTCAAGTATGCCAACACGATACTGAGTAATTTCCACATGGAGAGTAGTAAACCCATGGAGACTCCTCTAGATGGTAACTGGAAGATGGAGGATGCTACTTCTCATGAAGTAGTGGAGGCTAGTATTTATAGATAACTTGTGGGTTCACTCATGTATTTGGTGAACACATGACCAAACATGTGTTATGTAGTTAACCATCTTAGTCAAACTATGGTTAAGCCAACCAAACTGGTTTAAGAGGTAGCCAAACATGTTTTTAGATACCTCAGAGGCACCACTCAGTTTGGTCTTTGGTACGGACGGACATAGGGAGTGAAGCTTGAAGGCTTCAAATATGCAGATTGGGTAGGGAGTCCATCCGACAAGAAGAGCACATTAGGTGGGATCCTTAGTATTGGTTCAAAAATTGTTTCTTGGTACAACGAGAAGCAGAGATCAGTTGCACTTAGTTCAGCAGAAGCAGAGTACATGGCTACTAGTCAAACACCTTGTGAGCTAATCGAGATAAGGAAGATTCCCGTTGGTTTGTTTGGTCATCAGATGGATCCAAGAATGATTTATTGTGACAATCAGAGTTGTATCAAACTCTCTGAGAATCCAATTTTTCATGATCGGTCCAAGAATATTTATATCCGGTGCCAACATATTAGAGATTATGTGCAGAGGAGAATCATGTTGCTGGAGTACATTTCCACAGAGGAGCAAGATGCATATATTTTGACAAATGCCTTGTCAATATGAAAATTTGAGTTTCAAAGAGGTAGGATTAGGGTAGTAGATAATCCCTTTCTTGTTGAGAGGGAGTGTTAAAAATAGCAACAAGAAATCCTAATTTAATTTGTCCTTGAATTAAATTAGGAATTAAATTGAAATTATATTCTCATAGCAACTTGTAATAGGTGACTAAGTTAATTTGACTTAGTTGGCTCTGTAAATGCAAGTTAGAATTCTATCTAGGGTAATTTAGGGTGATTCCTAAATTTTAGGGGTCAAGTTGAGTTCTTTTGAGTTGTAATTAATTAACTCAGTTTAACTGATTTATAGTCAATTAAACTAGATCAAACAATTGGAGGAACTAGTAGGAGGTCTAGTAGTGGGGATAGGCTTCACTGCTACACCAATTAACTGAATTTTCACTCATAAATAACTCATGCATGTCATTTCAAAGGAAGATCCAGTTGAGATTAGAGTTCAGGGACAATGTACTATCAGTTGTATAATTTTTCAAGTTGTACAAATGGTGCATGCAATCAGTAGAAGGCCTATGATGGATTGCGCAGTTGTAGTGAGGGATTTTCCCAATTAAATATGGGTTAATTCTCTTAGGAATTTCACAAGGGAGTAGGGGCTTGGCAGGTAGAAATTTTGGCAAAGTGTTGGCTTGAGCTAGTTTGTGAAGCAGAGAGATAGATTGTACTTGTGCAAGAATTATTCGGGTTGAACAAGCATTGTATTTTCTTCTTAGAACTTTTGGTTAATGCATTATAGATAGTCAAGGTTTTGGGTAGTTGCTTTCCTCAGAAAAATATTGTGTTATGTGCGATTGAAATTCTTCCTTTTTTGCTTATTGTTTTCATTGATCAATATTGGTTTCCGCTAATGAGTAGAGTAGATTCCTGTTTTTTATTTTAGCATATCACATAAGTAGTTGAATCTAGGAGTAAGAAAATATACACACATCTAGCCATGGCCATAAAAAAACTAAGCAACATAGCTTACACATGAAATATTTCACATACATGTCTAGTTCATATAAACAATAGATCATTAATTGAGAGTTTGCAAGAACCACAATATGCACAAGACACACAAGATATAAGTTGACACAAGTTGACTGCCCCAAAACTTATACACAACAATGTACAATATGCAATTATCTAGAATAGTTTAAAACATGAGCATGCAGCCACAGTATGCCACATCTCATATAAAAATATTAGCTAAAGGAAAAATAGTGTTGTGCCCAGCACAAAGTCTCTCTTTGTCTAAAAATACTATGTCAAGCCCCTTATTGCAACCATAGGATTGCCTCCTACAAATCATATTTTGAACTTCTTCTAACACAATTCATCCTTGGTACACTTGAATTCACTGACACTCCCTGGCATGCACTTTTATTCGTTCCTTTCCATGCATTTTGACCTAGTTCTCCCTTGTGATTCCTTGAAACTCCCTAACACTCTTCAACATGCATTGACATTTCCCGGCATGTGTTAGCACACTTTTTCATTAATTGACATGCCTTGACCTTCCCTATATATCATGCCCTCGTAAATACCCATGCTTAATTTGCAACATGCGAACCCAACCAAGTCGTCGCTTGAATACAAGAGCTTGACCAAGTTATGATTACTACAACTAGACTATGTTGTTGAATTATGTAGCTTGGGAGGTACTCCACAAGCCTATTGAAATGGGTTTGTGTGATTTTGGTCACAACATTCTTTATGGGCAAAGAACCCAAGCGAAGGGGTTTTGGACCCACGATGGGGTTTAAAATATAAAAGAAAATTAAAAAGGAAAATTAATATTTCCTAAGGTCTAAGTCGATAAAAACTGTAAGTTCTAGAGGGTTTGTAAGAGGCCTAGGAAAATATATCTAAGGACGCCTTAGGATGAAGGCAAGAACATCAAGTGAGAAAGACGTCATTTGATCAAGGAGGCTAGGAGAGATGTAGTCCTAAAGTAGGCCGATTTAGAGGGTCGAGTAAGGGTTGCTAAAAGGAGGCCATGATCATCCATAAATAGAAATATCATCATGTGAGGATTCACAAGAATTTCACATACCTGAATGGGTTAGAGCTAGGAATTAGGATGACATATTTTTGGTTCTCTTCTGGAAGATCAAGCTCAAGAGAGGTTTCTCATGAGAATCTAGGCATGTGATTTCAATGGTTTCTCTCTGTGAAGACTGAATCAAATTATGAAATAGAAGAGAGCCTTGAGACCTTATCTTTTGGTGGTTAGTAGGCTGCAATGTCTGTGATAAAGACCAAAAAAAAGGGAGGAGGTTCTACACTATAATTTAGGTCCAGAATAGAAGTATCTGTAGGTGCAATATTGACTGAGTCAACCCTAGTTTGAGGGTTGTAGATATCTGAATTTCGCGTTAATATTCAGTCAAATAAATGCCCAAAATATATGGATCCATATGAGTTAGACCAAGTCTCTTATGGAGGCAAGAGTTTTTGTTTTTTCTATGGGTGGACAGGGTTTGTTATAAATCAATTAGAACAAAAGTATAATGCCCTAGTTAGGGTCATTTCCTAGCATGTTTAGTCCATAAGGTATGCCCTTAAGACTGTGACAAATATATGTAGAAGAAGAGGGGCCGTGACCCTTAGAGTGAGTTTTATCTCTACAATATAGATTGCAGATCTGGAAGATGGTTTGAATAAGTATGTGTGGAGATAACAGATGCAAAGGAGGGTGGAACCTGAGAAGAAGATTGAATAGAAGAAATATGCCATATGAAGAATGGATTGACATGAAGAGGAGTTGATTTTGATGGATTATCCATAGAGTTTTGGATAGATATATGAAGAAACCTATGAACAATTAGTCAATAGACAATTAGTGGTTGATTTGTGACCCTAATTTAGTCATCTATATATTTTTAGGAGGATGATAAGAGGATTAGTTCAGATTTGTTCATAGATTGGACATCAAAGAAATTGCTACACAAGAACAATAATGTTGAGAGGACTCAAATCATTGTTAGGTGGCATATTTGAAGAGCCCTAGAGGAGGGCAGTGTTGTGGGCCCTATATCAGTAAAATAATTGACTATGGTTGGGAAAATTGATGGCAGTCCAAGTGCAATTGGATGGTTGTTAGGTTATTTTCAAAGAAGATCCCTAAGTCATGTACTTGTGAAGGCCTAAAGTAGTAATCAAGTGGGCCATCCAACTAGCCCTTGTTCACTATATTACAGAGGATTGATTCAGTGAGAAGAAGGGTAGCTTCCATATCCCTAGACTTTTCATCTTGGAGCAATAGCATGGTAAATGTGGGAAGACCAAAGAGTTGTTCACAAATAGAGTTGTGAACAACTGATTAAAGACCCTACGTGTTGCATACCTTTAAGGACAAAGGAGGCGGCTAGAGGGCATAATTTATTGAGCCAAGTGCATTAACCTAAAGGAGTTGAGTTCATTGATAGAGTCAAATTAAGAATTTACATAATGGGAGGCAAGAGGACCTTCCAGATGTGTTCAAGACACGTGGAATGAAAGGGTTGTGTGTGGCCACCATCAAAAAGTAGGTCAAACTTTGTCTTGTTCAGGATAGATTGGTTGATCAAAGGACTAACACCAAGACCTAGTTGTATTCCTTGTATCAATGTGATTTTAAAGGGTCACAATCCTTGGTACGAGATATCTAGCATGTTGTATTATAGTTTGTAATATAATGAAGAAGGCTTTGAAAAAGTTAAAAATTGCGTGTGCACTGGTTGATTCTATGGTGTGTTTATATTTCATTGTGCATTAAAGTAGATGTGTTGTGGCACTTGAGTGTGTTTGCATCAAAGATTCTAAGATGAAACCCATATTATCATGCGTTGTGGGAATTAAACATATCCCTTATTCACCTAAGAACTACCTATAACTCATCTTAGGCTACTCATGTCCAATACCAACTCATCCCACTTGAAAAGTTACCAAGACAAGGCTCACATCTAACCGTGGCAATAAAACAACTAAGCAACAAAATTTACATCTTGACATGCCATATCACTTGGCACATATTAGAATTCCTTGGCACTATGTGGCATCTGTTAGCATCTTCTGCATTCCTTAGCATTCTTTGGCACTCCCTAGTACACATTATCACTCCCTAACATGCACTGGCACTATAGCCATCCTTAGCACTACCTAGTATATAACATTGTCACTCCCTCCTTAGCACAACTGAAACTCACTAACACTCCCTATCACACAGTCTTATTCATTCATTTCCATGCATTTTGAACTATTTCTCCCTTATGTTTCCATGGAAATCCCTAACACTCATTGTCATGCATTGACACACCATGGCAGTTGGCACATTTTGGCATGTTGTCCTCGCACTCTAGCATTCCTTGGAACTACCTTGCATACTTTGTCACTCCCCCTTAGCACACCTAGAACTCACGAAACTCCATATCACACACTTTCATTCATTCATTTCCATGCATTTTAAACTAGTGCTCCCTTATGCTTCCCTGGCACTCCCAAACACTCCCTATCATGCATTGGCACACCCTAGCACCTGACACAACTTGGCATGTTTCCCTGGCCTCTAGCATGTGTTAACACTACCTAGCATACATTGCCACTCCCTCCTTAACACGCCTGGAACTCATTGACACTTTTGTCACAAAATATTGTTCATTGATTTCCATGCATTAATTTTACCTAGTTCTTCCTTGTATTTCCCTAACACTTCCTAGCACGCTTTGGCACACCTTGGCACCTGGCACATCTTGGCCGCATGTTACCCTAACACTTTAGGATGCCTTAGCACTGCCTAACATACCATGTATCTCCCTCCTTAGCACACCTGGAACTCATTGACACTCCATGTCACACACTCTTATTCATTCATTTCCATGCATTTTGACCCAATGCTCTCCCAAGTTTCCCTAGTACTCACTAACACTCCTTACCATGCATTGGCACAAATTGACACTTGGTACATCTTGGCATGCTTCCCTAACACTCTAGCAGGCCTTGGTACTGCTTAACATACCTTGTCACTCCCTCCTTTACACACTTGGAACTCGCTAACGCTCCCTATCACATACTCTTATTCATTATTTTCCATGGAATTGAAACTAGTGCTCCCTTTTGTTTCCCTAACACTCCCTAGCATGTGTTGGTGCCACGCCCTAGCACATGGAACATATTGGCATGCCTTTGCACTTGACATGTCTTGGCATGCTTAACATGCCTTGGAACTATCTAACATGTGTTAGCACTTCTTAGTATTCACTGGCACATCTTGGCACACCCTAGTTGTCATTCCCTTATAGATAACCTTACTTTTTTGTGACTTGGGAACCCAATCATGTCATTGAAAAAATAGTGTTGTGCCTAGCCCAAAGTCTCCCTTTGTTTGAAACTAATTTTTCCAGACCCTTATCGCAATCATAGGCTTGCCTCCTACAAATCCTATTCTAAAATTTCTCCTAACACACTTCATCCTTGGGACACATGGAATTCATTGACACTCCCTAGCACACACTCTTATTCTTTCATTTCGATGCATTTTGACCTAGTTTCCCCTTGTGATTCCCTGACACTCCCAAACACTCTCCAACATGCATTGAAACTATGTGGAATTTGTTAGCACGCATTTTCATTCCTTGGCACACCCTGAAACTCCTTATCTATCATTCCCTCACAACTACCCTTACTTTTTTTGAAACTTGGGAACCCAACCAAATCCTGCCTCAACTACAATAGCTTGACCACGTTATAGTTACTACAACTAGACTATTCCTTGTTCACCTAATAACTTCATATAACTTATCTTAGGCTACTCATGTTGAATCTCAAATCATACAACTTAGCAAGTTGTGAAGACAAGGCTCACATCCAACTGTGATCGTAAAACAACTAAGAAACATAGTTTACATATTGATATGCCGTAACACTTGGCACATCTAATAATCCCTTGGAACTATGTGGTACATGTTAGCATCCCTTGAATTCCTTGGCATGCTTTGGCACTCCCTAACACATCTTAGCACTTGCTGGCACCTAACATACCTATAACTCGCTAACACTCCCCATCACACTCTTATTCATTCATTTCCATGCAATTGAAACTAGTGGTCACTTGTGTTTCCCTAGTACTTGGCCCTAACACACCCTAGAATTTGTTGGCACCACACCCTAGTGCCTAGCAAATCTTGCCATGCCTTAGCACTTGGCATGTCTTGGCATGCTTAACATGCCTTGGAACTATCTAGCATGTGTTAGTACTTCTTGGAATTCCCTGTAACACCTTGGCACTCCCTAGTTGTCATTCCCTCATATATAGACTTACCTTTTTTGTGGCTTGGGAACCCAACCAAGTCATTGGAAAAACAATGTTGTGCCCAACCCAAAGTAACTTCTTTTTCCATGCCTTATCACAACCATAGGATTGCCTCCTACAAGTCCTATTCTAAACTTCTCCTAAAACACTTCATCGTTAGGACACATTGAATTCACTAACAGTCCTCGGAACACACTGTTATTTGTTCATTTCCAATAATTTTGACCTAGTTCTCCCTTGTGATCCCCTGACACTCCCTAAAAATCCTCAACATACATTGATAGTATCTGAAATGTGTTAGCATGCCTCTTCATTCCTTGGCATTCTATAACACTCTATAATAGCCCTAGTGAAAAATCCATGTAATAAGAGTTAAAAACAATAACCATGGTCAATGGGGCACTTATTCCAAGTTGAATGTTGGGAATGGCATCTTAGGGGTGTTAAATTGGTTGTTTATGGCTAAGGAAATTAGCAAAGGCAATGGCTAAGGCTTTGGAAAGGTAAAATGGCATTTTTGGCACATTTGTTTATGAAAATAATGGAAATTAGGAGAAAAATAAGGTGAAAGGTCACAAGTTGCATGTGAAGAGGAAAATGAAGGAAAATAATGGAAAATTAAGAAAATAGAGGGCTCATCCATAAAAAGGCTTCTGAGAATCAGTTGGTAACCTTTTGTCAGTTTAGTTTTGGAGCACTCTCATTATTCTCTCTCTCTCTCATACTCTTGGACAATTAGAGTTTTCTTGGTGCACTTTGGCATTGGATCAAGAAAGGAAAAGAAGGTAAGATGAAGCAAAGATCAAGCAGAGAAATGCAGGATCAAGTAGCTACAACAGGCTTCATTGCAGGTATCGACTTTCATGTATATTTTTCTTGCTAGATTTTCCATGCATGGTCTTGCATGTGGTCCTTTTGCTGTTGTGGCATGGGTTTTTCCAGGTGTAACAATGCTTTCAACCTAGTTTTTCCATTTCCGGATAGCCATGGTGTGATGGGGTTCTCATGTTTTGGTTGAGCTAGATTGCCATATGAATTCGAGGCTGAGTGGGGTGGATCTCTAAATGATAAAGCACATGTCCTAGTGGTTTCTAAACTAGACTATGGATCATAGTTAAGCCACTGGCCTAGTGACCCCTAAGCCAGACTGTGGGTTGCGGTAAAGCTAGGATTGTGTTGAATCAGTGGGCCTAGGAATCCTTGCCGGTGAATGGAAGGATATACGGTAAAGAAAAGAGGTGGCTTTCTCTCCGCTTGGTTTAGTGATCCGAGCTTGGATTGTAGTAAAGGCTGGAGAGTGGGGCTCAGTTTAGGACCTAGTGATCCATCATTGGATTGCTGTAAAGCTTGAGAGACTAGGAGACAACAAAATTCCTCATGGTGTAGGTGGAGAAATCTGGTGGTATCCAAGGAAAATTTGAGGGGCTGATATTCGCAAGTGGACTAATTTCCCATGTTTTTTCCAAAATTTTTGTTAATTTCCATTTTTTCTAAAAATTATTTTCCCAAATTTTATAATATAAAATTGTTTTACCTCAAAATTTGCCAAAATTTATATAGAGACTATATAAAATTATTAGAAATTTGAATAATTTTACAAAAACGTTGCCAAACATTTTACAAATTGCATATTATGTACTAGTGAGATGTTTCTAAACTTTAAGATAATTTTCGATCCTTAAATTTTTCCTTGAAATCCATGCTTGTTTGTCCTAGTGATCGGGTGGAGATCATGGTAAATCCTGTTATGATGTGTTCATTGTGTTGGCCTAGTGATCCAGGATGGATTACAGTAAATTCTATGTTCTATTGATGAGGGTGGGATGGTTTAGCCTCGATATGCCATGGTTCAGTTCTTTTGGTTTGAGTCCCACATTCATGCTTGGAATATGGCACAAGGGTGATTGGATGAAGAGAGACTTGGCTCAGCCAATCTATGGTCAGGTGGAATGTGGTAGTCCCATCTCAAGTTGGTTTATTGCATTCATAATGAGAAATTCATTCCCTTGATTTTCATGTGCAAATGTACTGATATATATATATATATATATATATATATATATATATATATATATATATATATATATATATATATATATATATATATATATATATATATATATATATATATACATATATGTATGTATTTTTATGGCTGAAATGTTTATGGTATTTTTGTTCCTATTATGCTAGTTATATGTACATTTTATGACAATAACTATGTATGGCTCTCAACATGTTTTTACTGGTATGAGAATGGATATTGTGTCTATGACCTAATAGATGATAATTCAACGAATGATATGAGGGAACAATGGTTCATAGTGATTCTCAGGTAAGTATGACATCCCTACACTTAATTCTGTTGTTTACACGTGTAGGTTACATGTTGATGATGTGTTTGACAAAATACATGTCATGGCTAGTAGGGGTCTAGTTAAGGTCTTGATCAACTTATTGCTTTTGCATCATTGTTTCCTTGTACTTTTACTGATTCTGAGCTATCACTCCATTCTGAGCAGTGGATTGGGCTTTGGGCCTGAAAAGGTGGCTTAAATCCTGGGGTCACTGGCACAAAACTGGTAATTTTTGTCCACAGTCGTTGGCATGTAGGCCTATGACAGAAACTTTAGGTCTCTAGTCGCTCCCTTTCCCATAGCATGAGAGTGAATATGGCCTAAGAGGTCCAGAACAACAGTGGGACCCAGGTATAGGCTATCTGAGTGGCTGACTTGTCTCCTGAGAGTTCTGTTGATGATGTTGGATGGTTTTGTGTGATGTTATGTCAATTCCACTTCCTTAAGGTCACATAGGAGGTCGAATCTAATCATAGTAGCCTCTCGTCTCATGTTTACCCAGGTTGTCATGGTTACTTGGGTGGATGTGCGAGGAAGGTGTTACAGAGTGGTGTCAGAGCATGGTTCAACTCTCGGATTGGATTTGTTGAATGTGTTGGTCATGCATGCATGTCAGTTTCATGTGTGTCTCTTATACTTGCATACCATGTACTTGTTGCATTTCTTGATGCTTGATCATGGTTGTATTATGGTTATCATGGAGATTTTGATATTGATTTTGTGAAATGTACTTGTCATAACTATGTGACTAAATGTATATGGATTATATGTCACTTACATGATGATTTTATGTCACCTACTTACATCCTTGTATGTTAGGTTACATTTTTTGAATATTTTGATTACATGTATCAGTCTTGTAGGTTGATTACAAGAACTGATTGAGTATACTCGACTACATGCATTTATGCTTATGTGTGGTTGATATGTCATTGCTTATGTAGGTTATTGGTTGCATGTAGCAAGGTGTACAATAGATTAGTGGTTGTTGTCATGCATGAGGTCATATCATGCATTGTTGATATGGCCTTCCATTGATAACTGAATCCTAATTAGAGTGATGTTTATGTGTTGATACATTCATTTGCATATGTTTATATGTTGTTATGATTATGTCATATATGTATCACGCTAATTTGGTGATCTTGCAGAAAAAGTGTCCTCCCCGAGCTATACTAAGATACATATGTTTATTGTGATTTGGTTTATCAGACAAATCATGCTTTGCATGAATAAAGAGATCAAATAGCTAGCAAGGTGGTAGACTATTTAGAATCCCCCTATGCATCAGATGAGCAGTGTGGTGCGGGGCATACTTATGATTTGGCTGATACAATGAGAAGTTTAAAGGAATATATAAGGAGTTGTAAGGAAGATAATGACTAGATAATACAAACACAAGAGAAGCAAGTAGAGGTTAATGTTATACTTCTTCAAAGTTTTTCAGACTTACATCGATAAGGGATGCTTCATATCATCCATGGACATGAGGAAGGAACTAATGGATCATATGGTAGTAGGTCTCCTGGTAGACACCAGTCAGATAGACCTGATATAGTGAGAGATGGCAGGTTGTTAAATTATCCAAGTAATATTCTAGTTCTGGTTCTGATAGACATCATGATCGTCATCACTGTCATCCCTACAGGAGGAATGATAGGGGATACTTGCTTGATTAATTCAAGAAAGTGAAACCAACTACTTTTGATGGAGATGTGAAGAAGTTGGAAGATGTAGAGGCTTGGATACTTGGAATGAAAAAACTCTTGGAGTTGCATGATTACACAGATAACATGAAGGCAAAAATAACTATCTTCAGCTTGAAAGGTAAAGCTAACATCTGGTGGGAAGATGTTACGCAGGTCAAACACATAAGGACAAATGACTTGAGCTGGCAAGAGTTCAAGAGGATTTTCAGAAAGAAGTACTTTTCAGAGAGGTACTATGATAGTAAGGCTAAAGAATTCTATGAGATAAAGATGGTATCAATTATAGATGAAGAGTACATGACCAAGTTTTTGGAGCTCTTGAGGTATGCATCATATCTTACTGATGAGAAGGCTCAAGCTCAAATATTTGTTAGTTTTTTTCCATTAGCATTTAGAGATCGGATTGAGTATGATGAGCCCTGGTCTCTTGAGGAAGTTATTGGGAAATTGAAGAATTTTTATGAGCATTCAAAGCATAAGAATGAATCTTAGCATGGATGGAAGGGAAAGGATAAAGGTAGAAGTAAATGACAACCTAAGAGAACAATGCCTTAGAATGCAGATGGGAAAGAACATGTGGCACAAAAAAATAGATTTAATGGAGCTAGACAGGGACATGGATCACAACCGTAGCAGTAGCAACATAGAGGTGAGGGCACTGGTCAGTTGGAGTGTTGAACATGTGGTGAGGAGAATCTTAGGAGAGATTGTCTGCAGCATCAGGGTGGAAGGCCTAAGACATACAGTGCACAAGAGGTGCATACTATTGGGGATGTTGGTCATAATATTCCACGTATCTATGCAGCAACAGAAAATAGGTAGACAGAACACTAGGCATCTATCATGTAGAAATTCTCACTGTAGATCACTTGATAATGCAATGTAACTAAAGAAAAATACTATATCTACTTCTACAATCAAACTTTGTGGAAGCTTAATCAATTTGATCAAGATCAGTTGGAACACATATAAAAGAGAAGAAGAAATCATACACGTGAAACACAGAAGAATACTTCGGGGAAAGCCTCAGCTAAAAACCCCGCTATCTGTATTATCATACAAATGGAAATATATCAGGATTACACACAACTTTAACTCTCACGGCTATCCAGCTCTCAGTACAATCCATCACTGTTGCTCATAGATAGAATAGATAACACATATGCCTTTCCCTCTGCCCTCCAAGACCCCTATTTCCTTGCACAGTTTTCCCTGGTTCTCTTGCTGTAACCTTGTGTGACACTGATCTCACACACTACTCCAACATACTCTAAAACTATGCAAATCTCAATGAATGAATTCCTTCTGCATGCAAGAGATTTTCTTATAGGAAAATTCTTGCAACTGATAGTACACTATCCTTGCCTTTAATCACAACTAGGTCTTTGTTTGTACTGACATGCATGAGTTATTTATGAGAGAATATTCAGTTATCTGAAGTACACTAGTTTCATGCATGCATGCATTAACTAACTGAACTCACAATTAGTTCCACAAACTGTTTGGAACTAATCTAACTGGACTTAACTCAATTAACTGAGCTAACTATTAACAACTCATCCTTATCTCCTTAATTAAGGGATAACTTCCTCAATCAAAGGAATAACTGTTGCATGACTTCACAAAGACTTCATGTTTGAATTTCTCCAACTGATTCATCCAAGATGAATTAATTAATTATTTTTCAAACAGCAGGTGAGACTAAATTCGAATTTTAATTCTCAATTTTAATTCATGGACAAATTAAAAATAGAATATCCTGAAATGCTATCTTTAGCAATGCTATTTTTAGCATTTCTTGTTGTTATTTCCAACACTCCCTCTCAACAAGAAAGGCATTCAACTCGATCCCAATCCCAAACCTTTGGAATGTTATGCATGCAACATTTCTCTCAAGTGTTGTTGCTCTAGAAACTCTAGAAACAAAATATATCCAACCTGAATCAGTATGATGCATCTGTCATCAAAGTCTCTGACTACTATTGCCTTTGTCAACTGAAAACTCTGTGCTTCTGCTAACTCAGCCTTTCTGCACTGTTGTCAATCCTTCTCTGTGCTCTTCAATATTTGACTGCTCTAGCCTCTGTCACTTTGATCTCTGACTGCATCAATCCCACTGATTCGTCCTGCTACTATGTACTTTGGGCTCCTGTAGCAAGGTACAATCCATGAGTTAAAACCTCTCAATGGACCCTACCCTATTTCAACCGTCTTGGGACTATCACTTCACATCGCCCCACCTCATATCTCGAGGTATGGCTACATGTGATCCCTCTACTTGTGAAAAGCCATGGGCAACAAAACTTGCCTTATTCTTTTCCACACTACCATCAGCAGCTTGCTTTACCTTGTAAAGCCAATGGGAACTCACAAATGACTTGTTCTTCGGTCTCGGAACCATATCCCAAACACTGTTCCGAACTATGGAGTCATACTCCTCCACCATAGAATCAACCCAAATCAGCTGCTGCACTGCTTCCTCAAATGAATATGGCTTGGTTTCAACACATTCCCCAACAAGGGCCATGTATCCAGTGTACCTATTAGGTGACCTCCTCTATCTGCGCTGAGAAGATGGTTCTCCCACATTCTCTCTCGCATCTGACAACAATCTGTCAGCTTCTCTCGTGCGCTTCCATCCATCTCTGGAAGACTTTGCTTGAGTGGATGTCTCCACTCCTGGAACCTCTGCATGCGGCTGCTCTGCATCAGTCTAAGGATCCTCCTCCTTAAGAATCAAAAGTTCCTCCACAACCTGTAGTTGGATCTCCCTCTCAAGGGAAACTCGCATGGCCTTCTGCTCATCAAACTTTAGATCTCTGCGAACTACTATCCTCTGACTCATAGGCATGTACATTAGATAGTTGTGGGGTGTATCAGTGTACCCCACAAGTATCCCCAACTCAGCTGTCAGCTCAAGCTTCTTCCAGGCATCTTTGGTCACATGGAAAAACAACGATGAGCCAAAGATCCTGAAGTGACTCACATCTGGTCTCTTCCCGAAGAAATCTTCTTCTCGTGTCTTCATCCCAAGTATGAAATGTGGGCTTCTATTCTACAAATAGAACATTGTGTTGCATGCCTCAGCCCACAAATGAAGTGGTAGGCATTGGTCATGGAGCATTACCCGATCTGCCCCCACAATTCTGTTCTTCCTTTCGGCCACCCCATTCTGCTGTGGGTTATGGGTTCCGTCAACTCCTGTTTAATTCCTTCTGCTACATAGAAGTCCTTAAACTCTTGAGGGACATACTCTCCACCATTATCACTTCTCAGGGCCATGATCTTCTTCCCGGATTCTTTCTCAACCAAAGCTTTGAACTCACAAAACTTTGAGAAGGTTTGATACTTCTTCTATATGAAATAGATCAAGCACTTACAAGAAAAATCATCAATGAAAATCACATAGTACCTTTGTTTCACGGTGGATGTCGTCGAGAATGGTTCACACACATCTGTATGGACTCGCTCTAAGATTGCTTCAGCTTGACTATCTCGATCATTAAAGGAAGATTTTGCATACTTACCCAAGGTACAATGTTTGCATGTGTCCACTTTCTCAAGTTTGCCTTTGGTAAGTCCGGTATAGATCTACTACATTATCTTCAAGGCCCCATGATGCAAGTGGCCCAACCTCCTATGCCATAACTTGCCAATGTGTTGGATTTGCACCAATTCTACTTTTGAACTCAATGCAGCACATTCAACTACCTCTAGCTTGTAGAGATTCTTCACTCGAATCGAAATCCTCTTGGTCTAACCCATGGCTATGTGTTTTATGAATGCCTTTCCTTTACTGAAGACTACATCATAGCCTTTGTCTTCCAACATCACGACAGATACCAGGTTATTCTTCAGTCCAGGCACATACTTTACATTAGTCAGGGTGATAGGAGCTCCATGCTCCCTTTGAAACACAACTGTGCCTTCTGTTAGAAAATTATAGATTACGGAGCAATGGAACACATAAAATATTGCAGAAATATAAACATAGAAAATGCACAAAACAAGAGAGACACAGATATACATGGTTCACCCAGTTTGGGCTACGTCCACCCCGAACAGCCAGTCCTTCCTTTCTATTATCCAGCAAAATGAAGAGATACAACCTACAGCAAATCCACTGTAATATCCTCTGTTTTCTCTCACAGTCTCAACTCTCTGTTTCTCGCTCACAGAATACACATCTATCACACAACCTCAAAAATACAATGCCCTCATACAAAGAGAGGGGTTGCCTTCTAGGGCAAAAAACCCTAAACTAAACATAAGTTCTACCGTCAGATCATCCGCCTAATGAACGGCCCAGATTGACTAGAAATTACTATACTTTTACAAGGCAATTTTACATTTATTTTTGGCTTCGAGGGGCTGCCCCCGAGCCCCCGCCAGGGGACCGCTGGCCCCCGGACCCCCCAGCCGGGGGGGATGGGCCCCCCCCCAGACCCCCGCGGGGGGGACAAGTCCCCCCCGCACCCCCCTGCGTGGAGGGGTGTACAAAACTTCCTGGGGTATACATCCGACTGAAACAAAGACCTCTGAACAATCATGCTCCACACACAACAATCTCCCACTTGGAGAATGATTGTAGCAACTCCACCACTGCTTCATTTGCTGGACAATGACTCCTCTTTGGACCTGGTTGTTTCTCATCTTCATCGTCATCCTTGAAGACCAATTGAAACTGAGCATGTTCTCAGTTTCTCCCTGGTTACAACTTTTGTTAGCATATCTGCAGGATTCTAGCTAGTGTGTATCTTTTCCAGCTTCAATTCTCCATCTTCCAACACTGATCGTATGAAATGGTACTTGAGCTGTATGTGTTTAGTCCTGGAATGAAATGTTGAGTTCTTTGCAAGATGAATGGCACTTTGGCTATCACTGTATAACGTGCTCATATCATGCTCCTTACCCAATTCACCCATAAACCTTTGTAACCAAATCATTTCTTTACTAGCCTCTGTAGCAGCAACATACTCTTCTTCTGTTGTTGAAAGTGCAACAACACTTTGGATTTTTGAAACCCAACTGACAGTTGTTCCTCCAACAGTAAATACATATCCTGTAGTGCTCCTCCTGTTATCTCTGTCACCTGCCATATCTACATCAACATATCCTTGTAGGCAGATGTTTGAACCACCAAAGCATAATGCTTGATTTGTGGTACCTTTCAAATATCTGAGAATCCATTTCACTGCCATCCAATGTTCCTTTCCTAAATTTTTCATGTACCTTCTTACAACTCCCACTGCATGTGCAATATCAGGCCTTGTGCAGACCATTGCATACATTAAGCTTCCAACTGCTGATGCATATGGAACTTTAGACATATAATCCATGTCTTCTTGGGTCTTTGGGCACATTTCCTTGCTAAGTTTGAAATGGCTAGCAAAAGGTGTACTAACTGGTTTTGCATTGTGCATGTTAAATATTTTCAACACCTTTTGTATGTACTCATTCTGAGACAATGTTAATTTACAATTTTTCCTGTCTTTAGTTATTCTCATACCAAGGATTTGTTTTGCAGCTCCCAAATCCTTCATTGCAAATGAATTTGCCAATTTTCTTTTGTGCACATTTATTTCCTGCATGTTAGATCCTTCAACAAGCATGTCATCTACATACAATAACAATATAATATAGATGCCATCATTTTGCTTTTTCAAATAAACACAATGATCAGAGTGACATCTAGTATAACCTTGTTCAGACATAAACTTGTCAAATTTTAGATACCACTGCCTTGGAGCCTATTTTAAGCCATACAAGCTCTTCTTCAACCTGCAAACTAGCTTCTCCTTCCCTTTCACCTCATATCCTTGTGGCTGCTGCATATATATCTCTTCCTCCAAATCCCCATGGAGAAAGTTTGTCTTTACATCTAATTGCTCAAGATGCAAATCTTCAGCTGCTACAAGACTTAAAATAGTTCTGATTGAAGTCATTTTAACAACAGGAGAAAATATTTCATCAAAATCAATACCTTTCTTCTGTGCAAACCCCTTCACCACAAGTCTAGCTTTATACCTCTGTTTTCCTCCATCTTCTTCCTTCAGCCTGTAAACCCATTTATTCTGCAATGCTGTTTTACCTGCAGGCAACCTGACTAAGTCCCAAGTCTGGTTATGTGCTAAGGATTCCATCTCTTCTTTCATGGCTTGCTCCCACTTCTTCCTGGTTTCTACCTGCACTGCTTCTTCATAACATTCGGGTTCACCAGAATCAGTCAACAATAAATAATATAATAAAGGAGAGTAACGTTCAGGGGGTCTACCTATCCTGGTAGATCTTCTAACACCACTTTCGGGTGTTTGGGGTGCCTGTTGCTGTTGTGGTGGTTGTTGTTGTTGTGGTTGTTGATTATTATTATTTTCAGGCACCTTTACTTTTTCAGTGATTTCGTCAAGAACTGCGTATTCCTTGTTTTTTTTTTCTTGCTTCTTTTCCTGCAACTGATTCTTATACAAGACCTTTTCATTGAATATTACATCTCTGCTCCTAATGATTTTGTGATTTTCATAATCATATAAGTGATAACCAAAATCATTAACACCATATCCAAGGTACATTTCTTTGACTTTGCCTCAAGCTTTGTTCTATTTTCTTTATCAATATGGACAAAGGCCTCACAACCAAAAGGCTTTTAAAAAGAGTAGTTTACCTTTTTACCTGTCCATGCTTCCTCCGGAACACCACCATCCAAGGAACTTGAAGGCCCTTTGTTTATTAGATAAATAGCAGTATCTACAGCATCTACCCAAAACTGTAAAGGCAATCCTGCATGCAATCTCATGCACTTTGCACGCTCCATGATTGTTCTGTTCATCCTTTCTGACACACCATTTTCTTGTGGTGTTCTTGGAACTGTCTTCTCTCTGCGAATTCCATGCTCTGAATAGTACCTATCAAACTCTTTGCTGCAATATTCACCTCCATTGTCTGATCTAAGACACTTCAATTTCTTTCCTGTCTCAATCTCAACCAAAGCTTTCCATTTCTTGAAAGTATCAAATACATCAGATTTATTCTTGATACAATAAATCCAAGTTTTTCTAGTTGCATCATCAATAAAAGTAACATAATAACGAGAGCCTCCGAGAGATGATACCTAAGCAGGTCCCCATACGTCTGTATGCACAAGCTCTAATTTTTCGTTCTTCTTTTCTTTCCCAACTCTGAGAAATCTAACTCTCTTCTGTTTTCCATAAATGCAGTTCTCACAGAAGTCCAAATCAACATTCTTCAAACCCGGCAACAAATTCCTTGAGTGAAGAATCTTCATCCCCTTTTCACTCATGTGTCCAAACCTATGATGCCATAATGCTGCATCTGCTCCTTTGGAAGTTAGAGCATTAACAGAGTTAGAAATACCATTGCATAAATACAATGTACCAACCTTTTCGCCTTTTGCTATTACCAGGGCTCCTTTAGTGACCTTCCAAGCTTTATCTGTGAAAGTTGTCACACAACCTTCACTGCCTAACTGCCCTGTTGAAATCAGATTTTTCTTTAGATCTGGAACATGCCTTACCTCCTTTAATAGCCATTGGTTTCCATTCTGCTGTTTTACAAGAACCTTACCCATTCCAACGATTTTACAGGGTTTATCATCACCCAGACGAACTTGTCCAAAATCTCCTTGAACATAGTCATGAAAGTATTTCTTATCAGGTGTGGCATGGAATGAAGCCCCTGAATCTACCACCCAGGAATCAGTAATATTTTCAAAAGAAAGAACCAAAGCATCTTGTAACACCTCACCTGTCACATTTCCTTCATGATTGTTTTCTTGCTATGCATCTCCTTCTTTTCCCTTCTGAGATCTACAGTCTTTCTTTAGGTGTCCTTTCTTTCCACATTTCCAGAACACTATCCCCGATCTAGACTTGGATCAGCCTTTCCTTGATTTATTGCGATATCCTGAGCTCTTTCCTCTTTCCATTTTTCTTCCTCTAGACTCTGCACTCAAAGCATTTCCCGATGTCTCACCGGAGCTTTTCCGTCGCATTTCCTCGCTAAGGATAGCACCGACAACATCATCAAACTTTAAAGTACTAGATCCAGAAACGGAGTTACTAATGGCCACTACCAAACCATTCCAACTTTCTGGTAATGAGCACAAGAATAACAGAGCTCTAACTTCATCATCAAAGTTTACCCCTACAGAACTTAATTGACTTGTAACTGTATTAAAATAATTTAAATGGTTTGCAACAGATCCACCTTCCAACATATTCATATTAAATAACCATTTCATAAGAAATACCTTGTTTGAGGCCGAGGGTTTTTCATATAGTTTCGACAACGTCTTCATCAAACCCTCTGTCGTGGTTTCCTTCAAAATGTTGAAGGCGACTGACGCAGCAAGGCACAACCGTATTGTTCCGAGTGCCTTTCTATCAAGAAGGTTCCATTCTTCATCTTTCATACCCGTCGACATCTTTGTTTTTCCGCCCAATGGTAGGTATAGATCTTTCTGATATAGATAATCTTCCATCTGCATCTTCCACAGCGAGAAGTTTTGGCCGTTAAATTTCTCGACCCTAAACTTACCATCTTCCGCCATTGCTCCCACTCGAACAAGGAACCCTTCTTTCCTGCGAGTTTATCAGCCAAATATACCTTCGGCTCTGATATCAGTTGTTAGAAAATTATATATTACAGAGCAATGGAACACATAAAATATTGCAAAAATATAAACACAGAAAATGCACAAAACAAGAGAGACACAGATATACATGGTTCACCCAGTTTGGGCTACGTCCACCCCGAACAACCAGTCCTTCCTTTCTATTATCCAGCAAAATGAAGAGATACAACCTACAACAAATCCGTTGTAATATCCTCTGTTTTCTCTCACATTCTCAGCTCTCTGTTTCTCGCTCATAGAATACACATCTATCACACAGCCTCAAAAATACAATGCCCTCATACAAAGAGAGGGGTTGCCTTCTAGGGAAAAAAACCCTAAACTAAACATAAGTTCTACCGTCAGATCATCCGCCTAATGAATGGCCCAGATTGACTATAAATTACTATACTTTTACAAGGCAATTTTACATTTATTTTTGGCTTCGGGGGCGCTGCCCCCGAGCCCCTGCCGGGGGACCGCTGGCCCCTGGACCCCCCAGCCGGGGGGATGGGCCCCCCCCCGGACCCCCGCGGGGGGGAAAAGTGCCCCCCGCACCCCCCGACGTGGAGAGTGTACAAAACTTCCTGGGGTATACATCCGACTGAAACAAAGACCTCTGAACAATCATGCTCCACACACAACACCTTCACCTGAAACACGGTACTTTCCATCATCACCCATCTCTATGCGCATCTTGTGGTATTTCTCCTCCAAGGTAATGAATAAAATCTTATTGCCGGTCATGTGGAATGAGGCTCCACTGTCTAGATACCAAACATAACCCACCATCGATGAAACCATGCATGCGATGAGGATAAAACCCATTTCGAACTGAGAGGCTAGTGCCTCACCTTATGATCCCTTCGAGGATCCCTTCGAGGATTTCTTCAATGGAAAATTAGTTGCATAATGGCCCACCTCATGACAATTAAATCATCTCACTTTAGATTTGTCAATCTTCTTCCCACCATTGTTAAGGGACAAAGTCCCCTAGGGTCTTGGGTCAATACCCTAGCAGAGTGGGGGTTATCTACAATGAAAAAAAAGCATTCCACACAGCCATGATACTAATATAAGCAAACTACGTGAAGAGAGGTGCACTTGGGTGTCCTTCGTTCGGGTAGATCTAGCCAGGGTCCAAACCCTCTTGGAGTTCCTTTTGATCCTTCAACTTGCAAAACAACCAATTCAAAGAAGCATAGAAGTATATGGACCAAGCATTATAAAGAAATCAACTTTATAGCATATTGAAAGGTAGTTAGTTATACATTTGAAATAACTATTCATATGCAAACCATAATGACAACATTATAAGCATGAAGAAGATTGATTTCGGGAACAAGACAAATGTTTCTTTATTGTAGATAGCTAAAATAAAACAAGGAATGATATCACCTGAATCTTCCTCTCGCAGGCTCCAAGCGGAACCGTCCTCCGGATTCGTCCAATCCCAAGTCTTCAAAAGGCTCCTTCCATGACTCACACAAGGATATCTCAACTAGTGAAAAGACATCATAACTCAAGGAAACAAGGGTTTACCGTAATAGGGGAAGTGCTGGAAGCACAAGGATTTTCAGACCTTATCAGGGATAATCTCAGCAGAGTGATTTTTCTCTCTATTCTCTCCTCCCTTAGGCCTTACCATTGAAGCCTTTTTATACTTCTCTCAAAGTAGTTTTTTAGTTGGGAATTCGTTGGGAACATTTGGGCCACGGGCACTAATAGGTAATCAATAGGTAAAACCCGTGATCTCCACTCGAAATTAAGGAGATTTAATTTTTTTAAGTGTTTTAAGACATATATGCGGGTTGGGTATACACAGGATGGCGTACACACGCATTTAGCTTAGGGAAATCTCTCGTATAGGGAGTAAAACATTGTTTTTTAAGTATTTGGACTAGGTCTAGAAGGAGGGGTTGCCCTAGGTCATGAGTGAAGCATCACAAACATCAAGAGTGAGATTTGGAGCTATAACAGATGCCCCCTAATATATGAGATCAGAAGGGATACATGATGGTCGAAATGTATTAAGTAAGTGCATGGAAAGGAAATCTGTCAAAAATTGAGAAGGACTTCACCAAAGTTTAGCCTGCCAAGCCAAAAAAGGAGATAAAAAAGAAACACGGTATGAGGCGGGCATACCCATGCTTAGAGAAAGTAAAGCATGTCTGCATATCAAGTACAAGCGGATCCAATAAGTATACAAGTATAGAAGACTGGAAAATACATAATCAGTCATCTGATCATGATCGAACAAGTACAAGTCTGAATATCACATATAAGAATGTCAATGATGCTGAAGGATGGAGCTGATCACTGATATCAAAGACTGATCCCAAAAAGTACCAAATGAACATGATGGAGTAAGATGGTACTACACTGCAAACTCAGGTGCCAGCATATAGAATGTCACCATGAATGACTGCAACATATAAGGTGGAGTGGTATCAACTAGCAGCAATAGGAGCAACTGTCAAGTGAACCAATGAATGTTGATGCAACCTGAGGTCTTCACCGACCACCGTGGTACATTTCTACACCATGGGAATAAATGATCTGAAGTCGACCATGTGAGAAATCATTTGATTACTGGTCATTGATGTATACCGTTAACAAACGCGAGACTACTCATCGATAATGATAATAAGCGTTAAGGTACCCAGTACGATCTAACAAGTGTGAATAGATGAACTGGAGTCGAACACCTATAAGAATCTATCAATCAGGAGACAATGATGATTTCCCACTGTCGATAGTGAAGGATCTGCCACTAATGACTGCAAACCCCAAGGTACTGCCAAATGGAATCTAGATCTTTACCCCAGAGAAATGAGTCGTAGTCGATAGGGAAAGATCCGCTAGAAGGAATGCATTAAGGCATCCTTCATCAATCTAGCGTGAGTATAACCCATATGCAAATAATGTGGAAGGAATCAGATGAAAGAGATGTAGTAACCCGACCGAAGCATGTTTCCCGCATACACAAGATGTGGCTATCGCACGATAGAAATCCTCTGAACCAACCAATAATGAAAGCTGACATAGAGGCGAGGTATCCACCAATAGGGTCAAATGGAAACCAAGGTATTGCATGAATCCCAATGTGTGATAGTGTAAGCTGGTGTCGAACACAAGGGAAACCACTCAGTCAAAGAAACATGATACAGATCGATGCTGAGCACAAGGTGACCTATCAATAATGAAAATAGGGCCAGGGTGCAGCTTTAGGCCCTCCTCAGAGCAATATGTTGTCGTTGATAACGACAAGACTCACCAGCAAGAAGTCAATGGAGACCTTCTCAAACCGGCACAAGTAAAGGACCAACATAGCTGATGTGATGATAGACAAGACACTTACAACCAGGGATGGCCAACTGAAAAATGAAGAGACACCGCAGAGAAGCCGACTTAGGCTAACTTCCCTTGAACAAAAAGCACGACTTAGTGTGACTATGTGGCAGCATATGATGACTTTGTATAAGTTTTTTATGCAGGAGGCACGAATGAACCCTCCATATGATTGGAAGAGATAACCAATCGGGGGATAACTGACTCAATAACAAGGTTAAAGCGTACCTAAGTCAAACAAAATCCCACCCAAATGGAGGATAGTTTGTTTTGAGTGCTTTGTTCAAGGGCGACATGACTGACTCTAGCTACCAACAATAAGTGGAAATATTGTCTCATTCCCACTCTTTTTCCATAATATATAATTTTTTTTGTCTTTTTCTTTAAGCTGGAAAAGTAATAAAAGAATGCTATAGTATAGTGGAAAGAATGAGTGTCGGTGAAACATATGATCTAGTTACTGGGATTGGAACAATCCTATGCTCAATGCAAGGAGGCGAAAACTGGTCAAAGACACTCAAAGATGTGTTCCTTCCACGGGTCAGGGTGTGTCAAGTTGCAGAAGTCAAGGGGATGCAAGTTTGATTTTGCAAACATCATGGTCAAAAGTTGGCTTAAACATGAGTCCAAGTGAAGCCGGCTCAAGGCCAAAAGGTGCAAATGGTCAAAATGCAATGCCATAGTACAACTCAACACTAAGAAGCCTCTAGGGTATAAGGCCAGAACGAAGCGAAGAAGCAAAGAGGAATGAGTCTTCATTGCATAAGTCATGGCAGGACTACAGAGGACTCCCGAGCCTACTCAAATCGAAGCAACATGGGCAACAAATTTCAGTGAGGTACTAACCATGATGCCCATGAAAAAGGATGGCTCTACCATTGTGTCATGATTTAAAAATCGGCGAGTGAAGATGGTTTACGAACCATAACATGATGGGATCGATCCTATGGCAAGTGTATCGAAAAATGGAGGCTAGCATGCATAATGCAACGGAAAAATGGCTTCCCTAATCTATATTCCAGTGAGAAAATGATACCTGCCATGATAGGTCAGCAGTCATGGAACTGTCTCGAAACTGTCGAAAAAGCGTCCAAAAATGTCCTGAAAATCAAACCATTCTCGACATTCCAAGCTCCCAAGTTAAAATTTACATGAGACAAAACAAAATCAAGTTTTGAAAAAATTTGACATTTTCAAAGCTTATAAAATAGTTTTTTGACTCACCATTATCACCATTTGAGTTGAGAGCACAAGGAGTGAAGAAAAGAAGCAAGCTTTGCCATTTGCCGAATTCGACCGTTCAAATCTTCCCAAAATCACCAGGTAACCTTTAAACTTATCTTGCATTCATTTGTGATTGGTTTTAAAATTTTTAATTCAAGTTTCACCGTTGAATTTATGTCAAAAAAAATTTCGCGGCATATATGCGGGTTGGCTATGTGCAACCTGCATATATGCAGGCCCTAGACGCGACTGTGTATGAAACGGACCCGCGTATACGCCACGAAAACTTCAAAACAAAAATTTAACAGTCCAAATTTGTTTTTTCTTTAGGATGCCAGTCACTTGGAGGGAAAGAGAGCATGCCACAGTGGATGATGAGGTTATGAATGATCCTCAGGCCTTGGATGCCTTAAGAGGATGTGGTTTGCTAAAGTTCTTCAAAATGCCAAACATGAAAGCAAACACTCGCTTGCTCGAAATGCTCATTCACTACTGGAGCACTGAGTGTTATCACTCAGGTTGTCCCTCAAGTTGGAGTAAAGGTATACGGCCGAGGTAACCACAGACCAATCTTTAGACTGCAGGTTCTAGCCCACCTGCAGTCAGAGAGGGCTCTCTCTTTGTGATTTAGCTTTGTTGACAATGATTTTAGGCTAGTTATAGAGTTCAAGGGGTTTTGTTTTGGATTTTGGTGGGAAGATTAATGTTTTTAGGTAAAGAGGCAGGTATAGTGTGAAAGTTTCAAACCATTGGGCATGGAGTCAAGGAGTAAGACTGCTGGTGCGTTTTCTTGGTCACAGGAAGAATAAGGAGCAAGGTAGCTGCACATGGAACAAATTTTCAAGTTTAAAGGATGGAATGAATGTTAAGGAAGGAGAGGCAATTAAGAATCTCTCAGTCAGCTTAACAAAGAAGGGTGGATGAGCTCTATCTAAGGGCAGTAAAGAATCCCTAGATAACTGTCAAACACATGTGAATTAGGGTAAATATGAGCCACGAGGAATTCATATTCATGTCCAATTCATTTCAGATGAAAACATAAAGAAACAACAGAAATTGAGCCTAGAGTGCAGTTAAACAAGTTCTAAGCTAATCTTTATTTTTGCTATTTAGATGGTGAAAAATGAAAACAGAGGTAAGAAGCACTTATTGAGTCATGTTGCAGCACAAGAATTCCATCATTCAGTCTCCAGAGACCATTAACAACACATCAGACAGTCATTCCTCCAACCTCTTCAGCAATCTTTGATTAAAGAAAAGTATCAGACATACAGTGCGAGTCTCTAATGAAAAGTTATCAATCGACCAACCCTTGAAACAATGCAGAGGGTGGTATATATAGGAAAAATTCTCCAAAATTGTTTATTACAGCTGTGACCTAAACAGGTCTGAAAGTAAAAGATTACTTTAACCTAAACCTATCAGGAATAAATGCAAGAAAATATCTATGGGCTGCGCTGAGGGCAACCGTATCAAAACTGAATTAATGCGTTGTCCTCGATGGCTTGGTGCAGTGCTTCTGCAATAAATGTGCATGGACTTCTGCTCCATTGTAGTTCGGTGGCTTTAAGTGCTTTAACTGTGATTTGAGAGCTGGGATGGGCTTACACCATCTGATTTGACTTTGCTGGAGGCCATTTAATGTTGACCTGCTTTGGGAACTGAAGTTTTCTATTAAAAATTTAACTGATACTCTTTGTCGCTTCATCTTTCCTCTGATACTCTTTGACAAATGAATCGGGCCAGTTCTCTCCTTCGTTGTGGGTCAAATCAAAACTTAATGGCCACTGTTCGGCCCTCTGTTTCCTTTAGAACTGTCTTTTGCTCCTCTCTGCATGCTTCGTGAAGAAAAATGGGTCATTTGGCGCCTTTCGGGCTTGCTGGGGGCTGCGCAATGAGGGGTTTTCCATTTCGGCCCTTTCCCGTAGCCATGCGCGATTAGCGCTAGGCGTTAATCGCACATGAAAAACTGCCTCAGAATTTGAATCCGGGCTTCCTAAGCACAATTTTTGCCTCTCGCTCCAAAAATTGATGATGACGTCAGCATGACGTCAGTGGGTGGGACCATGGTACGGCGGATGACGTGGCAGGATGACGTCAGCAGGGTGACGTCAGCATGTACGGTGGATGACATGGCAGGATGACTCGGCAGGGGGCCGACGTGTGCAGATAACGTGGCGTGGGTGACTAGGCAGATACGTAGAACAGGACAGGCGACATGGGGCGCGCGTACAGAAGGCGGAAAGCGGTTTCATCAGACCGCTTTTTGTACAGGAGTGGTATCCGTCAGAGCCCTTCCGATGCAATAGAAGGCGGACATGTGTCTTTTGTACGACGGAGAAACCGCCTCGCCATCGGAAGCTAACGACCGAGCAGCGGGGCGCCTCCAAAATCGCCGAGAGCTGTCGGATGGGGAGGGCCCGATCCGACGGTGGACGGAACAGGTGAATCGGCGGGGGAATAATGGACGAGCGCGCAAATATTCAGATTTTGATATAGCGCGGCGGGGAGGGTAAAAACTTAGGAAATGGGGGTTTTTCGTGGGTTAGTTTAGGCAGGGGGACATAACTTAACGTTTAATCAAGCTTTTGAACATTAATCTTTGGAAAAAGACTGCGGAGGGGTAAAATGTGGGGTTTTAAGGGGTAAAGGGGCGGTGAAGGTTGTTATTCTGACCAGGTGTCAGAGTAACTCCTGCTAAGACATGGATGGGTTAAAAACGGCCCCAGATGGACTGTTTTCTCCCAGACTTAGGAGAATAGGGCTATAGTGCCAGGGAGGGGATATTTAATATATATATATATATATTTTTGGGGATTTTTATACATAGTTTTAGTAGGGGAAGGGGAAGAATCTAGGGAGTTAGATAATAGAATTAGTAGTTAATATGGAGATGATGAGAAAGCTCTAAGGTAAGGAACCTTGGGCTATTTTGGGGGAATAGAACTTTGTAACAGAAGAATGGAAATCCTTGAGTGAGGCAGATCTTCACCAAGGCCAATGTTATGGAGCATGATGAGACTAAGAGGCTCAAGCAGATCTTGACCTCTTTGGGAAAATTAGTGAGTGATTTGGGGAATAAGAAGAAAAGGGAGTTAGTTATGTCTAGCTTGAGTTCCTCCAGATGAAAAAATGCATCATGACTGTGATTTGAAAAGATATAACACTTTAGAAATACAAAATTTATCATGCATGAACATTCTGCAACCTTAAAAACTACCTACCCAGCCTACTTTCCTAACATTTTTTCTTCTTTTTGGTTTGGGTGCACTTAGACTTGCAGACCCAGCTTTACAATTTTTTCTTTTTTCTGTTCTCCTATCCAAGCCTACACTTATTTCTGCCAAGGGCCCAAATTAAGCGATTGGGCTCCTTTGATTCTCTACTTATCTAAAAATCTGCCAAGATTAAGTTGTTTGGACAGATATCATTTTCTAAATTCTAAAACAGGAAATTGAAACCTAGGGAGACCAAGGTTAAGCTGTTTGGCCCTCCCTTAACCTAAAGAACTCTTAAAAAATGGAACAACTCATCAAAATTGGAATATAGCAGTGACATTTGGACTAGCACACTTCATGGCTTCTTCTTTGGTCTTTTCTGGAAATATGGAACATTGTAGCATGCAAAGTATGACATATTTGGCATGAAAAAATGTTAATCATGAAACATGAACACCTGTCGCAATAGGAGGCTAACAGTGGCTCCACTTGGGGATGGATTTTTTTTGTAAAAAGCCAAGAACAGCAGGTCAGAATGCCTGATCTTCTGTTGTTGTTGTAAATTGAAGAAACTTCTCGGTGCTGGCTGTTAGATAATTGAAACTTTGTAATATGAACAACCTCCTCCTCAACTGAAATATTGTGAAATGCATAGCACTGCCTACTTTCTTCTGCGTGCTTGCTATTATGTAGAATGTTGCTTGAGCATTGCCTTTGAAACATTCTCAAAACATGGATCAAAACTGATGTGTTTGCTTTACTTTTGCTTTGACCAAGGGTGCTGATATAAAACTAAAAAAACTCCTCTGTTTTGATATTTTAGACTGAAGACTGCAAACAACTTCCCTTTACCATGAATTGTTGTGATGTGACTGTGCCACTCTTGCTGTTTTGTTGAAATTAGTACAGAGACAGAGCCTTTAAAACTGGAACACTTGTATTGGCTGTGTCTTCACAAGATTTATTGTTGCTCCTCTAACATTCAGAAAAATAAAACAAAACATTGATATATACAAATATTACTGTACAAAAAATATATACAAAGCTGCACTGTATCCCTTAAAAGGGATCATGGTAATGTTTCAGCATGTGGCCATTCACAGGGCCTTCCTCAGCAGCGCTATCCTCTACAGATTTGAGAAAATAAGTGTTATTTCCCTGAACAGCAGAAATAACCAATGGCCCTCTCCATAAAAAATCAAACTTTGCATGTTTGCCCTTGTCTTTTCTTCTTGAGTCCCACCTTAGAACTTTGTCACCAATGTAGAAATCCTCAACCTTAACTCTCTTATCAAACATCTTTTTGAGCTTTTCTTGCAAAATTTGAGCTCTGTCATAAACTTGCTCTCTGGTTTGCTGAAGATGAATGGTCTGATTAATTCTTCTTTGAATGTCATTTGGTTCAGCCTGAATTTCCTGTAACAGTCTGATAGTAGGGATGCCCAAGGATGAAGGAAATCTAGCCTCCATGCCATATACTAGCTCATAAGGGCTCATCCCAATGGACCTCTTTGTTGAAAGTCTGTCTGCCATAGGGCATTTACCAGCTTTTTGTGCCAGTTCTTCTTGTTTTCTTCTAGCATGCTAGTTGCATTAATTGTTGTGACAGTCTCATGGGTATGTGCTACCGGTTCTTCATTGATGTGTGCTTGTTGTTCTAGAGCCAAAGGCTCATCATCAGTTGGAGAATTTGTGTCATCATTAAATAGAATAAAGGAATCCATATCAGAATGGATTGAGTAAATGGGAAAATTTTCAGGCTTGCTCTCACTACTTACCACATATTTCATGAGTGTTTCTCTGTACAGTCTCTTTGGTTGCCCAAAGACTGAAATAGTAGCATAGGAGAGGTCTAGTTGAAGGGATCCTTGGAGCTTTGCTCCCCATGATCTTGACAGGAGCATACCATACTTTGGTGGGATGTCAGCCACCACCACATCCATGAGGATGGTCTTATTGGGATATTGGACTAGGGAGACACACAAGTCTTTGATGAGGCCTAAACACTTGACCTGGCTTGAGTCAAAGGAAAACAGATCTTTGTAGGGTCTGGTAATATCGAGGTTCAGTTTTTCCATAACTGCTTTGGGCATAAGATTGTGCGATGCTCCTGAATCAAACATAGCATTGTGCAAAACTTTGTCATGTATATGCAAACTGACATAAAAGGGTGGAATAGGTCCATATGTTGATTTTCCATTAACTTCTGGGCCAAACAGCAGTTCAGGGGTATCATCCAAAACATTTACATAGTCCTTATTCTCTGGGATTTGAAGTGATCTTTGAATTTGGTGCCTATATACATCATGTTTGGCAAGTTCTGAGAGGGGGATGGATATCTTCAACTTAGCTATTTCTGCCTCTAAATTAAATGGCTTTTCCAATGGAGTCTTGGTGTTGATAATGGCAGTTTTTTCTGTTTCATTTGAATTATCTGCTACTTGCTCTTGTTTTTCAGTGTTATGGGAATTGATTGCTTGCGGTTTTTCGACTTCAGGAGAGTTTTTTGGAACGCTGTTCGAGTTTTGCTCAGAGGAAGAAGGTGGTAAAAGCTGATCTACAGAAGGTTGCGCTTCTGTAATGTCTTCTACAGTCACTTGATGTGGGTTTGGGACGGTTGTATCAGCTGGTTCTGTTATGACAGCCTTGCTCTTAATCTTGTTGGGTTGTTTGCCATCCTTTGTTTTGCTAGGTTCAGAAATGTCAATGGTCCTAGTTCTCAGCTTATATTGTTTATGGACCTCATACACAGTAGTATCATAACCTTGTTTAAAATCAAAAGACTCACCAGAATTAGTCTGAAATTGACTAAAGTTATGCTCATCTTGGTCTTCTTGGCTCAGAAAAGTTTGATGCTCACCTTTTAGATCCATCAAATTCATGTGAATGTCTTCTGTTTGCTCATTGGATGTAGATCCTTCAACATAATTATCTTGAAAAGGGGGTCTTATGTCATGGTCTGGGCTAGACCTGCCAGCATTTGTGTTCTGCATTTTCCTAAAATTTTGGTTTCTTATGGTATTGGACTGTTGTCCTTCCCATGATGATTTCCTCTCAACGCTTTCTACTCTTTCTCCCAGCCTTTGTAGGCCATTGATAATAGCATCAAGCTTTTGATCAAAGGCTGAAGGTTCATCCTTAAAGGTGGTTCTTCTTTCCATTCTGGCTCTGTTTCTTTTGGCAATTAGGTTGGCCTCTACGCTAACAGCAACATTTTGCATGTCTGCAAGGGTCTGAGGAGCTCTTTCTTTTAACTGGTATGCCATATCCGGGTCGAATCCATCAGGGAATTTATACAAGGCAAGGTCAGGTGGGGGTCTTAAGTTCTGTGGTATTGCATTATAGACATTATTGAATCTTGCACAGTACTCCAAAACAGTCTCCTGAGGACCTCTTTTAATTGTATCATATTCAGCTAGTATGTGCAAGGGGTCTTTCTTTTTCTCCCATCTGTTGGTAAAGGATTGGTAAAGCTCATCCGGAGTAGTTATGGAATTTGCAGCAAGTGATCTAAACCAAGTTCTTACATCACCGGTTAAACTTTGAACAAAAATTCTCATTCTCACGCTATCATCGTCTATCTCGTAGTTTTCAAAATAGTCTTGCATCTTTTTGGTATGCTGAAGGGTTGTGAAAGGACCGGTACTGTCAAAATAGGTAATTTTAGATTGGTACTCCTGAGGTAAAGCCCTAGGATTAGCAGGCAATTGCAGGGGTGCATATCTATTAGCCATATTGGCAGGGATAAGTGGGACAACGGGGATAAATGGAACAACAGGGATAACAGGGATAACAAAAGTAACTGGAACAGTAGTAGTGGTATTTGTAGTATGTGCAGTGAATGGAGGTGTGGATGGAGTGTTTTGAGATGTGGATGATGAACAAAAGGAAGTAGGGGTTGAACGAAATAAAACCTTAACAGGAGTTGGAACACAACTTGGAAGAGCTGCTTCAGGACTTAAATCAGCAAAATCTTGTCTTTGCTCTTGCTTCCTGAGGATCTTTGGGATTAGGTTTGGATTTTCAAAAGTAGCTGGGGAATTTGGGTCTGGATTTGACCTTGTATATCATAGATTCCTTTTAGGAGCCAGTTTCCGAACTGTTTTGGTATTTTTTTGGGAATGTTTTTAGAATTAGCAAGGAACTGATCAGATTTTGGAACCGCTATCTATAGCTTAAAACTAGCATGAAGATTGACTGAAGTAGCTTTTATTTACTTTTGCCAATGCAAAGCAAAGACAGTTTCAAAGGCTACCTGGCTGACATTCAGGCTTCATCTGTAGTTTTAAGGAATATACAACAATTAGAAAATTGATTTCTCAGTGGATTCTTCCAACCTGTTTCGTGAATTTAATTGAGGAGATCCCCAGTGGAGTCGTCATTATGTTATCACTCAGGTTGTCCCTCAGGTTGGAGTAAAGGGATACGGCCGAGGTAACCACAGACCAATCTTTAGACCGCAGGTTCTAGCCCACCTGCAGTCAGAGAGGGCTCTCTCTTTGTGATTTAGCTTTGTTGACAATGATTTTAGGCTAGTTATAGAGTTCAAGGGGTTTTGTTTTGGATTTTGGTGGGAAGATTGATGTTTTCAGGTAAAGAGGCAGGTATAGTGTGAAAGTTTCAAACCATTGGGCATGGAGTCAAGGAGTAAGACTGCTGGTGCGTTTTCTTGGTCAGAGGAGGAATAAGGAGCAAGGTAGCTACACATGGAACAAATTTTCAAGTTTAAAGGATGGAATGAATGTTAAGGAAGGAGAGGCAATTAAGAATCTCTCAGTCAGCTTAACAAAGAAGGGTGGATGAGCTCTATCTAAGGGCAGTAAAGAATCCCTAGATAACTGTAAAACACATGTGAATTAGGGTAAATATGAGCCACGGGGAATTCATATTCATGTCCAATTCATTTCAGATGAAAACATAAATAAACATCAGAAATTGAGCCTAGAGTGCAGTTAAACAAGTTCTAAGCTAATCTTTCTTTTTGCTATTTAGATGGTGAAAAATGAAAACAGTGGTAAGAAGCACTTATTGAGTCATGTTGCAGCACACGAATTCCATCATTCAGTCTCCAGAGACCATTAACAACACATCAGACAATCATTCCTCCAACCTCTTCAGCAATCTTTGATTAAAGAAAAGTATCAGACATACAGTGCGAGTCTCTAATGAAAAGTTATCAATCGACCAACCCTTGAAACAATGCAGAGGGTGGTATATATAGGAAAAATTCTCCAAAATTGTTTATTACAGCTGTGACCTAAACAGGTCTGAAAGTAAAAGATTACTTTAACCTAAGCCTATCAGGAATAAATGAAAGAAAATATCTATGGGCTGCGCTAAGGGTAGCCGTATCAAAACTAAATTAATGCGTTGTCCTCGCTGGCTTGGTGCAGTGCTTCTGCAATAACTGTGCATGGACTTCTGCTCCATTGTAGTTCGGTGGATTTAAGTGCTTTAACTGTGATTTGAGAGCTGGGATGGGCTTACACAATCTGATTTGACTTTGCTGGAGGCCATTCAATGTTGACTTGCTTTGGGAACTGAAGTTTTCTATTAAAAATTTAACTGATACTCTTTGCCGCTTCATCTTTCCCCTGAAAATATTTGACAAATGAATCAGGCCGGTTCTCTCCTTCGCTGTGGGTCAAATAAAAACTTAATGGCCGTTGTTCGGCCCTCTGTTTCCTTTACAACTGTCTTTTGCTCCTCTTTGCATGCTTCGCAAAGAAAAATGGGTCATTCGGCGCCTTTCGAGCTTGCTGGGGGCTCCGCAATGAGGGGTTTTCCATTTCGGCCCTTTTCCCGTAGCCATGTGGCACTAATTGCGAATGAAAAACTGCCTCAGAATTTGAATCCGGGCTTCCTAAGCACGATTTTCGCCTCTCGCTCCAAAAATTGATGATGACGTCAGCGGGTGGGACCATGGTACGGCGGATGACGTGGCAGGATGATGTCAGCAGGGTGACATCAGCATGTACGGTGGATGACGTGGCAAGGGTGACTCAGCAGGGGGTCGACGTGTGCAGATGACGTGGCGTGGGTGACTAGGCAGACATGTAGAACAGGACAGGCGACATGGGGCGTGCGTACAGAAGGCGAAAAGCGGTTTCATCAGATCGCTTTCTGTACGGGAGCGGTATCTGTCAGAGCCCTTCCGATGCAATAGAAGGCGGGCAGGTGTCTTTTGTACGGCGGAGAAACCGCCTCGCCATCGGAAGCTAACGGTCGAGCAGCGGGGCGCCTCCGAAATTGCCAAGAGCCGTCGGATGGGGAGGGCCCGATCCGACAGTGGACAGAACATGTGAATCGGCGAGGGAATAATGGACGGGCGCGTGAATATTCGGATTTTGTTATAGCATGGCGAGGAGGGTAAAAACTTAGGAAATGCGGGTTTTTCGTGGGTTAGTTTAGGCGGGGGGGACATAACTTAACGTTTAATCAAGCTTTTGAACATTAATATTTGGAAAAAGACTGCGGAGGGGTAAAATGTGGGGTTTTAAGGGGTAAAGGGGCGGTGAAGGTTGTTATTTTGACCAGGTGTCAGAGTAACTCTTGCTAGGACATGGATGGGTTAAAAACGGCCCCAAATGGACTGTTTTCTCCCAGACTTAGGAGAATAGGGCTATAGTGCCAGGGAGGGGATATTTAATATATATATTTTTTGGGGATTTTTATACATAGTTTTAGTAGGGGAAGGGGAAGAATCTAGGGAGTTAGATAATAGAATTAGTAGTTAATATGGAGATGATGAGAAAGCGCTAAGGTAAGAAACCTTGGGCTATTTTGGGGGAATAGAACTTTGTAACAGAAGAATGGAAATCCTTGAGTGAGGCAGATCTTCACCAAGGCCAATGTTATGGAACATGATGAGACTAAGAGGCTCAAGCAGATCTTGACCTCTTTGGGAAAATTAGTGAGTGATTTTGGGAATAAGAAGAAAGGGGAGTTATTTATGTCCAGCTTGAGTTCCTCCAGATGAAAAACTGCATCAAGGCTGTGATCTGAAAAGATATAAAACTTTAGAAATACAAAATTGATCATGCATGAACATTCTGCAACCTCAAAAACTACCTACCCGGCCTACTTTCCTAACACTTTTTCTTCTTTTTGATTTGGGTGCACTTAGACTTGCAGACCCAGCTTTACAATTTTTTCTTTTTTCTGTTCTCCTATCTAAGCCTACACTTATTTCTGCCAAGGGCCCAGATTAAGCGATTGGGCTCCTTTGATTCTCTACCTATCTACAAATCTGCCAAGATTAAGCTGTTTGGACAGATATCATTTTCTAAGTTCTAAAACAGGAAATTGAAACCTAGGGAGACCAAGGTTAAGCTGTTTGGCCCTCCCTTAACCTAAAGAACTCTTCAAAAATGGAACAACTCATTAAAATTGGAATATAGCAGTGACATTTGAACTAGCACACTTCATGGCTTCTTCTTTGGTCTTTTCTGGAAATATGGAACATTGCAGCATGCAAAGTATGACATATTTGGTATGAAAAAATGTCAATCATGAAACATGAACACCTGTTGCAACAGGAGGCTAACACCGAGGATGACCCACTCATGATTGATCAAATGCCACTCAAGATAGAGGTTGAGGATATTTATTTCATCACAGGCCTTTCTCAGAGGGGAGAGGTAGTACATTTCACAGGCAGATCACGAGGTAGTCTCTCTATCGAGGACTACGTGCATATATATTGCCTGGGTCATCCAGAAAAGGTTGGAATTCAAATTCCAATCAAGCACGTGGAGAGTTTATCATTGAGGATCATCCTGTTCACTATAGCCAGAGTGAACAGATCAGCTTCCTTACACCAGGCTTCACGGCTTGCCATGAGCTTGGCGGTAGACTGTCTCACCACAGTATTTGATTGGTGTACTCCTCTTCTCGCCAACTTGAAGAGCCAGCTTACTTCTATCAAAAGGGGCAGACCAAAAACTTCAGGTATGGAACTATTTTGTGCTCTTTCTTCTTTGAGAGGGTCCCAACACTCCGTCCTAGAGTATCAGTTTTGATCAGCACCCCACGAGATCCACGGATGGGCAGGTGGGCTGACCTGATGAAACGACTAGGAGGTGGGGACGTTCCACGGACTACTTTCGACGATGACTTCTTCTCCTGGTGGGAGCAGCAGATCATTGCAGTGGATGATTACCCTTATGCTGGCCTAGACTTCCGAGGAGATCTTGATCTAGCCTTACCACCACCAGCGGCATGAGGCAATATAGGTAACAAATGCCTTTGATTTTATGATTTTATGATTTTTTATGATTTTTCAAGTATAAAAATGAACTTCGAAAAATATTTTTGATAGGATTCAAGTGACTAATATGGTGATCATGTTCCAAATATTGGGCCAGTATGATCAGATGGGTCCCCACGGCATGGACGTCGCAACCGAGGTGCTGAAGAGGTGGCTGCGGGCATAGAGCGACTCCTACACGTAATTCATCTGCACTTGGTGAGACTAACTCATCGAGTACCGATGGAGGCTATAGAGGATCTCCCTATAGACATGCAGCATCATGTGGTTGGCATGCCACGAGACTGGGTTCACACTCTTAGGCGTGTGGCAAAAGTAGTAGTCGCATACTTAGCCGCTCATCCTGAGCTGGGGCATTGTACTAGACATGATTATGGGCATATGAGTCCCAATTTTTGTATATTATTTTGGACACACTTATGTATACTCGAGATATTTTATGATATATATATACAGTTTCGACTTTTTGATGCTTGATTTTATTGTGATGAATGAATGATGTGCCAATCTAAAGCTTGATTAGCGATAGAATCTGCTAACCAATTATGAGATCTTGGAATGTGCAAATAATTAATGTAAATAAATGATCTTTGCAACAACCTCACCCTTAAATACTAGCGATATAAACATGGATCCCTTACGCAATAAATGTTATTCATTTGTGACACTATCAATTGTGAATCAAGACAGACTACCAATGAATCGATTCCATAAGAAATTGCTTCGGATAGTAAATTAATGACGACAGTATACTCAGCCATATTATTTGAAGCAGGACCAATGCATACTCCCCTTGACACCATCAACTGACTAGTTGGATAGTAGATTACCCAAGCTGCGGAAGCGAGGTTCCGAGTGTGCCGACTAGCACCATTGGCGAATCCAAAATAGACCAAGTCATCCATCAACACCTGCCACAGCAGACCAAAAAGTGTCGATATCAAAAACTCCCAATGAGATATGTACAAAAAATACAAAATGTACAAAGAAGCCATTGCCTAGTTGCTACTTAAGCAAAGTACTTCTTGAGGTAGAGCCCATTTCGGGGCTCTACCAACTTGTTTCCTTCAAAATCAACTAACTCATACGCCCCTTTTTCTAAAACTCGTTTAATTATAAATGGACTGTACCACATAGGCTTGAACTTGCCTTCCCGCAAGGCATCCTTATCTTGGTCATAGACCAATACAAGGTCGCCTTCAGAAAAGACTCGAGGATGAACAGCTTTATTGTACTGAGTTTTAACCCTTTTCTTACGAGCCTCATTGATTGTGGCGGCATCTCGACATTGCTCATCGAGATGGTCCAAATGAAGGAGGCGCTCTTCGAGACTAGAGGTCTCTGGAAGAAGCTCAATAGCTAACTTAAGAGATGGAATTTCACATTCAACAGGGAAGATAGATTCCATCCCATAAACTAACTAAAAAGGTGTAAAACCTGTAGCAGTCTTTACGGAGGTTTGTTATGCCCAAAGAGCTGGATACAACATACGATGCCAATTGGACCAATTTTTGTCGATCGTTCACTGCCTCGACCTGTCCATTGGCTTGAGGATAATATGGAGACGAGTGCTCCTGCCGGAAACCCAATTTAGACATTAGTCAATTTTGGAAATGACTGCCATGGTCAGTGACAATCTCTCGGGATACCGAACCTTGATATATTCTGATTAAAAAGGAACAATGCCATTGTTTCACTATCATTTTTATAAGGTGGCATGGCCTTAGCCCACTTCTTGAAATAGTCTACAGCCATGATAATGTACTTGTGATTCGCTACTGAAGGCAGATTACAAGTTGTAAAATCAATACCCCACTTAGTAAAAGGACTGACAGTGACAACGGGGAAAAGAGGAGCTGGATGTGCGCGCATCTTCCGAGTATAAACTTGACAAGGGTGACAACGTTTGACTGCTTCAACACAATCTTTGAAGAGCGAAGGCCAAAAGTAGCTGGCACGCAAGATACGCTGGGTTGTAGCAAGCCCTGAAAGATGACCACCACAAGCTCCACTGTGGCAATCATTGAGCACTGACTCTACTTCCTCTAAGGTTAAACAACGTCGAAGGATTGAATCAACCCCTCGATGATATAATGTATCACTAATGATGACATAGTTCTTAGCCAGGTGACATAATTTTTGGCGTTCATCCTTAGAGAAAGTAGAGGGAAACTTCGAAGTCTGGAGATAGAAAATGATATCTCCATACCAAGGGTTGAGGAATAGATGTTCGTAGGGAAAAATTTCCTCATAAACAGTATCCTCTCCACAAGGTAGCTCGGAAATTAACTCCGCAAAAACCATAGATTTCTTAGACTTGGCGGACAAGAACTCGAGATCAAATTCTTGTAAAATGACTATCCATCGATTATATTTGCCCCCAATCACTCACCTACTAAGGACAAATTGGAACGGATTGACCGCCGCTAAGACAAATTTTTTGCGTAGCAAGATATAATGGCAGAGTCACTGGACAGCATGGACAACTGCCAAAGCCAACTTCTCAACAGGAGAATAGCGAAGTTCAGGACCTACCAAGCCTCAACTCAAGTAATAAATCACATGCTCCATGAGAGCATCGTCTTCCTGAACGAGAACCATACCTATGGTTGATTCTGCAACAACGAGATATAAAATGAAATCCCTACCATAATCTGGTGGACTCAAAAGCGGGGCAGAGACTAATGCCTTTTTCAAGGCATCGAACGACCGCTGCGCAAAGTCATCCCATACATATGGAACTCATTTCTGTAGCAAATGCATAAACCCTTTAGTGATCTCAGCATAATTCACTATAAACCTTCTTAAGAAATTAGCCTTCCCTTGAAGACTTTGAAGTTGTCGAATTGAGGACGGGGGAGGCAACTGAATTATTGCCTCTACCTTGAAGGGATCAACTTGAATCCCTTCAGTTGACACTATGAACCCTAATAACCGACCAGATGTAACCGCGAAAACGCACTTATTTGGATTCAACCGGATCTTGTAAAATCGACATCGCTCAAAAACCAATTGAAGGTGACTAGGATGATCAGTTCTCTTTCGAGAACGAGTAGCTAAATCATCCAAGTATGCTTCGATGATATGTTTAATGTCGTGGAAAGCGTATGACATGGCCCACTGGAAGGTAGCTCCAGCATTTTTAAGACCAAAAGGCATCTTTCTGTATGAAAAGGTACCCCAGGGACATATAAAAGTTGTCTTATGCTGATCTTCAGGACGGATAGAGATCTGATTATAACCAGAAAAATCGTCCATGAAGGAGAAAATATCATTACCCGAACACTCATCAATAATCTGATCAATAAGTGGTGTGGGGTAATTATCTTTGGGACAAGATTTGTTTAGGTCTCTAAATTCAATGCATACTTGGATTATTCCTTGCTTTTTATCTACAGGGACTGGATTAGAAACCCAATCTATAAGAGGAACAGGGTATATAAAACCCGCCTTGAGCAGCTTTTCAACTTCAGCTTTAATAGCTGCTGCTTTCCTAGGATTAACCGGCCAAAGCTTCTGATGAATCAGCATAGCGTTTTCATACATCTTGATTTCATGTTGAACTATGGATGGATCAATGCTAGGCATTTCTTCATAAGACCAAGCGAATACATCTCAAAACTCCTTAAAAGGTCGGTGTAAATTTGAATTTCTTCAGGGGAACATCTGGCTCTGATGAAGAGATTCTCGATCATGTTATGGTTCCTAGAGATGTTTATAGATATCATTTTTGAAATCACTAACATATTACCTTCGACACGAAAGTGTGCTGGAGCCAAAGGACTTGATACCATACAAATATCACTAGTAAACAGCTCGGAGAACCTAGATTCTACTTCCTACAACGGAGGAAGAAAATATGAATGATGGTGTAAGTCTTCCCAAGGTCGATCTACACCCATTATTACTTCTAGGATTGCTTCCTCAGATGGTAAAACCGTATCTAAGTAGTCCATAACAAAGGTAGAATCAAGGGTCCAAGCTGGGGCCACATCACCATCTAACTCCTCCTCAAAGAAAGGAGTAGAATGGTTGTCTGCAGAGTTGACGATAGACTGATATCTAAGCTCTGTTACAAACATAGGAAATGCCATTCCACCAACTTGTCCTTCATCTAATGTGGTCGTAGGTGAAGGCAAGGTCCAAGGGTCTGAAAAATAATGAGTTCGGAAGAACTCTTCTTGTGAAGACTCCTTGGATGATGAAACGACATTGATTCTAGCGATAGGAGAGGGAAAATCAAATGTACCCATCAATGAAGAATACATCCCAACTCCTAGATTCTTAGTAGGCGGACGAGGGTTATCCACTAAGGGAATAGTAGAGTCCGAAGTTGCTCGAGGATCAATTGGAGAATAATCCAATTGATCAACCTTAACAATTTTCCCCTCATGAGGAAAGAAAATGACATGAAACAGAGTCGAAACAACGGCATCCATTTCGTATACCCAGTTCCTTCCTAAGAGGAGATTGTAATCTAGGTTAGCATCAATGACTTCTACTTCGATATTGATGACCTTTCCCCCAACACATATGGGAAAGGCCGGGATAATCCCATGCGGCTTATGAGAATGCCCGTCAAATGCTATCAGGAGGGTAGGTGAAGGAACAACTGAAGGCGATCCAATGGCCTTCCAGCATGACATCGACATGACACATGTGGAAGCTCCTTCATCGATAACGGTTTGAAAAATGTTAATTTTCTAGTAGGTAGACTTTATTTGAAAAGCCATGTGATGAGGGAGTCAAGTTTTTGACATTAAGCATGTCGAAAGTGAGCACTAAAGAGTTATTTGGATCAACTGCCTCTATCGCCGAAAATAAAGCACTTCATTGAGCTGGACACAACTGGAGGACCTCTCAAGTGGACATAGCACATGGACTCTGAGCCAGATCCTCAACAATCGAGTAATTCTGGGTAGCCCTAGCATTAGGATTGATAGTCGCGCATTTAGCGAAACCTTTCAGTATCCGTGGTATATTCTCGACAGAGGGTCGCTCAATATGAAGGTTGGTAGTTTCGGGAGCAGTTTTGTCCATGGATGTTTTAGTTTCACCATAATCATGTGACCGAGTGGCCACATGGACATTAGAACCCATCATGAAAACATTTGATGATTTCTCCCTTTGCTGGTTGCCCCCTGTAGAGGTACCAGGATTTGAATTTGCGTGAACAAGCATCTGCTGCCCTTGGGGGAAAGGGTTGGTTAACACAGCTTGAGAGTTGGAAGTCCCTTGCTGCCCTAACAAGCACTAAGCATCTTGAATATTTGGGCAGAGATGAGTTAAATGGTCTCCACTGCACAGCTTGCTTGGAAACTTGACTTTCTTTCTAGTCTCATTTCCACAACCACCAGCATTATTGCTAGGTTTATTTGCATCAGTCTTCCCATCTTGACTCTTTTTCTTACCTCGTCCTTTCTTTTTCCCATTGGAATTTTTATTTCCTTTAGGGTTGGAAGATTGGACGGCATTAACAGAAGAGGGTTGAGAAGACAAAGGGTTAGACGATGTGACCTGATTGGTAGGAGCAGTTTGCAAAGACAACTGCTGCAATTGGCTCAACAGGTTCACCGCATTAGTGTCTACGGATCCAACGATACCATCCGCATGGGGACCTGGCTTCGACTTGGCTATATCAACCTTAGTCCCAGGAGCATCAGGCAAGATTTTTTGTAGAATCCCAGACTGAGAGTAAATCAATTCTAACTGTTGGGCCCTAAAAATAGCTTGCTCCTCAGAATAGACTCTGGACAGAGAGACATCTTTAGAGATCTCAGGTTGTAAAGATTTCAAAAACCATTCGAGACAGTATTCAGGAGGAATTTCGGCTTTAATGAGCCTCTTTCTCCGTCTCCATTCCTGAATATGATTAGAAATGTGGGTTGTTGTATCCTGACGAAAATTGGCCAGAAGTTCAGTTCTGGCATCATAATGGACGGGCAACTGGAAATGATTTAGGAAAATGTTAGCCAAATCAGTGAAAGATGTAAAGCTACCTCCTGGCAACTCTATATACCACTTAGCTGCATTTCTAGTTAAGGTGCGTTGAAAAAGTCTCAGCCTAACCGAGTCATCGATGACGGAGTTTGATGAGCACCACAAATGGAATGTGGTTACATGGTCACCCAGGTCTTCACCACCCTTCCCCTCGAACTTTGGAATGTACGAAGGGAGTTTGGTTGGGACCGGAGGCCAGGCCAGATTGTATTTGATTAGATCATTTGTTAATTTCATGAGATCTGGCAAATTCAACGTTGCTAGAAAAGGAAGGCTAGGAGGACCTTGGGGATTCCACCCAGACTGGGCGGGTTCCCAAAGTTATGAAAAGATTGGCCTGGATTTTGGAAGGCACCAGGCTGCCTGAAGTAACCAGCAGAACCGAAAGGCAAACCTTGGGATCCATCAAAACTTAGAGTTTTACCAACTCCGGCCGAAAAACCTCCATAACCAGCGAAGCTCCCTCCTAAAGGATTATAAGGAGTTGATAACCCTTGATAAGGATTCCAAGTAGAAGCTAAGGGAGGAATACTTCGAAACGAATTAACTGTGGAGTATAGCCTATTCCCTTGTTGGCCAAAAAATGGATTCCCAGTTCCTATGCCACTAACCACAGGGTTAGTCCAACCTTGAAAGGGATTGTTGCCTTGTCCTGTAGAAGAAAAAGGCATAGATCCTATCATCGGGTTGGAATGTGGTATATGACCACTTCCAAAAGGAAAGAACTGAAACGAAGCCGACCCAACCATCATGGATGTGGAGGCACTAAATGGAACTGACGTAATACCCTTTGAATGGGTGCCAAACGGGAAGAATCCATAACTAGATACATTGGCTTGGGAATTTCCACTCGTAGAAGGAATGGAGGTAGAACCAACTAAGGATGTGCTAGCAAAATACCCAAATAAAGATGCAGAGGGGATGGAAATAGTTCCTCCCCCTTGTACTGATGTTGGAGTCTGCATGGTTGTAGCACTTGTGGTAGAAGCCATGCTTCCAGTGGTGGTCATCGAAGGTAAGTGCGTAATATGACATGGACTTGACGGTCTATGCATCGGAGTCCCAACGTATTGTAATACGTCTGGATGGTTAGAAGGTAGAGGAGAATTCAGAGCTGCTAACGACTTTGGGAGTTCTTCTACCTCAATGTTATCTTCGATTGAAAGAGAACTCGAGAAAGAATTGGAGTGTTCCTCTTTAGTTTTGCGGAAGTACCAGGCCTATCCTGAACACTAATGCCTCTATGGGGAGGATCAATCCTCGATGCATTAGCTACCATGGGATGAAACCCACCAGTAGTATTACCTCTGTGCCTTCTAGGAAAAGGCTCTAAACTTGGTGGTGAAAGATTATGAAGTCTTCGAGACCGTCTAGGCGATCAAACAACCACTTTGAATTTTTTATTAAGATCTAATTAAAGAATCAAGAAAAAATGAAAGCTAGGCCAACTAAGAGCACAGAGCACACTCTAAAAAGTCCCTAAAATATGTCACCCAGTCAAACAACTTTCAATTATTTCCACTCCGGGTGATGAGGGCCGGACACCAAAATACAGGAAAGTGAAGTAAGGGGCCTTCCGAAGATAGTCTGGGATAATGACTGCCTAGTCCTACCAGCAAAGGTAACAGAGAAAGTTACATTGACCTCCTAACAACATACTATGTCGGTGCAAGCCCCCAAGCTTCGCAAGGGTGCCCTCCAGAAGTACCGTTGGGAGTGATAAAACGTTGACCTCAGGTGCCACGGGATTCCCCTCCGCAGCCACCTGTGTAGATCCATAGGAGAAGCAACTAAGGTTACCAACTCGTGTCAGAAGCTAGGCAGAACAGTCTTGAGGTAAGATACAACAAGTAGGAGAGGGGGTATCTCTCTTCCTTATCTTCAAAAACCCTCGTGCTTAACTCCTAGATCCGGAGCTTTCCTGGTCTCCGTAATGCTATTGGATTTGCACTCGCTATTCAGACTTCTATGTTTGACAGTTTAAAATGGCCTTGGAGAGTTTTCTCTCCACACACCTAATCCAAGGCCCTAAAATATCCTAAAACTTGTTGCTATGTCTAAATTGAAAATATATAAAAAAATTCTAGTATATTTTAATTAGCTCTTGTTTTTAAATGGGCTATTCTTAAGTCAAGGGATAAGCGGAAATGAAACTTGTGGTGTTTTTCGACGCAAAATAAATTAATAAAAACCAAACTATATGCAAATGCACTTGTTTTGTTCTTCGATGAAAGAAATTTCTACTAGGTTCTAAGGAAATTCTAAGAAAGCAATAAATTTTTCTTTTCTTTTCTTTTACTCAAGCTTCACACTCACAAAAATTAACAAAACTATGGATGCCCTAAAAGATGCACAAATTTATCCTAATGCAATGAGTATATGCTGATGCAAAACTTAAGACTACTCTAAATCAAAGAATGAAAGTAACTTGCTTATCAATTCTAATTAGCCACTTAAGATGTTTAGATAGAATATAAGTTGCTAATGCTAATTTTTGTCCAAACACTAAAAGCAAATCACAAGACAAACAAAAATGAATTTTCACTCGCAAAAAAGAAACAAAATCAAAACAAGGCCAAAGAAAGCAAAAACCAAGTTTTCGAGAAGTTTTCTTCAAAAGCAAAAACAAAAATGACTTTTCAAAAGTGCTCCAAATACTATTGAAAACTTTGAGACCGAAGAATAAGCAACCAAAACACTTTGCAAGTTATCAACTCAAAATGGGCGAAAACTCAACAAAATAGGTGTTTCAAGATGCTCTCAACAACCAAAAAGTAGCAAAAAGAGCTTGGTGACAATGATCAAAAGATCAAGAAAGACAACTCTCAAAATTGTCACTCAACAACTTTCAAAAAGCAAGAAAAGTAAATGGCCACAAGGTGCAGTTTTGACACAAAGCAAGAAGATCACAAAGATAAAGTTTGTCACAAAGATTGAAAACAATCTTTCTGCCCTGGAAGACCAGAACAACCAAGATTCTCAGAGAGAAATCTCATGTGCTCAAACACAGATGATGACACTTGCAACAAAACAAAACAAGACCAAAACTTTCCACAAACGGAGAGAATTCGAAACCGGAAACTTGTTGTAAAAACAGAGACTGAAAACCAAACTTGACTGCTTAGGAAGTACTCAGACCAGCAAACAAATTTACTGAACAAGAAATATTTGCAAAAATCTTGGAAAATTAGGGTATACGTGACTGTGTCAATGCACAACTGCATGTATACGTGATTTAGCCCAAAGAAACCTACATATATGAGGGTTCATATGGGGAAACTTGCGTACATACGCTTCTATAACATGGAAAAACTGTGTATGTAATAGTTCACAAGAGAAAGAAAAAAAGGGGTCTGAAGAAAATGTTCAAACTTAAAGTTTGAGTTCCTATAGGAACAGACAACTCAGTTATAGCAAGAAAATCAAAAGTTGAGCCCTGATTGGCTTAAATTAACCCAAACTAGGAACAACAATATTGTTGTCCCCAGTGGAGTCGCCAATTCTGTTAAGGGACAAAGTCCCCTAGGGTATTGTGTCAATACCCTAGTAGAGTGGGGGTTATCTACAATGAAAAATAAGCATTCCACACAGCCATGATACTAATATAAGAAAACTGCGCGAAGAGAGGTGCACCTGGGGGTCCTTCGTTCAAGTAGATCTAGCCAGGGTCCAAACCCTCTTGGAGTTCCTTTCGATCCTTCAACCCGCAAAACAACCAATTCAAAGAAGCATAGTAGTATATGAACCAAGCATCATAAAGAAATCAACTTCATAGCATATTGAAAGGTAGTTAGTTATACAATTGAAATAACTATTCATATGCAAACCATAATGACAACATTATAAGCATGAAGAAGATTGATTTCAGAAACAAGACAAATGTTTCTTTATTACAGATAGCTAAAATAAAACAAGGAATATTATCACCTGAATCTTCCTCTCGCAGGCTCCAAGCAAAATTGTCCTCCGGATTCGTCCAATCCCAAGTCTTCAAAAGGCTCCTTCCATGACTCACTTAAGGATATCTCAACTAGTGAAAAGACATCATAACTCAAGGAAACAAGGGTTTCCTGTAATAGGGGAAGTTTTGTAAGCGCAAGGATCTTCAGACCTGATCAGGGATAATCTCAGAAAAGTGATTTTTCTCTCTATTCTCTCCTCCCTTAGGCCTTCCCATTAAAGCCTTTTTATACTTCTCCCAAAGTATTTTTTTAGTTGGGAATTCGTTGGGAACAGTTGGGCCACGGGCACTAATAGGTAATCAACAGGTAAAACCCGTGATCTCCACCCAAAATTAAGGAGATTTAATTTTTTTAAGTGTTTTAAGACATATACGCGGGTTGGGTATACACAGACCCACGTACACACATGTTTAGCTCAGGGAAATGTCGCGTATAGGGAGTAAAAAACTGTTTTTTAAGTATTTGGACCAGGTCTGGAAGGAGGGGTTGCCCTAGGCCATGAGTGTAGCATCACAAACATCAAGAGTGAGATTTGGAGCTATAACAACCATGAGAAGAACTCAATTTGGAATGGGAAGCCTTCCCTTTCCCTTTCCTTTCCTTACTGGCTAAGGCTAGATTTTCTTCATCATCATGTTTAGATGAAGAACCATATCTGGTGCTCCTCCTAATCTCCTCCCTCATCAGATCCGACCACAGTCGTTCCCAATCCGATAGTTTCTTTCTTCCATTCACTGAGTCCTGGTATCTATGCCAGCTCTTTGGAAGACCGAGGAGAGCAAGACTCACCATGTCATCATCGGCAGTCATTATGCCTACACTACCAATCTCATCTCTGCAGGTGGTGAGATTGTTCAGATATGTAGAAATAGTGTCGCCCTTTTCACACTTGATTTTCTGAAGCTTATCCTTGAGCACCAGCTTCCTCTGGTCGCTACTGTTCCGATATAGGTCCTTCAATGTTTTCCACATTGAAAACGGAGTCTCCTTCTCATGGAGACTCGAGACAATATGGTATCGAACTCCCTCCAAAAGAATCCTTCTTGCCTTCGCATACACTTCTTCCATTCAACTAATTCTTGGGCATTAGCTGTTGTTGGCTTGGGGATTTCTTGATCAATGAAATCCTTCAAACCATTATCTTCTAATACCACTTCCATGTGATCCTTCCATGCTATGTAATTCGAGCTGCCATCCAGGGCATACTCGAGTCTCAAGCCATTGAACACCATTGGTGAACTTTGAGGTGTGATAAGAATTTGATTTTGTACCTACAATCAAGAACTTCAAAACTTTGAATTTTCCCTTCACAGTATACTGTTCTCTGCTTTGATCACCTTTTCTCTAATACCATGTAGAAATTCTCACTGTAGATCACCTGATAATGCAATGTAACTAAAGCAAAATACTAGATCTACTTCTACAATCAAACTTTGCGGAAGCTTAATCAATTTGAGCAAGATCAATCAGAAAACATATAACAGAGAAGAATAAATCATACACATGAAACACAGAAGAATACTCTAGGGAAAGCCTCAACTAAAAACCCCGCTATCTATATTATCATACAAGTGGAAATATATTAGGATTACACACAAATTTAGCTCTCACAACTATCTAGCTCTCAGTACAATCCCTCACTTCTACTCATAGATAGAATAGAAAACACATATGCCTTTCCCTCTGCCCTCCAAGCCTCCTATTTCCTTGTGCATTTTCCTTGGGTGCTCCCGCTGTAAACTTGTGTGACATTGTTATAGACATATTTGGGCACTGCAACCCCAAAATCATATGTCCATAAACTAAGGGCTCCTTAAGTCCCTAAAAGTTTTGTTTCATACCTAAAGGATCATGGTCAACTGATTACATCATTTCCCAGAAGTTCCACCTGAAAAACTACTCAGAACTAGCCAAAAATGGACCATACAAACTGCTCCATGGGCAAGGTGCGATGCATATTGATTGCCAAAATGGGCAGGTGTGATGCATACTGAAATGGCCTTCTGTGGGGTGCAATGAGTGAGAATAGACAAATGGAAGAGACATTTTTCAAGGTGTATGATCATGGAATCTTCCAGAAACTTCTCCTATGACACTTGTCTCTCTGAATTCGCCCAGGGATGAGTAAGAGATCATTGAAATCTCCAAGTGGAACCAAGAACTATAAGTGGAATGACACTAATCAAAAACCCAAAGCTGACTCACACCCTTGCAAGACATCTATAAATGGCTCCCTCATCTGAGAGATCTAGAGGCTGGAATTTTGTATTTTGTAAGGAAGTGCTATTGGTTTGTTGGTGAGAAGAGACATTGCATTGTTGGGTGATTTACTTGTTCATGAGGTGAAGAGGGCTTCTACAACTGGGAGGATGATGTTGGATCAGATAGCTAGGTTTTAATCCTCTCTTACATTACTATTAATAAAGTTCTTTTATTTTTCCTCCATATGATCTTGTATTTGTGAATCTTATTGTTTATGAATGCAATTGTATGGTCAATGTGTTTCTGATTCCACATTGTTTATGATGTTTTAGATAGAGATGCTTTGATAGTTTGATGTTACTTTGACTCTACAGGTACTCTTTGAAGCGGGACAAATGGAGAGGAGTGGAAAATTATATCAAGGAAAGGAGAAATCAAGTTAGGATCAAAGCGAAAGATCCAGGTTGGTCCTCTCTTCTTCTCTTCCATCTATCACACTTAAAGGAACTCTTGAAAAGCTTTCATTGTTTGTTTCTAAGATAGCTACCCATCTTAGTGGGACTAGCAGTTCGAATCGACACTAGTTTTCCCTGAAACAAAATGGCGACTCCAATGGGGAATGAATAGTTTGTTTTGCTTGTTTATTGTTTGCTTTATAAACTACAGATGGAACTTGAAGTTAGCTAGCTAGCCTTCGAAACACCTTTGCTATGAAATTGCGAAGTAGATGAATGCTGCTTCAATCAATCTCTGGGTTGGTTTATGAACTGAACATCTGACTTACAAAGCATTCTAAGTTCCCTTGTGGTAGCTCAGAGCCTCATCAAATCCTACCCTTATGCTTTGTTTTTACTTTCCATCATTACTCAGCCTAAATCATTGAACTTAGCTGCAAAATTTGAGAAAAAACCAAGCTCAGTTTCGCTCCCTGGTCCATCGCATTGTCTGTAACTGTGCAACCTAGATGCATTGCACCTACCGTGTGTTGCAGGTGAGATGCATCCATGTTTCTCTATGTTGCAGGTGCGATGATTGAGTGATACTACTTTCTTCTCTGAAAGTTGGTTTTTTTCTCCTTGTTTTCAGCTTTATTCAATAGTTTTGCTATACATGATCAGTGTATTCTTGTTGAAACCTTCTTCCTTCACATATTTCAGCCTTCATTAGTTAGGAATTGTAAATGTTTTTGTGTATTTGTCAATCACTTACAGTCTTCCTTTGTCGAAAGTAGCCTAATCGAACTGTCGTTTTTTATGTAAGTGTCGTAATTGTCATTCTAAATCAAAAGAAGAGTGTCGTAAAGTCTTCCTATTCTAGATAGTTGATTGTACTTTTTCATTGTATTTTATTTTGAAATTATTAGTATTTCAAGTATCAAAAAAAGTTTTAAATTTGAAATCGAAAAGTGTCATCTTAGTCTTCCTTTCATTTTGAAAAGAAAATGGTTAGTAATGTCGTTTTGAAAGAAAATAGTTCAGATCTGTACTTAGATTTCATTTTGGCATTCACATATTAAGAAAGCGGAAAACAAATACATGCATGTGCATCAGCATTTTGACTGCATGCGAAATTTGATTTAGGAAAAGTTCGTTTAATGTGTGCTCTATGCTCTCTGCTGAAAGAAAATCATTATCTTCTTTCCTTTGTAGCTAGGATTTTCATTGCTAAAAGAACATAAACGACTGCTTATCATTTTAGATTGCATATTTAGGAATTTCACATTTACATCACGCGGTGAACCTTGAAAGACAAACTTCTAAGCAAGATAAACTCTAAAATAAACCTCAATGAACATAAAAACTCTTTGGAACCTAACGCAACACATCTAGAAGTCTAGGCTAGAGACGTGTTCTGGTGTCGTAAAACCTGGTAACTATCATTTTCGTCGAAGGTTGGGTGATTCCTCCTCTTTGATATGACAAGTGCTAGTATGGACTTGTGCTCCCCATACCGTCGAGTATATATTGGGAGACCACAATAGGCTGATATCCTTTATCCCTAGGAAGCCGTGTCAGTTGCCCTATAATGCACTGAACACAGCATTCGGGAAGATTGACTGCCATACATAAGTCCTTGGTAATTTCTCTATCATTTATCACCAAGGTGTATTTTGCAGTTTTACGATCGATTTGGTAAACCCTTTGTCTAGACTTCCAGAGCAGTCACTTTCGTTCCTTTTTTACTCCTTAAAAGAAAAGGTCCATCTGAGCACTTGTCACTTCAGGCTCATTAAAAATCGAAGGCGACTAGAGTCACCTTTAGCTTTTTCTCGACTCTTAAAAATTGAAAAAGCAAGTTGTGTCAAAGTGCCTTAAAATTTATTTTTAATTGGAATAACATCCATATTCCTTCATTGATCTGAGGTTGAGATAATGGAGTCTACCAATCAAGGAATCCCCCTTGGAGGAAATCCTAGTCATTTCTCCTCTTGGGGAGATATTGGTTCTCCATATATGGCTACATTGTCGCTTCTAGGAATCACAATCGGCCTGCTAGTATGGCTTTTCTCAACCTCTGTCATTCAAAACACCATAATAACTCAACAATCTAATCAACAACCAGATGATAATGAAGTTACCCCTTCGCCTTCTACTTCGTTTGTTTCTCCTTCCCTTTCTTCCTCTTCGCTTGGTGAAACTAGTGATACTAAAAACCAAGTAGCTGAGAAGAAAAAGAAAGGGAAGGAGAAGAAGAAGAAGCCAGCTAAATAAGGGAACAAAAATGCATCATCTGGCGAAAATCCGCACACTAAAGTTTCCAAACCAAAAACTCCATGCGTAATTTGCAAGGAGAGACATTACCATCAAGATGGCCCTTGCATCCCGCGGATCTTGAGAGAATGGTCTCCCGGGTTGCACCATTCAATGTCATCAACCTCTGACAGTAAAGTTGACAGCACACCATCAACTAGTGCAAACGAAGTCAATAGAAAAAAGGAAAAGTCAAAGTTCCATGTAGGTTATGTGAAGGTGATCATACTCTTCACTGTTGTCCTTTTTTGGATGAAGTCAAAAGCATTTTGAATAATCAGCCTGCTTCATCGCAGCAACTTCCACCTGGATACAAGAAACTCTTGCCAAGTCCTTCGCTAGTTGAAAACCTGATTGACATAGCTCAATTGTCGATCGAATCACCTATCATTGAAAATGAACCTTCTGAGTCCATACCGGACCAAAGCCAACTGGTCGAGATGGCAGTTGACCTAGTCTTGCCTTCAAAAAACCCACCTTCAGATGATATAGTTTCCAAAGAGAATGAGAATGACACAGGTCAAATTCTTTTTGTCGATATAGAGTCTAATGAGCTTGGGGGCGATCCGCCCATTCCTTTACAACAGGAAGAGACCCCCCCAGTTCAAGAAACTTATCCGGACATTTATCTGGTACCTCCTCCAAGCAGTCTAGTCATTTTCTTTGATTGGAATCAACTAGCGAAGCCTCGCATTCCATCTAATGTACCATTCTGAATCATAGTACAAGTTTAAAAAATGATCGTGTCTGGCACTATCATAGATGAAGGGGCCTCAGTGAGTATCCTTTCCTCAACTGCTTGGAAAGCGCTTGGTTCGCCATCGCTTTTGCCTAAGAAATAAAATTTGTCGGGCTTCAATAAAGGAACCAATCGACCATTAGGGATCCTTCCAAAGTTGCCAATAACTTTCAGAAAGAAAACCATTCATTTTAACGTGATGGTAGTCCAAGGTCCACTAGATTACAATCTACTCCTTGGATGTGACTATATATATAGCATGGAAGCTATTGTTTCCACATTCTTTCGAGTGATGTGTTTTCCACATGAAGGCAGACTAGTGCAACTTGTCGACCAGCTTTCATTTCCTGGTTCAAACACAACTATGAATCAACCATCATCCCTAAATGGTCTCTTTGCATCAACAATGTCTCTTCAACCTTCATTCCATCCACCTAATTACCGCGAGTAGTTCGGTGAGTGTGATGAAGGTTAGGGGGCATGCACCCTAGTTTGCTTTAGCAGGCGAACCCAGAGGAAAAGAGAGATTTTCTTGAAAGGTCATAATACTTGGACCGAATAACATTCTCGTATAGGTTATGTAATCAGTCTAACACAATTATTTCCTTTGTACGATTGTGAATGGAAGCTCACAGCATTCACCTTTGTACGTTATGTGATTGGAAGCTCATAGCAATCACCTTCGTCTATTTCGATGGACAAAGCAAAGGAAGAGTTTTTGTTGGCCGACAGAAATGATCATGCCTAACTACAGGGACTTCCATTTGGTAACCTGGAAACTCTCCTTTTATTGAAAGACCTGGGGGCATGCAAACCTTTGCATGAAAGTGAAAAGCGACCTTTGATTTTCTTAGTTTGTAGGTTCTTAACCCTTTAACCTTATAGCTCGGTCATTTCTAGCTTGCGTAAAAAGCCAATGAGCACATGTTATAGTAGTGTTCAAGCTCATTAAAAAATAAATCTACCAAGAGACATTATCAAAAGACTGGTAAGAGCAATGTTCCCACAAGGTTCAAGCTTGTTAAAAAATCAACCTGCACTGAGCACATGTTGGCACAAGGTTCAAGCTCATTAAAAAATAAACCCACCTTTGGTAAATAACCTTTGTGATCGCTTTGCTATCAACCCTTTTTGAACCTTGGTTGTGTTCCTTCCATCACCTCCATTTCATTCGGCCGACCATACGCTTCCACTTGATTGTTTACCCTTTTGAGGAACATCTGCGATGAGTGATTCTGATTGCCACCCTCTTCACACTGCCATGTTTTGAGAAGTTCCAAACTTACCTAGAACCAGTGGCTACCTAGAAATACCACTCGTTCCTCAAAAACGAGTCTCTTTTAAACTCTTTTTAGACTCCTTAAATATAAATGTTGTCGAGCTATTGGCCTTTCTAGCTCATTAAAGTAAGGGGAATGCCATCCCTCTCATATATTTTAATCTTTTTGGACTTGAGGGATTATTAAACAAAAAGATCGAGTGCTTGTCTTTGTCAGCTCGTTAAAACTATTGAAAAGTCATCCCTTTTGTATTATTTTACACTTTTTAGGACTTAAGGGATTATGCCACAAAAAATGACTATTGGAGTCTCCTTTTAGTCCCTTTTCAAACTCTCTAAACATGAAAAGGACTGAGTTATCTTTCTTGTTAAATTCGTTAAAAAAATAGCGACAAACTTGTGCACCCAGACAAGAACGAGTCTCACTGATGCTAGGCTTGCTAAACACAAAGCGACAGGTTTGCCCGAAGGGAAAATTATAGACCAAGCATATGTTATCCTCCTCAAGCTTGTCAAAAATAAAGAGGTACTGGTCAGCAATGACTAGGGAAAAATGGGAAGAAAACTTGAAGAACTCTATTGGTAGCAGGACTCTCTTGAACATGACACTTTCACTCCATCACTGTGATTGAGTTGGGTTGGGTTTTTCCGTTAACCATCACCATTGGTCCGTTGTGCCATCCATGGCGTTAGCACTACCAGTCCATATCAGTGTCGCCAATATGTTCAAGAGAAGTCATTCAAGAATTCACCATCCAACAAACGCCTCATCCACTGCATTACATCCACTCTTCATTTTTCATGACCGCCATTCTTGAACCTTATATCATCAGATTGTTTTCACCTCCGCAAAAATCATTTTCTCTGTTTCGTGTCGTAGATGTGGGATACATCAAGGCCCTCCTACAGCAGGTCACTTCTTGTCGACATCAGCTCATTATCCAAGAATTTGACTTAGAAACAACCTTTTCAGTACTTTGAAGCTTGCATGCCTCAATGGCAAGTTTCTCACTTTAGGCAATAGGTTTACATCAATGACCTTCGACCGAAAGACTTTGTGTGGTGTTTGACATCGGCTCATATATTCACACCACGTGAATTGTACTGTAGTACCTTGAGGGTCATCATCATTATCGGTGACTCCTCTCGCATCTATTAACAACTTACATCATTGGTTGGTAATCAGGCAATGTCTTTCCATGTTCGACTTCAGAACATCTTTTCACATGGATCGACTTGTACATCGGGCGAAGATTGGACGAGTTTTGAAGACCCCGGATCTAGTTTCATCCATCCGAGCTGCGATATATTCAAGAAAATAAAGGCATCAATTGTACACAAAAGCTGCACAGATAGTCATCTAAGCTAGGGAAGATGACTCTTCATGCGAAGAATCACCAGTCTGCAACAGCAGACAATTGTTTGTCCTATGTACATGAAAATGAATTTATAAAGCTGAGCATGGGAATGCCTGCCTCAGCTAGATCATGAAAATAATATGATGATGATGTATTGTATTGTATCTTATACAGGTCACCTTCCAGTATGAATACCTCGGATCCTCATGAATAAAGCATTTCACCCGACATCAAAAGATTTACGACCTCATGCTTTAGGGGCAGCTATTATAGACATATTTGGGCACTGCAACCCCAAACTCATATGTCCATAAACTAAGGGCTCCTTAAGTCCCTAAAAGTGTTGTTTCATGCCCTAAAGGATCATGGTCAATTGATTACATCATTTCCCAAAAGTTCCACTTGAAAAAATACTCAGAACTGGCCAAAACTGGACCATACAGATTGCTCCATGGGAAAGGTGTGATGCATACTAACTGCCAAACTGGCCAAGTGCAATGCATACTGAAATGACCTTCTGTGGGGTGAGATGAGTGAGAATAGACAAATGGCAGAGACATTTTGCCAGGTGGATGATCATGGAATCTTCCAGAAACTTCTCCTGTGACACTTGCCTCTCTGAATTCGCCCAGGGATGAGTAAGAGATCATTGAAATCTCCAAGTGGAACCAAGAACTATCAATGGAATGACACTAATAAAAAACCCAAAGCTGACTCAGACCCTTGCAAGACATCTATAAATGGATCCCTCATCTGAGAGATCTAGAGGCTGGAATTTTGTATTTTGTAAGGAAGTGTTGTTGGTTTGTTGGTGAGAAGAGACATTGCATTGTTGGGTGATTTACTTGTTCATGAGGTGAACAGGGCTTCTACAACTGGGAGGATGATGCTGGATCAGACAACTGGGTTGTAATACTCTCTTAAATTACTATTAATAAAGTTCTTTGAATTTTCTTCCATATGATCTTGTATTTGTGAATCTTATTGTTTATGAATGCAATTGTATGGTCAATGTGTTTCTGATTCTGCATTGTTTATGATGTTTTAGATAGAGATGATTTGATAGTTTGCTGTTACTTTGACTCTACAGGTACTCTTTGAAGTGAGACAAGTAGGGGAAGAGTGGAAAATTCTATCAAGGAAAGGAGAAATCAAGTTACGATCAAAGCGAAAGATCTAGGTTGGTCCTCTTTTCTTCTCTTCCATCTATCACACTTAAAGGAACTCTTGAAAAGCTTTCATTGTTTGTTTCTAAGATAGCTACCCGTCTTAGTGGGACTAGCAGTTCGAATCGACACTAGTTTTCCCTGAAACAAACACTGATCTCACACACTGCTCCAACACACTGTAAAACTACTCAAATCTCAAGGAATGAATTCCTTCTGCATGCAAGAGATTTTCTTATAGGAAAATTCTTGCAACTGATAGTACATTGTCCCTGCCTTTAATCTCAACTGGTTCTTTTTCTGTACTAACATGCATGATTTATTTATGAGAGAATATTCAGTTATCTGAAGTACACTAGTTTCATGCATGCATGCATTAACTAACTGAACTCACAATCAGTTCCACAAACTGTTTGGAACTAATCTAACTAGAATTAACTCAGTTAACTGAGCTAACTAATTACAACTCAAATACAGCTCATCCTTATCTCCTTAATTAAGGGATAACTTCCTCAATCAAAGGAATAATTGTTGCATGACTTCACTAAGACTTCATGTTTGAATTTCTCCAACTAATTAATCCAAGATGAATTAATTAATTATTTTTCAAACAACTGGTGAGACTAACTTTGAATTTTAATTCAAGGATAAATTAAAATTGGAATATCTTGAAACGCTATCTTTAGCAATGCTATTTTTATCATTTCTCTTTTTAGCATTTCTTGTTGCTATTTCCAACATATTATTGAGATGGCCAGTAAGATTTTTGATCAACTTATTTCTATTTTGATTGACCCTATATCTAATTATAGATATGTTAGTCTTGACTTGGTGGATAAGTGTGGTTTGAATAAGGAGTTGCATGTATAGTCTTGGTTAGTGCATTTGGCTATAGGTACAAAGAAGTGAGTTCATCATTGGGTAAGATCTTGTGAATTTGAATTAAATGGTATGCCTACAACAAAAAAATTGAATGTATCACCGTTGGTTTCATACAATATGTTTTTGTGTATGGATTGATTGTATCTACATAGAAATAAGGTAGACTGCTATGAAAAATCTATCGAGTGTGTTGACGAAAATGGAGAACCAAGAGTCTTACAGGGTAATAAGAAAGACACATCAGTTAGGATGGTGACATCTATGCAAGTAAAGCGTAGTCGCAGGAAAGGGTGCAAGCTATTTGCAGTACACATTTTTAATGATAAGGGTAAGGAGGTTGAGGATGCATATGCGTTGTAAAAGTATCTAGTATTGCAACAGTTTCAGGATGTATTTCCCGAGGACAATACAGAGTTGCTACCTTAGAGGGAGGTAGAATTTTCAATTGAGTTAGTGCTAGGGGAAGCTCCAACATCGAAAGAACCTTACAGGATGAGAACATCTGAGTTTGTTGAGTTAAAGCTACGGTTGAAGGAAATGTTGGACAAGGGATACATTAGGCCAAGTGTATCGCCTTGGGGCACACCATTCTTGTTTGTGAGGAAGAAAGATGGTACTCTCAGATTATGCATTGACTACACAGTTGAAAAAAGTGTCTATCAAGAATGGGTACCCTTTGGTGAGGATTGATGACTTGTTCGATCAGCTAAAGGGAGAAACCGTGTTCTCGAAGATTGACTTGAGATCCTTATACCATTAGGTATGCATCAAAGAGGACATTTACAAGACTACTTTCAGGACTAGGTATGGGCATTATGAGTTTGTTGTTGTTCCATTTGGCTTAACTAATGCTCCAACTACATTAATTTGTTTGATGAATAGTGCATTGCATTTTTATTTGGATAATTTTGTTATTGTGTTCATTGATGATATACTAGTCTATTCTAAAAATGAGGAAAAGCATGCTGATCATTTAGCAGTAGTGTTCAGACTGTTGAGAGAGCATCAGTTGTATGCTAAGCTCAGCAAGTGTAGTTTCTTTCAGAGTGAGGTACATTACTTGGGACATGTTGTCTCCATGGAGGATTACAGTTGATCCAGAAAAGATAAGGGCCATCATGGAGTTGGTACCTCCTAAGAATGTGGATGAGGTGAGATCTTTCATGGGTTTGACAGGATGTTATCAGAGGTTCATCAAGAACTTCTCACAGATTTCTTACCCCATTACATCATTACAAAGGAAATATAAGAAGTTTGAATGGACAGAGGAGTGTGAGGCTAGCTTTGAGCAGCTTAAGAAGTTGTTGACACATGCACCAATACTACAAATTGCAGATCCAGACAAATAGTTTTTGGTATGCATAGATGCTTGTAAGAGATGACTTGGTGGATTCCTTATGCAGGATGGACAGGTGGTATGTTATGAGTCCCAGAAACTAAACGAGCATGAGAACAACTACCTGACACATGATCTCAAGTTAGCAATGATTATACATTCATTGAATATGTGGAGACACTATCTTGTTGGTAGGAGGTTTGTACTGATGAGTGATCACATTGGGTTAGATATTTTTTTGATCAACCAAATTTGAATGCCAGGCAAGATAGATGGTTGGCCATGATCAACGAATTTGATTTTGAGGTCAGATACATCAAAGCTAAAGAGAAAAAGGTGGCAGATGCTCTTACTAGATGGGTACAGGTACATCACTTGGCAGCTTTGAGCTCCAATGAGACAGATTTACAAGACAGGATCTTGCAGGTAGGTTAGCAGGATGTCAGGTATATGGAGATTGTGCACAAGCTATAGTAGGGTCATGGTACAAGTTCAAGTGTAGGTACAGGTACATGTAGTGGTACAGGGTATAGGTGGTAGCAGAGGTACAGACATAGGTACAGGTATAGGTGCAGGTGCATAGGGCATGGATTATTTTCTTACAACATATGGATTAGTTAGGTTCTAAGATGGGATATATGTACCAGATAAAAATGAGCTCAAGAAGGTGATCTTGAGGTATTTTCATGCGAAACCTTATTTGGGTCACCCAGGTTCCAGAATACACTGACAATGGTGAAGAAATTCTACTATTAGCCGAATTTGAAGAGGGATGTAGGAGAGTTTGTGGCGAGGAGTTTTGATTATCAGCGAGTCAAAGCAGAGTGTAAACATCCAGGTGGACTCCTACATCTGATCATGATTCCAAAGTGGAAATGGGAGATCATTTCCATGGATTTCATCACAGGTTGCCATGGATATTGAAGCAGCATGATTCCATCATGGTCATTGTGAACATGTTAAAAAAGGTTGCACACTTCATTCTGGTGAAGTCTACCTTCTCATCTAGTGATGTGGCATAGGTATTCATCAGAGATGTGGTTAGGTTGAATGGTGTTCTGAAGAAGATTGTGTCAGACAATGATTTGAATTTCACATCCAAGTTTTGGAAGGAGTTATTTGCAGTTTTTGGCACAGAGTTGGCCTCCAGTACTGCTTATCATCTGCCGATATATGGATAGACAGAGAGGGTCAGCATGATATTGGAGGACATGTTGAGGATGTATCCGATGCATCAGCAACAGAAGTGGGAAGAGTATCTCCCTTTGGCAGAGTTCGCATACAACAATGGTTATCAGGAGTCCTTGAGGATGAGCCCTTTTGAGGCATTGTATGTGCAAAGTTGTAACACTCCCATCAGCTGGAGTGATCCAGTTAGTAGGCTATTGACTGGACCAGATATGTTGACAGACTTGGAATAGGAATTTCATGTGATCAAGAAGAATCTAAAGGTAGCATAGGATAGGAAGAAGATTTATTCAGATAGGAACAGGAAATGCATGTGATCAAGAAGAATCTAAAGGTAGCACAGGATAGGAAGAAGATTTATGCAGATAGGAATAGGTTGTTCAAGGATTTCTAGGTTGGGGAATAGGTGTACTTGCACATCAAACTGAAGAAGAGATCCTTGCAGATTGGCTCATGTGCCAAGCTGGCACCATGGTTTTGTGGACCATTCAACATCATTGAGAGGATTGGGGCAGTAGTTTATCGAATTTCACTGCCTTGGACAGTGAAATTCCATGATGTTTTCCATGTATCTTTGCTTAAGAATTATGTTAAGGAAGTTGATCATGTGATTGAATGGTGGAACTAGATGGATAATTCTAGCTGGAGCCTCAGTGTATATTGCAGAAAAAGGTGCTCATGCTCTGGAATGGAGCAATCGAGCAAGTTAAAATGTAATGGAAGCACTTTGGGCCTAATGAAGCTACATGGGAGATGACAGATTAGATGCAGGCCATGTATCCTTCCTTTTTTTCTGATTGAGGCAAAGAAGCTTGATATGGTGGTATGGTATATGCTTTATGGTGGTTTGGTATTTTCTTTATGGTGGTTTGGTATATGCTTTATGGTGGTTGGTATCTACTTATGGTGGTCTGGTATTTGTTTATGGTGGTTTGGCATATGCTTTATGGTGGTTTTGTATTTTCTTTACGGTGGTTTGGTATATGCTTTATGATGGTTTGGTATCTACTTTATGGTGGTTGATATATGGTTTATGATGGTTTGATATATGCTATATGATGTTTTGATATATGGTTAGACATGGTGTTTAGTATATGTTTTTATATATGTTTTAGTATATGGTTTGACATATGTCTTGGTATATATATATATATATATATTTGAATGATGTTTCTACATGTACATATGTGTATGGATGTAAATACCGTAACGAGCTATGTTATAAATCTCCACTATGTGGTATGGGTGTCATGACATTATGATTATGTTGTCATGTTGTCATGATATTAGGTCTTGAGCAGATCTTTCATTGTGAATACTGCATCGAGCTATGTTATAAATATCCATGAGAAATATGTCTTGTTTTAGCAGGTTGATGAGGTATATGAGTGATTGAACACCAAGGATGGTGTCCCCCAAGAGGGAGGGTTCTATAACATCCCTGGTGAAAATTCCATGTAATAAGAGTTAAAATCAATAACCACAGTCAATGGGACACTTATTCCAAGATGAATGTTGGGCAAGACATCATAGGGGGTGTTCAATTGGTTGTTTATGGCTAAGGAAATTGGCAAAGGCAATGGCTAAGGCTTTGGAAACACAAAATTGCATTTTTGGCACATTTATATATGAAAATAATGGAAATTAGTAGAAAAAAGAGGTGAAAGGTCATAGCTTGCATGTGAGGAGGAAAATGAAGAAAATAGAGACCTCATCCATAACAAGGATTCTGAGGATTAGTTGGTAACCTTTTGTTAATTTAGTTTTGGAGCACTCTCATTATTCTCTCTCTCTCTCTCTCTCTCTCTCACATACTCTTGGACACTTAGATTTTTCTTGGAGCACTTTAGCATTGGAGCAAGAAAGGGAAGAAGGCAAGAGGATGAAAATATCAGGCAAGAAAAGGTAAGATCAAGCAGCTAGAATAGACTTGATTGTAGGTATCGACTTGCATGTGTATTTTCCTTGTTAGATTTGGCATGCATGGTATTTCATGTGGTTCTTTTACTATTGTGGCATGGGTTTTTCTAGGTGTAACAATTTTTTCAGCCTAGCCTTGCCATTTATGGATAGCCATGGTGTGATGGGGTTCTCATGTTTTGGTTGAGAAGGATTTCCAGATGAATTTGAAGCTGAGTGGGGTGGATCTACGAATGATAGAGAAAATGGCCTAGTGGTCCCTAAACTAGACTGTGGATCACAATAAAGCCACTAGCCTAGTGATCCCTGAGCCAGATTCTGGGTTGTGGTAAAGCCATGATTGTGTTGCCTTGGTGGGCCTAGGAATCCTTACCAGTGAATGGCAGGATATACAGTAAATACAAGATTTGGTTTTCTCTTCGCTTGCCATAGTGATCCAGGTTTGGATTGTGGTAAATCTTGGAGAGTGGGTCTTGGTTTAGGGCCTAGTGATCTGGGATTGTATTGCAGAAAAACCTGTGAGTATAAGAGACAGGAAAATTCCTCACGGCATAGGTGGAGAAATCCGGTGGCATCCATGCTTTTTTGGCCTAGTGGTTGGGTGGAAATCACGGTAAATCTTATTATGATATGTTCATTGTGTTGGCATAGTGATCCAGGATGGGTTACGGTAAATCTTGTGTTCTATTGATGAGGATGAGGTGGTTTAGCCTCGGTATGCCATGTTGGAGTTCTTTTGGTTTGAGTCCCACACTAATGCTTGGAATATGACATGGGGGTGATTGGCTGAAGAGAGACTTGGCTAATCCAATGTATGGTCAGGTGGAACGTGGTAGTCCCATCTCTGTTGGTTTATTGCATTCATAATGATAAATTCATTCCCTTGATTTCCATGTGCAAATGTACTGATGTATATATGGATTTTGACGGCTAATATGTTTATCGTATTTGTGTTCCTATTACGTTGGTTATATACACATATTATGACAACATCTATGTATGGCTCTTAGCATGTTTTTACTGGTATGATAATGGATAATGTGTCCATCACCTAATAGATGATAATGCAATGAATGACATGAGGGAACAATGGCTCATAACGATTCTCAGATAAGTATGATATCCTTACACTTCATTATGTTGTTTACACTTGTAGGTTACATGTTGATGGTATGTTTGACGAAATGCATGCCATGGCTTGTAGGGGTCTAGTTTAGGTCTTGATCAACTTATTACTTTTGTATCATTGTTTCCCTGTACTTTTACATATTATTAGCTATCATTCCATTCTAAGCAGTGGTCTACGCTTTGGGCCTAAAAAAGCGGCTTAAATCTCAAGGTTGCTGGCACAAAACTAGGAATTTTGGTCCATAGTCGCTAGCATGCACGCCTATGAGAGAGAATTTAGGTCTCTGGTTGCTTCCTTTCCCATAGCATGAGAGAAACTATGGCATAAGAGGTCTAGAACAATAGTGGGACCTAAGTACAGGTTATCTGAGTGGCTAACTTGTCTCGTGAGGGTTCTGTTGATGATGTTGGATGGATGTGTGTGATGTTCTGTTGATTCCACTTCCTTAAGGTCACATAAGAGGTTGAATATGATAATAGTAGCATGTCATATCATGTTTACCCTGATTGGAATGATTGCTTGGGTGGATGTGGGAGGAGGGTGTTACAAACTCCTTATCTATCACACCCTCATGACTACCCTTACTTTTTTTGAGACTTGGGAACCCAACCAAGTCCTACCTCGACTAGAGCAGCTTGACCAAGTTCTAGTTACTACAACTAGATTATTGCTTATTCACCTAAGAACTACCTATAACTCATCTTAGGCTAATCATGTGAAATCACAACTCATCCTAGTTAACAAGTTACCAAGTCAAGGTTCATGTTCAACCATGGCCTTAAAACAAATAAGAAACATAGTTTACATCTTGGCATGCCATAGAACATGGAAAATCTAACAATTCCTTGGAACTATGTTGCATATGTTATCATCCCCTACATTTCTTGGTGTGCTTTGACACTCCCCAGCACACCTTAGCACTTCCTGACATGCCCTGGTACTCTAGCATGCCTTGGCACTTCCTAGAATAAATAGTGTTACTCCCTCCTTAGCACACTTGGAACCCACTGATAATCCCTATCACACACTCGTATCTATTCATTTCCATGCATTTTGTAGTTCTCCCTTATGTTTCCGTGGAACTCCCTGTCACACCATGGCATGCATTAGCACACCCTAGCACCTGGCACATCTTGGCATGTCTCCCTAGCACTCTAACATTTGTTGGCATTGCCTAGCATACCTTATCACTCCCTCCTTAGCACAACTAGAAATCACTGACACGGACTATCACACACTCTTATTAGTTCATTTCCATGCATTTGAAGCTAGTGCTCCCTTTTGTTTTCCTAGTACTCCATAACACTCCCTGGCATGCATTGGCACACCCTAGCACCTGACACATCTTGACATATTTCTTTAGCCTCTATCATGCCTTAACATTGCCTAACATACCTTCTCACTCCTGCATTAGCACTCCTGGAACTCACTGCCACTTGCTATCACAATGATCTAGGTGGATATTGGTGGCCACCTACCTATCCCACTTGGACTCCCACCATTGTTTCTTTTAGTTTCCTTTATTGTAGCACAATTTACTATATTTGGCAGTTTTTTGGGTCTTGAACTTTCGGAGCCATTTTGAGGCCCTAAATGACTTTTTTTGGGGAAAATTACCTGTGGCGAATCTAAATTTTCAAATCACGTGCCAAACAAAGATCGTATGCCAAAGTTACAACCCCGGGAAGTTGATGTACCAATTTACACCAACGAAGCCCATAGTTTTGTGTTTCATCTCTTAAGGTTAGGTTTTTGGATGTTTGGGGTTTTCCATTGCTTCTCAATAATAAATAGGCCCTCAATCCTCATTGTAACATAGTTCAGAGGCATGTAGCTGCCACATCTCTTCTCAGAGATAAGCTACCATCGCCTGAGATAGTATTATTTCCATTCTGTTTGTAAGCATATTTCAGTATTTGATACTAATGAAATGACATGTTATTTTTGATGCATCGATGTATTTATGGTTATATCTGTAATTTGTTGCATTCTTGTTTAAATCCGGATCAGTGGTTTCAGAGTGGTCTACTCGTTCTTTGGTTTTTTTCTTTGCATGTCCCCAACAAGGTCGGGGTAGAAGGATTTATGGCTCGATCTAGTTGAACCTTTCCAAGATCAGCCTCACAAACCCTGACATCCACTCATGGGGAAAGAAAAGAAATACGAGGGAGCAGTAGATCTTATCAAATATTTCTTGAGGAGGCCCTTGCGAAACAAAGGAACGTGATGATGGATAACTTTGATTAGATCCTTCAATGGTTGCCCACCAATGGTGCATCCACATCCAACAACCACTTTGGAGGCGCCACTCCTTTTAAGGTACAAGTAAACTTTGACATTCCCATATTTGAGGGCCAAATAGATGCATAAGCTATAGATAAATGGTTAAATCTGCTAGAAGGATATTTTAGTGTTCATGATTTTTCCAGTCGGGAAAAGATTACTTTTTCTCTTCTCAAAGTTGCCCCCCGCGTCAAGAACTGGTGGGAAACCTACTATGAGAAGACGGATGAAAGTGCACCCTCATTGTTTGCAGCCACACCCACATGGAATTCATTCTGGGATGCCATCAAGGAGAAGTACTACCCTTTCAGGAGCTATGAAGATAAATACATAAAGTGGACCATGCTATGACAGGGAAAGGACCAATACTTGTCAAAGTTTACCAATGTTTTTCATACCCTTCGCATGAAGTTGGGTATCAAGGATTCTTAGAAACATTTGGTACTCAAGTACCACGACTACCTACACAGGTACATCCAGGATGAGATGGAGTCCTAGACATCTCCTTTCTCGGCACGATGTACTAATACACTATTAAGATCAAGAAGAAGCTTAAACAGGAAAAGCCATACTTTGGATATGTAAATCTGAAGCAAGGGAAAGTTGCCCCCAAACCATAGAATAAAGGACAAAGCCAAGGTGGGGCAACCCAGGACAAACCACCAAAGATGCAAGAAAAGAACAACATTGCGAAGCCAAAGAAGGACATAGGAAAGTGGTGTGAGTTCGATAAGAGCTCTACTCACAACACAAGTGAGTGTCAGGCCAAGCAGTCACTAGTGATCAAGCTGAAGGCTTCTAAATTCGATGCGTGTTCCGACTCTAAGTCAAAACCTTACAAGGGAAATGAAAAAGGGAAGCATATTATCGATGCGGAGCCTAACGCCACTATTTCCACCACGAAGATCCAGAAGAAGGAACCTCAATATCTAGAGGAGGAGGAGTGCCTCTTCCACTCCTAGATGTGGGTAAAGGGTTCCCTGCTACAGTTCATTGTCAAAAGTGGGAGCCAAAAGAACCTCATTTCAGAAGAGGTTGTGAGGCAGATGGGCTTACTGACCACAACACACCCAACACCGTACACCATCAGGTGGCTTCACCAAGGACGAGATCTTCATGTCACCTATCAGTGTTGCCTTCTATGCAACATCAAACCCTTCATGGACGAGGTATTATGTGACTTTTCTCCTCTTGATGTTTGTAATGTATTATTAGGCCAACCATACTTGTGGAAGTGACGTGTTATGTATGAGTCAAGGCTTCACATTCTTATTGTTACCTTGGGAAATAAGTTGTATAGGATACCAAAGGTAGCACCACCTACCGCCATCTCTTTGGTTACTGCAAAAAATACAATAAGCTCATTTCCAAAACTATGAAATTTGTTTTCCTGATGATATGCCCTCAGGGAAAGAAGAAGACAGTGGTCGCGACCCCTAGACAGGGCCCCTCCACATGACAACAACAGATGTACAAGGTCGTGGAGGAGTACTAGGACATCTTCACCTCCCCCGCAGGGGTGCCTTTACACTTTCAGGTCAAGCACTCCATCGATCTAACCCCATGTGCGTCGTTTCCCAATGGACCCATCTATCAACACTCTGTTCTAGAGCATGATGAAATCAAGAGGTGAATTCAGGAGTTGCTGCAGAAAGGTCACATGCAGTCGAGTTCATCGCCCTGCGGGAGCCCGATCGTGTTGGTACAGAAGAAGGATGGGAGTTGGAGAGTTTGTATTGACTCTCAGGTGCTAAACAAGATCACTGTCCGGAATAGGTACTCGATCCCATGGAGTGATGAACTTCTGGACCAACTCAAGGGGGGAAATAATTTAGCAAGATCGACTTGAAGTCTGGATATCACTTGGTACCAATCAAACTCTCCAATGTGTGGAAGATTGCCTTCAAAGCCAAGGAGGGCCTCTTCGAGTGGTTGGTTATGCCTTTCGGGTTGATGAATTCTCCTGCAACCTTTATGAGGCTGATGGATGACGTCTTGCATCCATTCACCAACTCATTTGTAGTGGTATACTTAGATGACATCCTGATCTTCAGCCAAAGTTGGGAAGAGAACCTCCAACACATTTGACAGGTTCTCCAAACATTGTGGTAGCACAAGTTGTGTGCCAATTTGGAGAAATAAACTTTTGGCATGACCTAGGTTCAGTATTTGGGATACGTTATTTATGAACAAGGGGTTGCATGTGGATCCAACCAAGATCCAAGTCATATGGGATTGGCCAGCCCAACCACTCTGATAGAGCTCTGTATCCTTTTGGGTCTTGCCAATTTTTATTGCAGTTTCATGTTGGGGTTCTCTCATATCACTTGGCCCTTGAGTCAACTCACCAAGGGAGGAGCGAAAGAAAAATTATTTTTGTTTGAATCTCAACAGAAGGCGTTCACAAAGTTGAAACATATCCTCTACTCTACTCCAATGCTCACATTACTAGACTTGCAACAACCATTTGAGATCGAGACAGATGTCTCTGACTATGATATTGGGGCAATCCTTACTCAACATGGGCATCCAGTGGCATATCATAGTGAGACACTTTCAGTACTATCTGGATGTATCCCAATTATGACAAAGAGATGTAATCCATTATGCAGGTTTGCTGACAATGGAAGAATTATATTTTGGGGAAGGAAACGGTCATCCACACAGACTACCGACCCCTGTAGTTCATACAGATGCAAGGGAAGTTGCAAAATGATCGCCATCAGAAGTGGTTGACATACTTGCAACAGTTCCATTTGAATATCAAGTACAAGAAGGGCAACACCAATAATGTCACAAACTATCTCAGTCGACCCCCGATCATGGCGTTAACCATCATGCTCAATTCTTGTGGGCACGAGACTTCTGATTGGCCACTTCTCTACAAAAGTGATGCAAAATTTGGCCACACGTACCAGATGCCCTTGGAGTGTCAGCAAGTGCCAGATTTTCACCTCCAGGATGTACTGTTATGCCACTTGGGATACCTTTGTGTTCCTTCAAGCAAGTGTCCCAAGATGATTTGGGAAGTGCACTATAGTCAGGTCGCTGGACATTTCAGGGTCAAGAAAATAGTGCTAGTGCTGAAAAAGTATTTCTACTAGCTGAATCTTCGACAGGATGTCGGGAAGTACATCAAATTCTACACTGTCTATGCCATTTCCAAACCGACCATCAAGAAAAAAGGCCTCTATAATCTTCTGCCTACCTGTAGTCGACCTTAGGAATCCATCTCCATGGATTACATGTCGATCCTTCCTTCTACTATGCATGGAAATGACTGTGTTTTTGTGGTCATCGACAGATTCTCGAAGATGACCATTGTGCCGACTTGCAAGTAGAATATCACAACAGAAGCCATTGCTAAAATCTTTTCTGAATGAGTGTGGGTACACTTTGGGATCCCATAGTATATCATATTAGATCGAGACAATAGGTTCCTCAATAAATTTTGGTCCAGTCTCTGGTCAATGCTCAACACCAAGCTCACTAAGTCCACAACTTTCCATCCCCAAACTGATGGCTAGACGAAGATCATTAACAAGATGATCGTACACATTCTGCGCATGTAAAACTCAAAGAATCCATGCACATGGGATGAGAGCCTCCCCTATGTCCAACATAGCTATAACCAGGTTCTCCATAGCTCGACTGACCACAACCATTTTCAGGTGGGCTTGGGATTCCAACCACTGTGTCCCATTGATGTGCCCATACCATTTGCAGCTACTCAGGCAGATTCGACTCATGTCTAGTTCGAAGCCAACAAGGAAAAAAAATTCATTGAGCACATTCAGCACATCCGCCAATAAGTCCATGACATTATGGAGAAATCAAATTCCAATTACAAGCAATGACATGATCAACATTGGGTGCCACACAAGTTTTACGTGGGCAACAAAGTCTGGTTGCATTTGCAGAAGGAACTCCTTACTGAAGCCTATGAGAAACTCATACCACTCTAATATGGTCCTTACACCATTACCAAGGCTGTGGGAGACAATAAGTTTGAGCTTAACATTCCCCCATTCCTTGGACTGCACCTAGTGTTCAATGTGGACTACCTTCAACTATACTTACCACCATTGTTGGACACATTAGACATTGCAGAACAACTCACACCTACAGAGTTAAATCTAGACTGCATGGAACAAGCCAATACTGATCGGGTCATGGACACATAGATAAAGAACACCCGACAACAAAGAATCTAACTATATCGATTTGTCAATGTAGGACAAATCCTTCACCAGGGCAAGTGGCTCACAAGGGACCAAGTTCAACAGAAGTTTCCTCATCTCATGGAGGAACTCAATGCAATGCAGACCATTTCTTCCTAAGGGAGGAGGAATGATCCAGGTGGATATTGATGGCCACCTACCTATTCCACTTGGATCCCCACCATTGTTTCTTTCAGTTTTTCACTTTCTTTAATTGTAGCACAATTTTTGGCAGTTTTTCGGGCCAAGAACTTCTAGAGCCATTTTGAGGCCCTAAACGATGTTCTTTGGAAAAATCACCGATGGAGAATACAAGTTTTTATCTTGATATCTACTGTCAGTAGTTGTATTCCTTGTATATATCTATCTAGGGGGTATCATACACGTCAAGCGAAGATTGTATGCCAAAGTTACGACCCCCGAAAGTTGATGCACCAATTTACCCCATCGGGGCCCATAGTTTGGAATTTCATCTCCTAGGGTTAGGTTTTTGGATGTTTGGGGTTTTCCATTGCTTCTTAATAATAAATAGGCCCTAAATCCTCATTTTAACACAATTTAGAGGCATGTAGCCACCACATCTCTTCTCAAAGATAAACTACCATCGCCCGAGCTAGTCTTATTTCCATTCTGTATGTAAGCATATTTCAGTATTTCATATTAATGAAATGAAGTGGCATCTTTGTATTTATGGTTATATATGTAGTTTGTTGCATTTTCATTTAAATATAGATCGCACAAACTCTTATTCATTCATTTGCATGCATTAATTTGACCTAGTGCTCCCTTGTGTTTTCCTGGCACTCCCTAACACTTCTTAGCACATGTTGGCACACCCTGACATCTAGAACAACTTGTCCGGATGTCGCCCTAGTATCTAGCATGGCTTAGCGTTGCCTAGCATACCATGTCACTTCCTCCTTAACACACCTAGAACTCACAGACACTCCCTGTCACACACTCTCTTATTTATTCATTTCCATGCATTTTGACCTAGGGCTCCCTTGTGTTTCCTTGGCACTCCCTAACCCTTCCTAGCACATGTTGGCACAACCTGGCACCTGGCACATCTTGGATGCATGCTGCCCTAGTAATCTAGCATGACTTATCAATGCCTAACATACCATGTCACTCCCTTCTTAAAACACCTAGAACTCACTGACATTCCTTGTCACACACTCTTATTCATTCATTTCCATGTATTTCAACTTAGTGCTCCCTTTTGTTTCCTTGACACTTCCTAACACTACTTAGCTTGAATTGGCACACCTTGGCACTTGGAACATCTTGGTATGCTTCCCTGGCACTCCAGAATGCCTTGGAACTTCCTAGCATACCTTGTGAATCCCTCCTTAGCACACTTGGAACTCGGTGACACTTCATTTCCATGCATTTGAAAAAGGTGCTCCCTTGTGTTTCCCTTACACTTGGCCCTCACACTCCCTAACATGCATTCGCACCACACCTTGGCACCTATCACATCTTGGTATGCCTTAGCACTTGGCTTTTATTGGCATGCCTATCATGCCTTGGAACTGTCTAGCATGTGTTAGTACTGCCTGGAACTCCTTGGCACACCTGGTACTCCCTAGTTGTCATGTCCTCATGGACAACCTTACTTTTTTTTCGACTTGGGAACCCAGCCACTTCATTGGAGGAAAAAAATTGTGCCCAACCCAAAGTCTCCCTTTATCTGAAATTTCTTTTTCAAGTCCCTTATTGTAACCATAGGCTTTCCTCCTACAATTTTTATTATTGCAACAATAACCAAAGCTGCATTTTTCATTTGACAAAAGAAGTTAGTACATAGGTGATCCTAGGCCAACCCCTTAAAAATAACCATAAGGCCTTCCTCTTTTGCAGATCCTTGACCAGAAGGGTCTAATTGAAAAACACATAGTTCCTTTAAATATTTGTAGGTTGAGGCAACCACTTCAAGCCCTTGAACTTTAAGATAACCCAATATTTACAATTGTTTACAATAATAAGTCCATTATGCACACTTCTCCTCTTAGAGTTGGGTAGAGAGGGAGAATAATTGATTGATGCCAACCTTGTAAATGAACAATCTTTCCTACTCATTCATTGGACTCTCCGCCACTAGTTGAAGAACTATGTGTGCCCTGAATCAAAGATGACATCATAACGCGAGTTATCAATGCTTGAATATAATTTCCATGGATCTCATGGAAAAAATATGGTGAGACCTTTTAAATCTTAGGAAACATTTTCTCATACTCTACTTAATTTGTAGGTGGTGGGGCTTCAATTTTTTCCATTTACTGGGAAGTCTCACTCAAAAATTCAACCATTGAAGAATCAATCATATGCTAAATCACACCTACCTTCTTATTTTTAAGATCTTCGTGAGCTCTCACCTATGACCCTTAAAGTCAATTCCCTTTAGAAACTCGAATGGTGGAATAGAATGTGTTGCAATAGGAGGTAAGACACCTGAAATTTATGCCCCTCCTTCGACTCAACATGAATTTTTTTAGTTGAATTGAGGCTTCTGTGATCCATAATAGTTGAAAGAATAACTTCGGTGTAAATCACATGTAGACAGACATTTGTCGACGCGTTTCGAACCAACTAGTGTGGTTCATCGTCAGGACAAGTTGAAGAAACAGATCCAGCTTAGCATGTTAAATAGTTTGAGCAGAGTCTCCAACGGCTAAATAGACTAACGGCTAATTTTGACCTTAGGACCCAGGTCAAATTATTATTTATTAATTTAATATTATTATTATTTTTCTTATTATTATTTATGGAAATAAGTTAAATTAGGTAAAAATACATAAATAAATAAATAAAATACTTTTAATGGTTAGTTTAAAAAAGGAATTTATTTATTTATTTAAATTATATATATATATATATATATATATATATATATATATATATATATTAATTAAAGTTATAATATTAGGTTATTAAGATAAAAGTTAGGATTAATAAACAAAATAATTTTAATGGTTAGTTTAAAAAGATAATTTATTTATTTATTTAAATTATTTTATATATATATATCTATATATATATAGATATATATTAAAATCATAATATTAGGATGTTAAGTGATGACTATTTTCATTCAATAATAATTTTAGTGGTTAGTTTATTTTTATTATTATTATTTATAGAAATAAGTTAAATTAGGTAAAAAAATATATAAAAATAAAATTTTAATGGTTGGTTAAAGAAGTAATTTATTTATTTATTTAAATTATATATATATATATATAATTAAAGTTATAATATTAGGTTATTAAGATAAAAGTTAGGATTAATAAATAAAATAATTTTAATGGTTAGATTAAAAAGATAATTTATTTATTTATTTAAATTATTTAATAATTATTATTAATATTATATATATGGTCGATAATTTTCATTTATTAATTAGATAATAATTTTTAATGGTTAGTTTTAAAAAAAATAATCTAATAATTTATTTATTAATAATCATATTCATATATATATATATATATATATATATATATATATATTATAATTAAAATTATAAAGTTGGGATAAAATACTATATAAATAAATAAAATAATTTAATGGTTAGCTTAAAAAGGTAATTTATTTATTTAATTAAATTATTTATTAAATATTGTTAATATTATATATATACATATACATTCTAATTAAAATTATAATAATAGGTTGTTAAGTTAAAAAAATAAATAAATAAATAAATTATAGATAAATAAATAAATAAACCAATAATAATTAATATATATATATATATATATATATATATATATATATATAAAGAGCACAAAAATGAGGAGGGGGCAGAAAAACCGACTAAGAAGAGAGTGCTGGAATCCAACACCTACTGATTTTCCAGCCATCATCTCTATTGAGATTGCTCGGCCTCTTTTCAATCTCAATAGCTTCCCTCAATTTGCGATGATGGAACTGAGCAACTTTGGCAACAACCTTGGCTTCCTCAATACACACCTGATGCTTGGCATTTTCCACATGCTCAGCTATTGCTGAAGACTTGGATCTCCCATGTCTTAGGTCGGCCCCATGTTCGCAGATCCTTTGATGGATGGAGCGCCCAGTTTCCCCAATATAGGGGGTCCCACAAGAACAAGGGATCAAGTAGACACCCTTCATGTCCTTAGGGTTAATGAGATCTTTCACCAATCGGAGGGAATTGCGAATGGTGTTGCAGGGCCTAAAGGTTGAGGGAATATCATACCTTTTAAGGATCCGAGCAATCTTGTCCATGGTTCCTTGAACATAGGGAAGATGGACACCTAGACGACGCTCTTTTGGCTCTTTCTTAATTAACGCATTTTTAGAGGCTTTACGGAAAGCCTTCTGACCCAGGCGTCTACTATATCCATTCTCCACAAAGACATTAAGGAGATGGGATCTCTCCTTATCAAAGCTCTCACAATCAGAGATCCTAAGGGCACGAGTAGCGAGGGTGTTAAGAACACCCAACTTCTGAGTAGGGAAATGATGGGAATCGGCATGAAGATACTGCTCAGTATGCGTTTTCTTTCGGAACACAGAGTGGGAGAGAAAGCCATCCTTATTCCGAGATATAAGAATATCCAGGAAAGGGAGGCAACCATTGACCTCTTTTTCCATGGTGAACTTAATGGCAGAGGACCGGCTGTTGAGGTGATTAAAGAAACGATCCAGCTCCTCAGGGCCATGGGGCCAGATGACATTAGTGTCATCCACATACCTTTTCCAAAGCTTAGGAAGAAGACGAGTTGAGGATAAAGCTTTGGCTTCGAAATCTTCCATAAAAAGATTCGCAACAATAGGGGAAAGAGGGGAACCCATGGCAACACCACAAGTCTGCTCAAAGAATTCACCCTCGAAACAGAAGAACGTGGAAGTGAGACAGATCTCCACCAGATGCGCGGTATCGGGATCTGTTAGGCGATAGATCACTTCCAAGGCCTCCTTTATAGGGATGCAAGTATAAAGGGAGACCACATCAAAGCTGACGAGAATGTCCTCGGGGCTAAGCTTAATATCCTTAAGCTCCTTAATGAAGGATGCAGAGTCTTTCACGAAGGACTCAGTGCGGCCAACCAAGGGCTTAAGTTTAAGGGCAAGGAACTTAGCCAGAAGATAGGTCGGACCACCAATGGTGTTGACGATAGGCCTCAGAGGGGCCCCTTCCTTGTGAATCTTCGGTAACCCATAGATCCTAGGAGCAATGGGACTACTTTCAATGAGCTTGTGGCACAGGGAACTCACTGAATTATTAGATTTGATGGCGAGAGCCACTGTCCTAGAAATCTTCTTCAGAGGGTTCTTGGGCAGTTTTTTATAACTGCCACTATTGTGGAGATGATCTAGCATCTTCCTCCGGTAATCATCCTTGTTAAGGATGACTGTAGATCCTCCTTTGTCCGCCTTCAGAACGACAATATCTTCGTTCTGATTTAAGGATTTTAGGGCGGAAAATTCCTCATTGCTGAGGTTCTTCAAAGGGGGCTTAGCCTTCCTAAGAACGACAGCACAATCTTGTCTAATAGTGTCCTTGATATTATCTGGAAGATCTCTAATCCCGTATTCCACGTCGCAAATAATGTCCTCCACCGGGATTTTCCTAGGGGCAAGGGCAAATTTTAGACCTTTGCCTAAAACATTGAAAACCGAAGGAGAAAAAGAAAAGCTAGAAAGATTAACAACCTTGAATTGTGGGACATAACCTGGTCCAAATTCAAAACCTTATTGCTCTGGTTACTGTTGGAGATGTAAATCCCCTCTACGGATAGAGGCGATCCCTACTAGCCTAGAATGGGTCTAGCAACAATCAATCAATGCTACTTTGCAAGTTCCTAATTGCAATTAAAAGGTAGGCAAAGGACACCTACTTGGATTCCAACGCTATTGTTTGATGAAGAGATGCCGCTCTCGCTCCTTCGCTTTGGTCGGTCACGATCCTCCACGATCTCCGCAAATAGACACCTGCACACACGAAGAGAAAGACAAACACAAGCGTGAAATCTAATAAAAGCAACTATACATCAGTCAGAAAGGATGTAATTCACATTAACCATTACAGAGACAAATGAGAATGGAACCATAATAGTAGTCATCTATTATTAATCAATAACAGAGAAGAGTACAACCAAATGTTCTGACGTCGATATCCTTCTCAAGAGGGCCCAGCCAGCAAGTCTCTTAAGCATTCACCCTTAGAGATATATCTCCCAAGACAAGAACTCTCTCTCTCACACAAGCAACACTCCACAACCTTCCTTAAGCTATCTAGCAATTCCACACTTATCACACCAACTACCTATAGTAGCAGCAATCTGAGCACTATAAACTCCACACAATCCAAACTAGCTGCTCATAGCAATGGTAGAGGTTTAAATAGGAGAAGGAGTCTCCATGAAAGGTGGAAAGATGAGCTTATCTTCAAGGGAGGTGGTTCCAAATGATGAACATACATGCCATAGAAGGGAGGCGATACTCACAAGGCCAACAACCAAGTCTGTAGTTATCTGGAAGGCTGGCTGTTGGAACAAATTCGCCCAAACTGGATCAGCACGGGTGCATAACTAGACTGGAGCGCTGACATCGCAAAGTAATAATAGACAGGCCCATGTCAGCGCGACTTAATACAAACAGAGACTGCGTTGGTCATGAAATTCGACCAGCGCAGAAAACTCGTGTGCTTCCGCGCTGGCAGCGCATGTGATCTGTTATGAAGCGCCAGTCAGTGCGGTTATTTTAATAACAGTCGCGCTGATGATGAAAACTTTGGAAAAGTGGGTCATTTGGCCAGTTTAGAGAGCATGAGCTTGGTTATTTTGAACTCCTGACACAGTAGGGAGACTGACAGGGAGACAGTGAGAAATTACTGCGTAACAGATGCCCCCTAAAGCATGAAGACCGAGAGAGTGGGAGGGGTGAAATGCTTTACAAAACTCGCTGAACTGGAACACCACCAGGAAGGACCGAATATCTCTAATAATCAAGTACATGTAGTCTAGGCATGGGCGCAGCCATCCAAAAGACATGAAGAAGGTCTGTGGAATGGACGCAGCCACCCAGCTAAAGAGACCATAGTAGTGATAAGGTATGGTCGCAGCCACCCATGAAGACTCAGGTATGGGCACAGCCATCCATCAATGAGCCATGTAATGATCATGATCATCCACAAAATCGCAGCCTGGACCATAACAGACAGAGATCCAGGGTCTTGCGCTCCGTCCCGACCCGAAAAAAGTACAAGTCCAAGCATGTGAATACATGAGCTGAAGTCGAACATGCATGAACATCGTCTGATTACGAGTCAATGATGAAAACTGTTAACAGATGCGAGAGGTACCACCAATAATGACAATGGTCCTCAAGGTACTATAGGTACAATCCGCGGCGTGTGAATTAGTGAACTGGTGTCGAACACCTGCAGAATCATTCGATCGGAGGCCAATGATGAGAACCTCGCGTCGAACACGAAGAACCTGCCATTGAGGCATGCAGGCTCCAAGGCACCTAAAGGGAGTCTCTAAGTCACCTTCCTGGATAAGGAGCTGAAGTCGACAGGAAGTGACCTTGACCGAAGGTGGGCCATAATGTTTCCCACATCATCGACACGAGACAGAGGTAAAATGTTTTGTGTGAGATATCAGAGGAGGTTGCACTGTTGCAGAGGTCAACTTCTCTTGAACATATCGGCGGCACGACAGTGGATTTGGCAGTATCTGACGTCAAATGAGCAGAGGGTATGATGATAACGCAATGAGCAAATGAGAGGTCAAATAGGATAACCCGAACCCACGGAGGCTAGTGTGAAACAAGATGATAAATCCCCACCCAACATGAATGCAGACCAGTGCCATGTTCAAGAGCGACATACTGCCGACACGACAAATATTACAGTTCCATTTTCCCCACCATGTCTGGCAAGTACCCCGGTTATTTTTGGATGACAAGCTTGACGGGGATAGCATATGCTTGGAGAGTGTCATTTCAACAATGCCCGATTTCATTGAGTTTTAACGAGTCTGACAAAGGAAAAACTCGGCGTCTTTTCTCGTTTAGAGAGTCCGAAAAGACAGCGGAAAAGAAAACTCCAGGGGGGTCCTTTTTCGTAGAGTTGTGTCTCTCGATCTCGAAAAAGTATAAAACAATGCCCGAAAGAACCGCTCGACCAGTATGATCGAGGAGTACTTTTCGTAAATATTGACTTCGACCCGAAAAAGTAAAAAAGCGGTCGGAAGTACGTCGTTTTGGGGCCAGTAACGAGTGCGAAACGACAAACACCCGGCAATCTTTTTAAGTTAAACGGTCAAAAAAAGAGCTTTAAAAGTGACCGCCCCTCGTTCCTTTTAACAAGTCGAGAGGGAACCCGGCAATCTTTTCTTGATTTATATCGGAAAAGAGCGTGAAGACGGCATTGCGAGACCAAGTGTGAACAGGGCTATTATAACTCCACCGAGACGGAAATCTGCACAAGAACACTACCCACGTAAAACCTGTTCGACATGTTAGAAACATAGTAAAACATGTAGAAAATCATAGTATAACGACATAAGCATGAAATATATGGCAAAAATTTATCAAAAACCCACATTTATGAGTTACCATAGTCAAATATAGATTTTTTACCATAAATAGGGGGGTAAAAGAATTATTTTTACCATTGTTACCATTTGAGCTGTGGAGAACGTTGTGAAGCTGCGAAGTTGACGGAGCGAATTCCATCCCGTTCAGGCACCGTTCATCCTGCAACTTGTTCCAGGTAGGTTCTCTTCTCCCTGCGCCCTATTTTGAGTCCCTTTTTAAGCATTTTCATGGTGGGAATTGGCCATTTGGGTGAATTTTTGGAGCGTTGGTGCGCTCTCGGTCAGCGCGGAAATCCCTATCGGGTCCGCGCTGATCGATTAAAATTTACACATACCACCTCCGGGTCAGCGCGGAAAACACGTGTGCTTCCGCGCTGACCCAGCGGAAAAAACAAAGGGCTGCCATGGTCAGCGCGACTGTTTTAAAAACAGCCGCGCTGATGCCGTAAAGATTTATTTTTTCAATTTTGAACGTGTGAACTTTAATAGACAGGTTTCTAATGTTTTTTAATGGCCATGCAGGACAAAATGGTGTTTGTGTGGCAAGAGAGAGCCCACGATAACGAGGATATTGCCACTTATGCCGATGCTGGGAGCCGCAATGCCATGCGAGCATGCGGATTTCTCAAATTCTTCCTCACTTCGCGCCTACGAGCGCAACCTGATCTTCTGGAGTTCCTGATTAGAGCCTGGAACCCAGTTGATGGCAAATTCACGATCCAAGGCCGTGACATCGAGTTCGATTCCACGGATATTTATTTCTTGACTAGATTATCCCGCCGAGGTGAGATGCCCATTCTGGAGGAGCAGCGTCCTAGCGGTGAGACCTTGGACATATTGATGGCTCGGGTGTGCCCACGGGCACGCAAAACACGGAGTGGAAAGGTGTCCATTCCGTCAGTGGATGACATCATCCTTCGGAGCATACTGTTTATGGTGACCCAGGCAGCGGGCTCTTTGGCCAATCATGAGGCCTCAAAGACCCACCTACTTCTGGCTCTCGAGTGTCTGCAACCCACCATATTCAACTGGGCGGCAGCGGTAACCACTAGCATGAAACGACAATTGAGCAACTGCCGACGCGGGGAGTCGAAGCAGTTCGGTTATGGGTCTATTCTGGTTCCGCTCATGCTGGAGTGGGTGCCAGCGTTACAGCTGCAGGACATGGCCCTTGATCCACCCAGGGGTCCCCGAGAGACGAGGGCCAGTCGGTGGGGCCATATCATGCCGCGAGGAGGTGGCGGCCGCCCAGTGGCATGGGGGCATTATTTCCGACAGTGGCTGGATCACCAGGTGATCTTTGTAGAGGACTGGCCATATGCCGGGATTGATTTCAGAGGTGACCCAGACATGCCACTGCCTGCGGGGGAGCAGTGGGACGATGGTGGTAAGCCACTCGATCTCTTTTTAATTTTTTATGTTTTGTAATGTTTTTTTGATTTTTCATGTACATGCCTTGACGATTAATGCTATGATATGCAGATGTAGGACCAGTGAGACCCCTTGGTTTGGCTCCAGATGCGAGGAGAGAGGCGCAGGGCGACGGAGTCTTGGCCCTGGCTCCTCCAGGAGTCAACACGCCCGAGATCGTAGTGCAGAACCTCGAGGGCTTACTGGAGGGAGTCCCAGATTACCAGGGGATCGAAGAGGTCCCCATAGCATCCCAAATTCACACAGTGGGAGTAGAGCCCAGGATGCACCGCCTTTTGAGGCGGGTGGCACGGGCGGTAGTATGCTATAGAGAGCATAACCTACCACAGTAGTCACCTAGGTTTTATTTCCACTGCTGTTTTTGAGAGACACGTGTCTCAGATGTACTGAGGACATCGGCCTTATTTTTGACATATACACTTATTTTTGAGCGCCTTAGTGCGCCACACGATATATATATACATACCGATTTTGGGTGGATCTTGTTACATGTGATGATGTTTTTATATGTTATGCAAATGTTCAGTACAAATGTAATCTCATGTATCAGTTGCATAACACACGACCCACATATTTTAATTTTTTGAATGCAAGCTTAAAAGCACACACAACATGCATGAAAACTATGCTTGGAAAAAGATTTTATTTACATATGCTTTACTCTATGGTCTTATTATGCTTTCTATGTCTTCTTGTATGATGTTTATCTATTTCGCAAATGCCTGTCTAACACATGATTTGCCAATGCATCAGTTAACGTGTTTAATCATCTCGGAATATGTTGATATGTGATATAATCAAAATTTCTTTCTAACAATCTGACACGTAGATACAACCTTAGAATGCGTTGGTCCCTGACGGAATATCACCCGTTGAGTTGATGGACAACGAGCTGAGAGTCCAGGTTTACCACCATCGCACGAATGCCGAGATCAGCTGCTTCGGCTAGTAACTCAATTACGGCACTGTATTCGGCGACATTGTTAGTGGTACGACCCAAGCAGACTCCTTGAAGGTCTAGCAACTCTCCGTGAGGATCATAGATTGCCCATGCCGCAGAAGACAAATTGCAAGTACTACGGCAGGCGCCATCAGCGAAACCAACATAAGGTGCACTAGACATCTGCACAAGAAGCAGAAAACACAATAAGAGGCAAACACGCCTTCACACCAAAGCAAAACGTGAAATCATGCACACATAACACACTAAAACACGCGTATGTACAAGCTAGGTGCACGAAATCATGCATAATATTTCTTCAAATAAAGCCCGTTGCGGGGCTTGTCAAGAGGGTTTCCTTCGTAATCAATCAACTCATATGCGCCCTTCTGCAAAACTCTTTTCACGATATAGGGACCTAGCCACATGGATTCGAGTTTTCCTGCCCCCAGCTTATCCTTAGCTTGATCATAGAGCAGTACTAGATCTCCCTCAACAAAGGAACGAGGTTGAATATTATGGTCGAAGTGAGCCTTAACTCTCTTCTTTTGCGCTTCGATAGCCAGAGAAGCTAAACAACGAGTCTTGTCTAACCGTTCTAGGTAAAGAAGCCGTTCCTCCACCGGAGTGGTGTTGGGAAGCAACTCGACAGCTAATTTCAACGAAGGAATCTCACACTCAATAGGAAGGGTGGCCTCCAGTCCGTAAACAAGCTGAAAAGGAGTGAAACCGGTGGCGTCCTTCACAGAGGTCCGGTAGGCCCACAAGGCAGGGAACAGCATCAGATGCCAATTAGACTTGTGTGTATTGACGGTACGTTGAAGCATGGTGATCAAAACTTTGTTCACAGCCTCGACTTGACCGTTGGATTGGGGATAGTACGGTGTCGAACTATCTTGACGCAAGCCTAGTTGGGTCGTTAGTTCCGTCATCATGTGATTACGGAAATGTTTTCCGTGATCCGTGACGATCGCCTGAGGGACTCCGAAATGAGTAATGACATGATTAAACAAAAACTGCGCTGTTGTGTAACCGTCTTCGTTCAATGTAGGCATCGCTTCGGCCCACTTGGTGAAATAATCCACGGCAACGATGATAAACCCATGCCCCCCGGCCGAACGAGGGTTACAGGACGTATAATCGATGCCCCATTTGGCAAATGGACCTACAGTAACAACAAGGTGCAGTGGTGCAGGAGGTGCACGCATTTTCCAGTGGTAAACCTGGCATTCATGGCATGCACGGACAGCAAGAATGCAATCTTTGAAGATAGAAGGCCAGAAGTAACCAGCACAGAGAATTTTCTGGGTGGTAGCATATCCGGACATGTGGCCGCCACAAGCACCGGAGTGACTGTCATTCAACACCCGCTCAGCCTCCTCGAGAGTCAAACATCGGCGGAGAACAGAATCAACGCTGAGGCGGTACAGGGTATCGCCAAGAATGCGATAGGGTTGAGATTGGTGACGAATCCACCGTCGAGCGTCTTTCGATACATTGGGATGGAAGGAAGACGTCTGCAAATATACTATAATGTCCCCATACCACGGGTCGAGGGTGCTGATGAGGAACAATGTTTCATCCGGGATATGCTCCTCCGAACGAGATGGTGCAGAATGAGATGGCAAGGAACAGAGCAGTTCAGCAAAGACCAGAGACTTCTTAGACTTGGCCGTAGTAAATTCCAAGTCGAACTCTTGGAGGATTACGATCCATTTCGAGTATTTTCCCCCCAGCAGTTGACGCGACAAAATGTAGGTCATTGGGTTGCAGTCAGAAATCACGGTCGTTGTGCGCAACAGGATATAGTGCCGGAAACGTTGGACGGCGCAGACAGCTGCCAATGCCAACTTCTCGACATATGCGTAGCGAGTTTCCGTATCCAAAAGGTTGCGACTAAGGTAATAGATAACATGTTCGGTGCCGTCATCATCATCCTGCACTAGAACCATGTCGATGGTGGTGTCAGTGGCAGCTAGATAGAGAGTGTAATCACGGTGGTAGTTCAGCGGTCTTAAGAGCGGAGCCGAAACAAGGAGGTCTTTGAGTCGCTTGAAAGACTCCTGGGTGATAGCATCCCAACGAAAGGGTGTGTCTCGCTTTAATAACCGTGTGAAACCCTTAGCCAGCTCAGCATAATTCAGAATGAATCGTCTAAGGAAATTAGCTTTGCCCTGCAAGCTCTGCAATTGCTGCAAAGAGGCAGGGGGAGGAAGATTCAGGATGGCCTCGACTTTGAGGGGATCCAGACGGATGCCTTCTCGGGAGACGATGAACCCGAGTAGTCGGCCAGATTCTACGCAGAAGACACACTTGTGAGGATTGAGTCGGATACAGTAGTGTCGACAGCGGAGAAAAATTTCGCGTAGATGAGAGGGATGGTCCTGACACTTGGCTGAATGAGCCGGAAGGTCATCCAGGTATGGCTGTACGATGTGTCGAATATCATGAAAAGCATATGACATCGCACGCTGGAAGGTGGCACCGGCATTTTTGAGACCGAAAGGGAGCTTCTTATAGGCAAAGGTGCCCCAAGGACAAATGAAAGTTGTCTTATGCTGGTCTGCAGGAGCTATGTTGATCTGGTTATAGCCAGAGAAGCCGTCCATAAACGAATAAATCTCACTTCCTGCGCAATCATCAATAAGCTGATCGATGAAGGGCGTAGGAAAGTTATCTTTCGGACAAGCATGATTGATATCGCGGTAGTCAACACAGACCCGGATGGTGCCCTGCTTTTTATTCACAGGGACTATGTTAGACACCCAATCTGTAAGGGGAATGGCGTAAATGAAACCAGCTTTAAGAAGCTTTTCGACTTCGGCCTTGATGGCTGCAGCCTTTCGAGGGTGCACTGGGCGTAGGCGCTGACGAACAGGTTTAGCCCCTGGGTACGTCGGTATTTCGTGCACCACGATACTAGGGTCGATGCCGGGCATTTCCTCGTAGGACCATGCGAAGACATCACGGAATTCGCGAAATAAGGCAGTATAAAGTTGAACCTCCTCAGGAGTACACGTGACTCCAATGTAAATGTTCTTGACAACCCCTGGTTTGACAGAGATGTCGATGGGTTGGGTTTGCGTGATGTTGCCCATATTTCCCTCAGAAGACACTTGATACAGTTGAACAGGCATTTGGAGGGGCGGGGATGGGACACATGAAGCAAACCGCTCGAGACATGCGACCATTTCCGAATGTGGAGGGAGAAACGAAGAGCGATGGTGGTGATCTCACCAAGGGAGCTCTTCGAGAGACATGGTCTCTATGATGGCTTCATCAGAGGGAAATGTTTCCTTCGGTGGATCCGAAGTAGCCTCATCACCCAGCCAAGGGAAATGATCATATGAATCGGAAACACTGCTTGGAAAAGCAGGTTCAGGAGGGGGAGCCGATGCAGCGACAATCTCAACGTAGTTGAGCTCAGCAGGACTCAACGGCATCATATCACCCCAAGAGTCTTCCTGATTCGGGGGAGGAATAACCCACGGATCAGACCGTACTGAGATCATGCTGATAGGGGCGAGATTCGGAGGTGGGAGGGGAAAGACTCCCATTAAAGTGGGATCTTTGAAGAGTCCGGCACCCACACTCACTAATGACTTGGAGGTATGCTCCACAAACGGCACATTACCCTCAGAAGAAGAAGCGAAAAAGGAGAGCTGGTCCACCGTGACAATCTTTCCCTGGTGAGGGAAACGAACGACACGGAACAGGGAGGAAGCCACGGCTTGCATGGCGTATGTCCAACTACGTCCGAGGAGGAGGTTGTAGGTGAGATTGGCGTCCACAACTTCAACCTCCACCTCTACGGTCTTCCCTTCCAAAGAGATAGGTAAGCGTTGGAGGATACCATATGGACGAGATTCTCTTCCATCGAAGGCTTCTAGGGTCGTAGGAGACTGGCTGAAAGTAGGGGAACCAATAGCCTTCCAGCAAGCAACAGACATGATGCAGGTTGAGGCACCTTCATCAATAACTGTACGGTGAATCGTTTTGCTATTGATGATGACCTGTATAAGGAAAGAAACTTGGTGAGGCAGTCTCTGTGTAAAACCCTTGAGATCAAAAGAAATCAAATCTGAATCTGTCGGGTCGATGCCACCAATAGCTGATAGCAAGGACTTCCTCTGGGAGGGGTAGCTCTGGAGGACTTCTAACGCGGACATAGCAGACGGAGCCTGAGCTAAGTCCTCAACAATGCTATAATGCTGGGCAGCACGAGCATTAGGGTTATAAGATGACTTCCTGAGTACACCTTTTGGAGGGGGTCGGGGGATCGTCTCAGTGCTGGGCCGTTCGATGTGAAGGGGACCAGAACTGGACGAAGGAGCGTTGGAGGGAACCTCCGGCTCTTTCCCGGCATGAGATGGATAATCTTTTGCTCGAGTTGAAACATGGATGGGAATCGTTCCAGCCATGAACACTTGAGAACTGAACGAGGAAGAGGATTGAGACGGGTCTGCCACCATTTGAGTCTGCTGGGAAGGGAAAGGCTCTTTAAGCACAGCAGGAGGCCCAGGAGCACCTTTCAAAAGTCGACTAACTTCGGACCGCCTCGAGCAGTCCTTAGTGTAGTGATCCTCATCGCAGATGAGACAAGGATACTTAGGTTTTCGTTTAGCTCCTTCCTCGGAGGGAGGCTTAGGGGGATCCTGCTTGGGCTGTCTAGATTTATCTTTAGCTTTCCCTTTCTTTTTCCCTTTTGAGGATTTATTCACCGCGGTGGACTGAACGGCGTTTACCTCGGAGGTACTCCCAGAATTAGATTGGCCCTGAGAAGTATTTCCATTAGAAGCGTTCTGTTTTTGCTCCCAAGGGTTCGCGGCCGATTTCTTCGATGACGAGTTTACAGAGCCAATGACTCCATTAACGGATGGCTTTGGCGGAGCCTTGGACTGTCCAGGCCTCGGGGCATCTAGCAAATAGTCATATAAAGTACCCGACTGAGAGTACACTAAGTCGAGGTACTGAGCACGCGCGATCGCTTGCTCTTCAGTTACACAAGCTCCCATGGCGATGTCCCTTGCAATTGCAGGGACAAAGGAAGTCGTGAACCAATCGGTCAGGAGTGGATCAGGAATCCAGAATTTGATCAAGCGACGACGCCTTCTCCATTCATGTATATGATCAGATATATGCGTAGCCGTGTCCTGTTTGAGAGACATGAGGAGATGTGTCCCCGTCTCGTACCGAATGGGTAACTGAAAATGAGTTAAGAACGCCATAGCCAACGAGTTGAAATCTTGAAACGTGCCGCGATTTAGCTCAATATACCACTTAGCGGCTGAACCAGTGAGAGTTCTCTGAAAGAGGCGGAGCCGGATAGAGTCATCAAGCCATGAGTTCGATGAACACCAAAGGTGATAGGTCATGACATGGGCCTGAGGATCTTCACCAGCTTTGCCATCAAATTTTGGACAATCACCTGGTATTTTAGTTGGAACCGGTGGCCAATACAGATTATGCAAAATAGGATCATTTGTCAACTTGGACACATCCGGAAGTTCTAACGTCGCTAAGAAAGGCAACTGAGGGTTAAAGGACATTTGTGGCTGCGGATTCGGGGCAGTATTAGGGTTCCAACCAGATGGTGGTTGCCCCCACGGACTCTGTCCAGATGGGCCTGGCCCAAAAGGACCTGGCACATAGGGACCTTGCCCATAGGAGTTCTGGCCATATGCGAACAGTTTTCCCTGGGTCTGCCCCCCAGCTCCCCATGTATTAGCAACTTGTCCTGCAGGTGCAGCATACTGATAATTTTGGTAAGGAGTGACCTGCATCTGTTGATAATTTTGATAAGGAGTAAACTGAGTTTTCCCCTGGGGTTGCTGGTAGCCATACATTTGCTGGGCTCCATACTGAGCCTGATAAGAAGGCTGCGTTTGGTAAGAAGGTTGGGGCCGTGGCCCACCTTGCATTTGATAACCCATTTGAGTTTGGGGCCTAGAATAATGTCCTTGAACCGGTTGGGCTTGGATCATCTGGCCGAAAGGTTGACTTGGTTGGGTTTGGGATGGACCTGCTTGCCCAGAAGGACAAATTTGTTGGGTGCCAGGTTGTCCGTGAACCACCAAGGGTTGTCCTTGCGGAACAGATGGCTGAGCTGGCTGGACGGCTGGTTGACCCTGAGGTTGGCCAGCTTGTCCAGATGGATGATTAGGGCGGACAGCGGGTTGGCCTTGCTGCATAGAAGGCTGGCCCATCTGCCCGGAGGGCTGCACAGGCTGAGCAGTGGGTTGGCCTTGCTGTATAGAAGGCTGCCCCCCTTGCCCAGGAGGATGCATGGATTGAGCAGTGGGTTGGCCCTGCTGTACGTAGGGTTGCCCCCCTTGCCCAGAAAGATGACCAGACTGAGCAGTAGGTTGGCCCTGCTGTATGTAGGGTTGCCCCCCTGCCCAAGAGGATACCCCTGCTGGACTGCTGGTTGACCTTGAGGAGTATAAGCTTGCCCAGCTTGTCTAGATGGGTAACCCTGCTGGAGACCAAGTTGGCCTTGTTGGATGTAAGGCTGCCCTGGTTCTCCAGTCGGGTAACCTTGCTGGGTACTAGGTGGCCCTGGGTAACCAGAAGGTTGATTCTGATAGGAAAACGACGGACCACCAACGGCCGAAGGTTGTCCCGGGTAGGGTTGTCCTTGCGGGCCCCCAGATTGTCCTGGGTAAGGCGGGCCATAAAGTGGCTACCCTTGAGGGGTTTGCACATAAGGTGGTTGGCCTTGATTTGGCGGTCCTTGAGGCTGCCCAGGGATTGCCTGGCGCCCATAAAAAGTATGAGTACTGGCGTCCCAAGTGATGGATAACGGTACCGAGACTTCAACGAAAGGTTGAAGAGGCGCGGATTGAGCGAACTGGAGGTACTGACCAGTAGAGTCATAATAAAAGAGGGGACCTTGGTAATTCGGGTCCACAATGGGTTGCCCCTGGGCATCATACGGCCCCCCTCCTGGAACAGGACCAGAAGAGGGTTGAGCACTCTGTGCAGGATCAATGACTCCAGATGAAAGTTCCGGCTGGCCATTACTCACTTGACTGTGAGAAGGACCAGCACCATTGTTCGTAGATGAAGACGCTGTCACGGCACTAACGGCCGGAGTCGAGTATGCTACACAAACGGTTGGATTGGTGGGAACCGAGGTAACAGGCGTATTAAGGGGTTGTGAAACAAAGGGTCCCGTGGTGGAAATAAGACTAGGATCCCATATAGTCGTAGAAGGACTTCTGGCAGCTATTCTATCCCTCATCGACTGATATCGCAGAGGGAGTGGAGAAGTAGCTGGAATGGGAGTTTCAATGTTCGACACCACGGGTGTCTCACCTGTGCTGGGAGATGTCTCATCCATGTGGGAAGTGGACATCGGAGACGACATACCAGGAAGGGTAAGAGGGATATTGTCTTCGTCAGGCTCCCAGATAGGATTCCAATCTTCTTCGTAATCCTCGTCGCCCGGGGCACGTACGTTGATAGGCTGGATGCTCGCGATAACAGGAAGAGTATCGCTTACAACAGGTACCTCAGGAGCAACAGAATATGGAGAACCTTGATCACTTAGACCGGGAGTTGACGTGTCAGCCAGGATGACAAGACCCTATAGAAAACCTAAAGGAAACTAACAATAAAGACCCTACTCAAGCTAACGCACACAAGATCTAACCAGGTAATGTTATCGTGGCCGAATAAATTTTTAAGACACAGGAACTAAACTTGACCTTTTCATGTTTCAAGAGTCGAGAAAAGGACGAAAAGATGACTCCAGTCTCCTTCGAATGTTTAATGAGCACGAAGTGACAAGACGCTCACTGGCACCTTTTCTTTTAGGGAGTCCGAAAAGGATCAAAAGTGACTGCTCTGGAGACTCTAGGTAAAGGGTTTACCAAGCAATCCGTAAAACTGCTTATACACCTTAGCAATCATATGAGAACCAAGGACTTTCCGTACTGCAGTCAATCTTCCCGAATGTTGTGTTCGGTGCGTTACGGTTCACAAGGCGGCAGACTCGGCTTCCTATGGATCAAGGATAAAAGCCTAGTGGGGTCTCCCTATATACGCGACGGTACGTGGGAGCACAGTCCGTGTTAGACCACTATCGAGTCACAGAAGGAGGAATCACCCAACCGTAATGTGAAACAATAGTGACTATGTTTAAAGACACCGGAACACGTCTCTAACCTAGACCTCTAGATGTTTGCGTTAAGTTCCAATGCGTTTTTAGGTTTATTCAGTTTATTTTATGGTTGATCTTGAATTTAAGTTTCGATTTCAGGCCTTATCGTGTGATCTCTCACAATTACCTAGATGCAAGCTATATGCCAAAGAACACCGTTTCGTTCGATGAATTCTAACTATGAGAGGGTTAAGAGTTTTCAATCAAACAAAACGAACTCAAACAATCAAACAATCTAATGCAGCTAATGGCGAAGAAACGAGACTTTTCTTTTGAGAATGCAAATCAATAAAATGCTCTTCCTTTCATCAACTATTGAATGCAAAAGATATTAGTTCGATTTCTTTTTCAATGGCACAATGCACTTACAATGAATTTTGAGAGACAGCAACACCGAGTAAAGAGAAACAAAATCACTCAATGAAAAACACAACAAGCGTGAAAAGAGCCGGTTGAACCCAAGCAATTGTAATCTATGTCTGGGTGGCGAGAAGTAATCGAAACAATCGAAGGACTGGTTCGAGGACAATCACCTAAACAACCAAGCAAAGAAAGCAACAGAGGAAGGTTTTCGCAAAAGCAAAGGCAAGTAGCAATGGATCTTCGTGAACGAGTAATGAAACAAAATCAATCCAGCGAAAACGGGATGATAAGACTAGGTCACCGGACACAAAACAAAATCCGCCCGACAAGACTTCGCAAGCAAGTGTCTCACAGTTCAAACAATGAAAAACAAGCCATAAACCAAGTGGAAAGAGTAAGGGGCAGTCAAACCAACAGGCTTAGGAGGCAAATTTGAAACAAATTGAATTCTACAGGATCAGCGCGGGTAGAACTCAGCAACAATGCGCTGACCAGAGGTCACGCGTAGCAACAATGTGCTGTCAGCGCGGAAGGACACGGGTTATCTGCGCTGGTTCGATTTCAGAACCGTCGCGACTGTTTAATGAGAAAGCGCGATGACCGCGAGACTCAAGAAACAGGCAAGCGATGTCAGCGCGACTGTTTCAATTAAAAACGCGCTGAGGCTAAAAAACAAGCAGAATCAAACAAAAAGCTCCCAAACCAAGGCAAGGGTTCTTTAAACAATTAAAACACTTCCCAGATTGCACCAGGAAATCCAAAGGCAAAAGACTAACCCCTAATCTTCAAAGAGAGAGCAATCAAGCAAACTCAAAGCAAGAGTGAATGAAAAGGGACAAAGGCCAGGTCCCCAGTGGAGTCGCCAAATTGTTGGAGAGGTAAATCCCCTCTACGGATAGAGGCGATCCCTACTAGCCCAGAACGGGTCTAGCAACAATCAATCAATGCTACTATGCAAGTTCCTAATTGCAATTAAAAGGTAGGCAAAGGACACCTACTTGGATTCCAACGCTATTATTTGATGAAGAGATGCCGCTCTCGCTCCTTCGCTTTGGCTGGTCACGATCCTCCACGATCTTCGCAGATAGACACCTGCACACACGAAGAGAAAGACAAACACAAGCGTGAAATCTAATAAAAGCAACTATACATCAGTCAGAAAGGATGTAATTCACATTAACCATTACAGAGACAAATGAGAATGGAACCATAATAGTAGTCATCTATTATTAATCAATAACAGAGAAGAGTACAACCAAATGTTCTGACGTCGATATCCTTCTCAAGAGGGCCCAGCCAGCAAGTCTCTTAAGCATTCACCCTTAGAGATAGATCTCCCAAGACAAGAACTCTCTCTCTCACACAAGCAACACTCCACAACCTTCCTTAAGCTATCTAGCAATTCCACACTTATCACACCAACTACCTATAGTAGCAGCAATCTGAGCACTATAAACTCCACACAATCCAAACTAGCTGCTCATAGCAATGGTAGAGGTTTAAATAGGAGAAGGAGTCTCCATGAATGGTGGAAGGATGAGCTTATCTTCAAGGGAGGTGGTTCCAAATGACGAACAGACATGCCATAGAAGGGAGGCGATACTCACAAGGCCAACAACCAAGTCTGTAGTTATCTGGAAGGCTAGCTGTTGGAACAAATTCGCCCAAACTGGATCAGCACGGGTGCATAACTGGACTGGAGCGCTGACATCGCAAAGTAATAATAGACAGGCCCATGTCAGCGCGACTTAATACAAACAGAGACTGCGCTGGTCATGAAATTCGACCAGCGCGGAAAACTCGTGTGCTTCCGCGCTGGCAGCGCATGTGATCTGTTATGAAGCGCCAGTCAGCGCGGTTATTTTAATAACAGTCGCGCTGATGATGAAAACTTTGGAAAAGTGGGTCATTTGGCCAGTTTAGAGAGCATGATCTTGGTTATTTTGAACTCCTGACCCAGTAGGGAGACTGACAGGGAGACAGTGAGAAATTACTGCGTAACAGTTACCATCATTGTTATTGCTAGAAGATTTTGTTCCATTGCGATATAAAATACCATTATTAAAATTACATGAATTATCATTATTATTATTAGAAAAATTATTCTCTGAAATAGTATTATTACCCTCATTATTATCAATATTATTATTATTAATAAGACTATTATTAGAATAAATATTCTTATTATTAATAATAATGTTATTCGTATTAATATTATTCTCATTATTAAGAAAATTATTAGAATTATATAGATTTTTATTATTAATAAAATTATTAGAATTATATAGATTTTTATTACTAATGATAGTGTTATGAGTATTAATAATATTATTATTGTAATAATAATACTTATTAATATTCTTATTACAATTGTTAGAATAATATAAATTCTCATTTTTATTACTAATAGTAACGTTATTATAATTATTAATATTCTTATTAAAACCGTTAGAATAATATAAATTTTTATTTTTATTAATAATGTTTTTATAATTATTATTATAACCTCTGATATAACGAACGTTATTCAAACTAAAAGCCACGATCCTATTATTACGACTGTCCCTATTATCATTATAATAATTAATGCAAAACGGTGAACCTGGACCGTCGACACTAGAAGGACCAGCCGGTCTACACCACGCGGAAGCCTGAGGTGGACATTGATCCAGCGACTGAGAGGAAGCCCTTCCTCCTCCCTGGTCAGCGCCGTCATAGAAATCGACCTTCGAACAATCACACACCAGTTGAAACGGAGACCCCCGGGCCGGTTTTTGCAGCACATGCAGGTCAACAGTATCATCACTGTGTTCATGCTGCAATGGGGAACCAGAGGGAGCCGCTAACCGAGGAGAAGATTTCCTATCTGCCGCCAATGCATTCAGACTTGCCAAAGGAAGAAGCTCCACCGAGCTAGATCGCAAGTTCCGAGTACCATCCGAATGATCAGCAACATCCATCGATGCTGGGACAGGCCCCCCTCTGCAAACCGAAGGAGAGCAACCTGAGCTGTATGGAGCAGGTTGCCTCAAAGAAGGTGCAGGTCCAGTAGAGCGCTCCTCTGAGATCTCCTGCATAGGTACACCGGAAAACTCCTCAGAAATCTCCTGACTTGCCAGCGCCAAGGAGAAAGATCCATTCGAAGGAATGGAAGACACCCACGACCGGAGGGCCGAAATTTGAGAAGCAGAAATGCGGCTCAGGGAAACATCATTCACCGATCCACATCCCGCAGATTTCTGAGCTAGAATCTGAAACTTTGCAGCTTGTTTTTGTCCCCTGATCTCCTCTAAACGCAGCGATTTTAATGCAGAGCATGCATCTATTCTGGCCCACAGAGAGGGGGAGATCAAGTTCGAAAGTTCCAAGTGCAAACCCAGAAGACCCTGAGAGAAACGACAGAGTTCTCTTCTGACCCTATTGATTTCAGATCTCAAAAGCGCTAGACTGGCTTTTACGAACACCCCATGGTTAGAAGGAGTGTGGAGGCGATGGCTGATCTGAGCGAAGACCGGGATAACCGCTGAATCTCTGCATCTTTTCAAAAAAGCTAGATCAGACTTCAACTTCGAGACCTGCAAGCGTGCCCGTTCAAATCGATGAACCTTAGAAGCAATGGCTTTACCATGCAGGGAATCAATAGTTGAATTGAGGCTTCTGTGATCCATAATAGTTGAAAGAATAACTTCGGCGTAAATCACATATAGACAGACATTTGTCGACGCGTTTCAAACCAACTAGTGTGGTTCATCGTCAGGACAAGTTGAAGAAACAGATCCAACTTAGCATGTTAAATAGTCTGAGCAGAGTCTCCAATGACTAAATTGACTAACGGCTAATTTTGACCTTAGGACCCAGGTCAAATTATTATTTATTAATTTAATATTATTATTATTATTTTTCTTATTAGTATTTATGGAAATAAGTTAAATTAGGTAAAAATACATAAATAAATAAAATAATTTTAATGGTTGGTTTAAAAAAGGAATTTATCTATTTATTTAAATTAATCATATATATATATATATATATATATATATATATATATATATATATATATATATATATATAAATTAAAGTTATAATATTAGGTTATTAAGATAAAAGTTAGGATTAATAAATAAAATAATTTCAATGGTTAGTTTAAAAAGATAATTTATTTATTTATTTAAATTATTTAATAATTATTATTAATATTATACATACATATATATATATATATAAATTAAAATCATAATATTAGGTTGTTAAGTGACGAGTATTTTCATTCAATAATAATTTTAGTGGTTAGTTTATTTTTATTATTATTATTTATAGAAATAAGTTAAATTAGGTAAAAAATATATATAAAAATAAAAAAAAATTCCACTTCCTTTACACACCCTCCCTACAAGGGAATCCTCATAAGAAGAGCTCATGGTTGTAATATTACGACAACAAAATGGGGCACACTATCTCTTTACAGGGTTTTAAGGGAGGTGTATTGGAAAATGTTATCCCCTATAACCCTTAAGACCTTCTCAATACATAAATGAAACGACAGACTGATAACTAGACCCAAAGATAGATCTCAATGTTGAAGGCCAAACCCAAATAGAAAGAATCACACCATGGGTTAAACATTGGCATTATCAAACGAAAGGTTTAAAACCCACATTAAAAAGGGGAGATTTGCACCTTAGCCTTTGTAACCTTTTCCCAAGACAAATCTATCTAATGGACTAGCTTGGATATGTTAGGTCTTGGATTTCTCGAGTACCCAATCAATGCTTTTGACGCGAACTCCCTAGCTCCAACTAAAATTTAATCCTATTGAAGAGGAAAATTGAAAATTCTTGCTAATAGGAGACATTTTTCCTTCCTTTTGATTGATTTACAACAAACCTCAATGCCTATCCTTTCTTATCTTCCTCTTCCATTCTCCAACAAAAAATCATTAATCTTATATTATAAACACTTTATATAGGTAAGAATTGCAATCATTTTCCTCAACTCACGGGGCACATTTACACCTCAACCCATGCAAGTGGACCTAAGTCCATGGTACAACCCATCATACTCTAAGATGGTTATCATTATCACCTCAAAACTAGGGCATAACACACCTTACAATGCCAAATAGTTAATCCATCTTAAAATTGTGGGCGTTTTTCCTTCATGGAACACAATCTAGCTAGTTCTCATCAAAAACAATGCACTAACACTGCTAACGCACACCAAAAGTCCAAGATACCCATAAGATGTGGCTTGGACCTAAGCACTTAGACTACACCTCCATAAAATATTGCACCTTCAACTTTGAAAGAACAAAACAGTAATATCCTAACCCAATATGACCTATTTATTAGGTTTGCGTAATTCACTCCTTATAAGATCCTGTTGACGGTGCAGGACCCGCCAACATGTCAAGGGATCTCTTCGGTAAGAAGTCCCAACTAGACCTCAGACTGTTTGGTGTAGGAGTCCTAGCAGTGGGTCGTGCAGTATTGCCTTGACCGCAATGATGCGCAGAGGCAAGTAAGATGTCCCTGTTTGTAGCAAGGGTGTGACATATGAAGCAAGTCAAGGAAGGTGCATGAGCGGTTCTAACACACGGGGGTGAGGTGAGTGCACCTCTTGGAAATCTATGAAAGAACGGATTTAAAAAGAGAACACATGAGCAAAGATGCATCACAAACTAGAAGGCAAGTGAGCTAGCAATCCAAAGTGATGGTTAAACCAATAATACATTTAAGTAAATTTCATACAGACTTATATAGGAAAGACAAACATGCATGTGTAAGAAAACAGGTACATATATTATTAGAGTAAACAAGTTAGCTAAAATACAATAACATCATATGCACGAAACGTGTTGACTCTGTTATATTAAGACGTGAAAGTTCGAGTCATACAATACAACCATGACCAACCACTAGTTCTGACAATGGAACGTTACAGTCACTACGGCCTGCACCTCCAAAGAGATATACTAGCTCTGCACAGTGGAGAATCCAAGGCTCGTTACAATACTCTCCAAGCTTTCTCTAAGATACTCCTATCGGAATTTTGGCTGACCAAAAGCCATTACAATGAGTTATGATGTTCTATTTAAGCAAAGGGTGCGGTGGCCCTTGACATTCCCCTTTGTGAATCTTCATCTACACTGATGAATCATCACCTACTACATGCTTGTTACGTCCAACTATCGACACTTGGACTTTCACTGTACATGATGTTACATTAAAATGCACATGTACCCATGTGGGATGGCATAGGCTTGAGCAAGCCATGCAAGAAATCACTAAGACTCGGACATATGTGGGATGACCAACTCTTCGACATCCTCATGGTGGTCGACCATGACGGACTGATGCCAAGCTTGGTGATCCATGGTGGTGTCTGAGTGCTCAAATGGTGACATCCTGTTGAAAGCGAACTCTCGCCTCCGTTGCATCCGAGTACATTGATAGGGCTCCTCTTTCTAACACGTCTGATAGAATGCGCACAATTGTCCTGGGTGTGGCCGGATTGACAACATACTGATGCATAGTGTCTACGCTAATCTCCAAGCATGTGATGGTGGTCGTGCGCATCAACTTGTCAGAATACATGTTCAAATGCGGTCGGACTTGCTTCTTATGTTTGCCTCGGTGAGTGTGCCAAAAGGGTGGGATCGCATGTGTGCGCACAATGACATGCATGCTGTTGAATTCCCTTGAATGTGATCAACAACACTTCTCACCTTGTTTGCTTCGTGCCAGTTGCTGGGATGGATCTATAACTTGTATGGGCGCAGTTTCATCTGTGCATGTTGCGCCCCCCGTTGTACCTGTTCTTTCTCTAAGTCATTCTCTTGTCTGTGCAACTCTTGTTCTTCCTTGAGTTGTTGCTTCAACACATGCAACTCCTTCTCTGTTTCTCTCTGTACCTTCGTGCGATCTTTGTGTCACGCCGTCACCTCATAGCCTTAAGTAATTTGTAGTTAAAACCATGAATAATAAATAAATAATTCACTATTTATTTGATTTTCTTCTAGGAATAATTAATTAAACCATTGATCAATTATTATTCCTTGTCATATTTGACCCAATCATGAAAAATAAACAGATAAATCATTAATTATCTTATTTTTCTATAAGAATAATTAATTAATCACTAATCAATTATTATTCTTTTTCAAATTTGACCAAATCCCTTAGGAATAATTAAATAAATCATTATTTTTATTATTATTTCTTAACTAATTTCTTGAGATGATAAATAAATCATTTATTTATTTATTATTTCTAAATAAAAGTTTAAATACTTTTTCCCTCCTAAACAAATATAATAAAATATTCCAAGTGGTTATTCCAAGAATGGGGTTAATAATATTTTATTATTGCTCATTATTCGAGGATAACTCAATATTTTTCTATAAATTGAAGGGTTTTCCATTCATTATTCACTTTTGATTATTTTCATTGTTGCACTCACTGCAGTAACTTTGATTATTTCCATTGTCACACACCATTTTTGTTGGGTTTACACATTATAGAGGAGAAAGACTCTACACAAGCTGAAGACATTTGAGGATAGCCAATAACCCATCTCATAGAGGGGAACTAGTAACATTTATTTGTTCCCTTCACAGGTGTTATAATAAAACTATTCTTTGTATATTTGGTTTCCATTGGACAATTGGAGTTATTACTAGTTCTTTTTGTTGTTTAACTATGATTGTGGCATAGATCATAATTTTGGCAGGTTTTGTTTCTATCAGTTGTTGTAGATCTCCAATGTTTAGCAACCATTTATATTGTTGAGATTGTTTGTCATCCACAATCTTATGTGGGTTATTTTCTTACATCTTTGAGAATAAAAGACTACAACACCTTGTGAACATATATGAAAATTTAATATCCATGTCATTTAACTCATGATATATCGTGGGGAAATCCATTCCAAAAATAGCTATCATTGGCTACTTTCTTAGGTTGGCTCATTCCATGTACGCTTTTGATTTATGTACGACTGATTTATAATCTTGACCAGATTGGGTGCATAAATATGCACACCATATGCTTTCTTGGAATTTTACTTCATGCAGATGCAAAGACGAGGACACCCCTTGGTGTGCATAATTATGCACCCAACCCATACAAGATTATAATTCTCAGTTTTATTATCCAACTTTCGTTCCCCCTTATGAAAGTAAATATTATTTTCCACGTGTTTGTTAGGATATTCCGACACATAGGAAATAGTTAAGTATAACTTGGTCTAGTATAGAGTTAGGTAAAGTGTGTTTCTTTACTATGTACATTTTGTAACTTACAATCCGATGGTCACGATATGTAGTGATCCGACGGTTCATTCTCTCCTCGGTATTACCGACACTTGATCCGTGGCTTAACACCCGATTGGTCCATGATCTCTATTTAAAGAGCATGGAGGGTCATTTGTAGGTTAACCGTCCATGAGAGAAGCTTATGTAAATTTTCATTCTTTTATTAATAAATTTGCTGAAGTGGCCACGTTGGCTGAGGCCATGGACTGTTTCCCTCTTTGAGGGTTTTAACCACGTCAAAAGTACTGGTATATTGATCTGTGATCTGTTTGTGAGCGGTGTCCTTTTGTGTTCTATCTGAGGAACTTACCCTATAAATTCCTACATGGTATCAGAGCTATTTGAGGGTCGCGTCCGTTGGTGATCCAAATCTGAAGCCGGTAGAACTGCATCTGACTGTCGTTTCCTAGATCTACTATTTCTGACTACTTTCCGGCCGAGAGGACTGCTCTATTGTGTTGGTAGCATCTGTTCCAGTGAGGAACCCCTTTTGTTTCATGTGAAAAGGTTTCCAGTAGCCCTATCTACGTTATTTTTAAGATTTGGAGGTATATAGTGTTTATTTGCAGTTTACAGTTATTTTCTCTCTGTTTATTTCGATTTCGGTTTATTTAGCCTTTTTTATTACCGGATCTATACCTTTCATTTCTGTGTATGCTCTTTGCCCCGCGACTCTGTGCGATCTGGGCAAATCAGAAATAGAAAGGAAGGATTTTTCTCATGCGTATGCTCTTTTCCGCTACGCCTTAATGTGATCTCAGAAAATCAGAAACATTGAGGAAAATATTTAGTTTCCGGCTAAAGCTAACTTCGAGCCGCAAGGTTCGTTTTTTTTGTATGTCCGTGTTGGGTTTTGTGTTTTTTGTTTTGTAGGGAAAAAGAGCTTTCTCAAAGCAAGCACGCAACCCAAAACTTCAACCTCTCTCTCTCTCTCTCGCTCTCAAACTTCTTGCTTAGCTCACTTGGTCCAAAGCTAATTTATGAGAGTAGAGGTCTTGAGTTCAAGTCTCCTTTTTGTGGGGGCGGATTTTTCATTTCCGCACATTCCCGCACTTCGTCGGCATCTCTCTCTCTCTCTCTCTCTCACTCAAAATTTTTGTTTAGCTCACTTGGTCCAAAGCTAATTTATGAGAGTAGAGGTCTTGAGTTCAAGTCTCCTTTTTGTGGGGGCGGATTTTTCATTTCCGCACATTCCCACACTTCGTCGGTATCTTCATCAAATTTTCTTCAAAAAGCCATAACTTCTTCATCCGAAAGCCGTTTTCAGAGCCTTTTTTTTTAACTAGCCTAATTTTTCGAGATCTTTCTATTGGAACACTTAGTTTCAACATCTATAGCTTCAATTTCTGTTAAAATGGAAAGTCCATGCCAAGTTATTCTTGACAGCACCAACTACTTTCAATGGTGTTCCTACATTGTGGATTTACTTAGAAGTAAAGGTATCTACAGAATAGCCTCAAGCCAAGAAACCAAACTGAAAGATGAAGATAAGGCAGCTAAATGGGAAAATAGGCAAGATCAAGCACGTGGGTTGATAGGGATGTCTATTTCTCCAGATCTTAGATTCCATATTGCAGAACTTGATACTCCTGAAGAAGCAATGAAACAGATCACTAAAGTTTTTGGAATTAAAAATGAACTTAAAGCCCATCAACTTGAAAATGAGTTTCTTACATTAGACAGCAATAATTTTTCTTTCATTGAAGATTTTTTGTCCAAGTTCAAGACCCTTAGACTTCTCTTGGAAGTTGTTAAGGTTAAGAAAGAAGATAGTAGCCTTATCTATTCCATTCTTACTAAGTTGGGACCAGCGTATTCTGTGTTTGTTTCCACCTTCCATTCTACAAGAGAAGCCTTCATTTCTCAAGGACAAGCCTACAAGTCCCCTTCCTTTGATTCCTTTTGTGATTCTTTAATAAGAGAACAAGAAAAACTCTTACACCTTGGTCTTCTTAATCTTGGAAACTCTTCTAAGAAAGCGTTAGCTGCCCAGCAGCAACCAAATTCAAAGAATCCTAAGAAGTTGTATCCTAAAAGGAATGGTCCTAAACCAAACAAGGGTCCTAAGCAATTTCGGCCTCAAAATGAAAAATCATTTCAACAAAATGATAAGACAAATAAAAACAAAGGGAAGAAGACTGATAGACATTGCAACTTTTGTAATCGAGATGGCCACTTAGAATCCAAATGCTTTAAGAAGATGGAAGCCTTGGAAGCAGCAATGAAGAAGCATAATATCCATTTGGAGCACTCTTCAACTTCAACTTCATCTTCAGGAATGGAACTTTCTGCATGTGGTTGTCAAGCATCTCGGTCTGGCTATGCACTAAATGTATCTTCTTCTTCTCATTCTCATGAGTGGCTCATTGATTCTGGAGCTTCTTATCACATGGCCAAAAACAAAGCCATGTTTTCTTCTTTAAATGATTGTAACACCGAAAATATATATGTTGGTGATGATAGATCTCTTAGTGTTGTAGGGACTGGAACTGTTCATATAGACAATGGTCAATTTAATGATGTATTATGTGTTCCAACCTTATCCTGCAACCTTCTATCTATATATCAGATAACTCATTTAAGTGAAGGTAAAATCGTTTAACTTTCACCTCACGATGTTGTAATTAAGGACCTAAGAGATCCTAGACAAATTTTAGCTACTGGCATTGCTGATGATTCTACAAGGTTGTATAAGTTTCACAACTTTGGGTCATCAAATCTTCCCTCGGTATTTGTTGCCCATAATGATGAAGTGAGCAAACTTTGGCATGAGAGATTTTGTCACTTAAACTATCGCTCTCTTCAGAATCTATGTAAAGAAAATATGGTGACAGGTCTTCCAATGGTATCTTGCAGAGATGGTGTTTGTTCCGGATGTGTACTCGGAAAACATCATTGGGACAGTTTTCAAAAACGTGCCTCTTGCACGCCTCAGCCCCTTTACAGCTCGTGCATAGTGATTTATGTGGTCCACTTCCAGTTGTTTCATTCTCTCGCTACAAGTATTTCTTAACTTTCATTGATGATTTCTCCAGATGCACTTGGGTATACTTCTTGAAACTCAAGAGTGAAGTATTTAACATGTTCTTGGCCTTTAAGGCCTTTGTTGAAAAATAATCTGGACATCAAATTCTTAAGCTAAGATCTGATAATGGCGGAGAATATGTTAACAACAAATTCATCAACTTTTGCACTGAGAATGGAATTCAAATGCAACATACTGTTCCATATACTCCACAACAAAATGGTGTAGCTGAAAGGAAGAATCGCACCTTAAAGGAAATGGCTAATTGTATGCTTCAATCTAAAGGGCTTAGTCTTAATTATTGGGCAGAAGCAATTAACTGTGAAAATTACATAATAAATCGCACTCCTACTAAGGTTTTAAAGAATATCACTCCAGAAGAAGCATGGAGCTCAATTAAACCAGATGTATGTCACTTTTGTGTTTTTGGAAGTGAAGCATGGGCCCGTATTCCAGATGAGAAACATAAAGCTTTAGAACCTAAGAGTGAAAAATGTATTTTTGTTGGATATTCTGAAGATGTCAAAGGATATAGACTTATTCCACTTAAGTCCAAAAATGTTATCATTAGAAGATATGTAAAGTTTGCTGAAAATATATCGGCCTACGAGCTTAGTTTGGCGGATGTGCCACCTCTCCTTATCTCTTATACTTTTGAAAATATTTCTTCTTCAGATGATGAAAGTGAGGATGAAAATCCTCCCCCACCTTCTCAGGATCCTCCTTCAGCTCCTCAGCTTCCAAAATGGGTCCGTGCTACTCGGGATGCAGCAGGTGATCTTGTCGGTGATCCTACAGATCAGCAACGTACACGTTCTCAGTTTGATAGAGCCTCTTCTTTACTGGCTCAAGCTTCAGTGAATTATGATCCTGACACCTTTGTAGAAGCTTCAGGCCATCCAGATTGGGAAGTAGCTATGAATGAAGAATATCATTCATTATTGGCAAATGATACATGGGATCTTGTTCCTCTACCAAAGGGACGAAAACTTGTTAGATGCAAATGGGTTTACAGAACCAAGTATGGACCAGATGGGAAAGTTGATAAACATAAATCTCGTCTTGTTGCTAAGGGTTTTTCACAAGTTGAAGGCATTGACTATATTGAAACCTTCTCCCCTGTTGCCAAAATGAACTCTTTCCGCCTTGTTCTTTCCCTTGCTGCCTCTTTCAAATGGGAAGTCCATCAGATGGATGTTAAATCTGCCTTCTTGCATGGGGACTTGCATGAAGAAATCTATATGGAACAACCTATTGGCTTTATACAAAAAGACTCCAGCCTTGTATGTTAGCTTAAGAAATCCCTTTATGGTCTCAAGCAAGCTCCTCGAGCTTGGTATGCCAAAATGGATAACTTTCTTTTAGAAAATGGCTTTTCTAGGTGTCATTCTGACAATACTGTCTACACCAAGAAAGTGGGCAAGTCCCTTATCATTCTTGTTCTTTATGTTGATGATATTGTCCTGACTGGTAGTGATCCCAACCTTATAAACCATGTGAAAACTAGCCTTAAAAGGAAGTTTGAAATGACAAACTTAGGACACTTACATTATTTTCTTGGTCTTCAAGTCTTGCAATCCAATGAAGGTATTTCCCTTTCCCAGTCCAAGTATGCCTGTGATATTCTACGCCATTTTCACATGGAAGACTGTAAGCTAGCCCCTTCTCCCTTTCAGTCTGGAGTCAAACTTTCAGTCACTTGTACTTCTCCTAAAGTTGATGCTACCTTATACTGTCAACTTGTAGGAAAACTTTTGTATCTAACCCATACTCGTCCTGACCTTTCCTTTGTTGTTGGCCTTGTTGCTCGGTTTATGAAAAACCCACGTGAAAGTCATTGGAAAGCAGCTAAAAGAATACTTCGTTATGTTCGAGGTACAGTTCAGTTTGGGATTCATTACAGTGCCGAAGCATCTCCTCTATTGGTTAGTTTCACTGATTCCGATTGGGCTGGTGACCCTGATAATTGGAAGTCTACTGCAGGTTATGTGTTCACTCTTGGTTCAGGACCTATTACATGGGCTTGCAAGAAACAAGGTGCCATTTCTCTTTCTTCAGCAGAAGCAGAGTATCGTGGTGCCGTAGAAGCTAGTAAGGAAGCCTTGTGGCTTCATCAGATCCTGTTAGAGTTTGGCTTTCAGCAGCAACATCCGACTACACTTTGGTGTGATAATCAAAGTGCCATTCAACTATGCAAAGATCCAGTCCAACATTAGCGCAGAAAACACATTGAACTGCACATGCACTTCATCAGAAATCTCATTCACGACCATGTTCTTGAAGTGCAATATTGTTCAACAGATGATCAAGTTGCAGACATATTTACAAAGGCTCTCACAAAGGCGAAGTTCACTAAAATTCGATTTATGGTTGGAGTTCAGGAAGTTTTCACTAAGGGGGGATAGGCTTTAGTGCCTCCTTCCTTATCCTATTGTGTCATATTTGTAAATCCTTCAATCCTATCCCAAGTTGTTCTTAAGGGGGGATGTTAGGATATTCCGACACATAGGAAATAGTTAAGTATAACTTGGTCTAGTATAGAGTTAGGTAAAGTGTGTTTCTTTACTATGTACATTTTGTAACTTACAATCTGACGGTCACGATATGTAGTGATCTGATGGTTCATTCTCTCCTCGGTATTACCGACACTTGATCCGTGGCTTAACACCCGATTGGTCCATGATCTCTATTTAAAGAGCATGGAGGGTCATTTGTAGGTTAACCGTCCATGAGAGAAGCTTATGTAAATTTTCATTCTTTTATTAATAAATTGCTTGAACTGGCCGCGTTGGCTCAGGTCGTGGACTGTTTCCCTCTTTGAGGGTTTTAACCACGTCAAAAGTACTAGTGTATTGATCTGTGATCTGTTTGTGAGCGGTGTCCTTTGGTGTTCTGTCTGAGGAACTTACCCTGTAAATTCCTACAATGTTTGCAGTATGTTGGTGTAGAGTTGTAATTTTTTTATGCTTCCATCACAACAATTCCCTATGAAATATTATATTTCTCCCATGAATGCACTTAACCAGCCTCCTAGTTTTCCTGTAGCAAATCCACCTGTGCCCAATACTCAATTGAGACCAACTATGCCAACTACTTTGTCAACCATAACATCATATGTGTCTTCTATTCCAGCATAGTCAATGCACAATCCCATGCATCAAAGGTCAATAAACATGAAAGCTCTTCAGGAATACACGTTGCCTTTTGCACAATGAGAAAGCAAGTGGGAAGTCCTACATACAACATTATCCATTGTGCTAATACTGCCTTGCAGTTCCCAGTTCTAGTGTCAACACCTAAAGAAAGAAAATGCCATTGAAAGGAAAGGACATTAAGCCTTAGCCCTTACAAGCAACCTGCTACCCATCAAAATGCATTTTCATTTTGAGCATATTCTTTCCATTAGTTAATCTAATCTCATATCAAGGAAGAAAAAGGAAGATTGGTGTGCCAGTTAGGAGGACCAAATCAACAATCAGAAGCTAGCATTCTCCATAATGTTTCTGAATATAATAATATATACATGCAATTTTTTTTAATCCATTCTAAAAGGATGTTGTTTTGAGATCCTAGGTTGGATTGAGACAATGTGCATGAGCATATCTGTCTTGCTAGTGATGTTATCATAGAGTAAGAAAATATTGTTTGTGTTTGTGGGCCCCAGATAAGTATTTTGGATATAGAAGCAATCAAGTAGCATGAATCAATAAATTTTGCGGACACCCATTATAGCATGGATGCACAAATTAAAATGATGGTTGAATTCTGAGAATATGCATATACTAATTGGCATTTTTACATCCTTCCATTGCATCATATTCATAAACCTTTAATTCCTTACTTACATCTATGTATGTTGGTACTGTAATTGACTTAATGCCAAAACATAACATTAGAGAGGTTTGAATCATACCCTACTGCTGGAAATGATATGTGGCTAATCTGGTCATGCTTATCTTATTATTTAGAAATCATCAATAGGCATTAGCTCTAGAAGCATTATGGTATGACTGAGTTTGTAATGACACTGTCAAATATTTTCCATGGAATTTGCATAGGAGGTACAATGGGTAGACCCTCATTCTTGTAGGCACATGTGGCAGAAATTTATCCCTTATTAGATCCATATCTCCTGTTTCTATAGTGCCAGCTATTGCATACTTATTTCCACTAGGGAGGACTCTAGTTGTTGTAACTGTTTGGGAGCATAAAAGGCATGGATAGTAAATGTACTAGTTGGACACCATTAACTCTTTATAAGCATTATTTTGCATCAGAAAAACAATGCATCTGCTATGAATATTAGACCTATAGCATGATTGGGAGACATATAACAATAACAATTTACCGAGGCGACATTAAAATTCAACATGCGGGAGACTACAGGGATATGATGACATGGCTACAATTTGCAGATCTATTTGTGGGAAGATCTTTTAGATGGTCTCATCATCAAAACAATAGCTGGAAGGCATGATTTTAGATCTATAAAACTAAGTTATTTTTCCATATTGGAGAATGCCATGCTTGGAATAGGGCTTGATCAAAATAAAATAATCAAGAAATAATTCCACATTGAGAGATCTAAGGACCCTTTAACTCATCCATCACACAAATCCCTAGGATGCACTCTCTCACTAAGAAATTTATTTCATGCAATATGACACAGTCAATGCAAGTTTTAAGGGGGGAAAAGCACCCAACACTAAATGAATCCATTGAGTTTGTTAAGGTCAATTTTCAGGAATAAGGAATCATTTTAAAGGTGTTTGAACAACTGACATAACATTTGAAATGGTCAACAAGTGCATTATTAAGGCAGGTTTTGTAAAATATTTGTGTGGTTTAAAGATTTTGGAAGATAAGCCCATACTTTGAGGAAACACCCTAGCAAAAAATGGAGTTGTCTTAACAACCCTTGATCTACCTTGCACATATCTACACAAGGATATTTTAGTAGCACTACCACTTTGAGTTGTGTATCTATTACAAGTTTGATGGAGTTTCTTAGCCTTATTTGGAGTGCTTCACTATGAAGACAAGTAGTGTGTGGAGGCTGGAGCCCTTTGGCATGGTCAACATGCACATTTTTTAGGAGTTCTAAGGAGATGAGAACCCATGGAAACAAAGGACCCATTGGAAGATTCTCCAATGCCAAAGAGAACCCTAGACTGATAGACACCCTTTTTTTAGGAGAATGGTTTTATAACTTAATACTAATAACTTACATTGTGGTTCTACTTGTAGTTCTCAAGACTACGGAAGCTTGGTATCTGTTTATTATCCTTACAAAAATCATGCCCAACTTCTCTGAATTATTCTAGCATTCCTAATATGTCGAATTTAGGTTCTCCACGTATAGGGGCATCACTGGAGATGATTACCAAAAGCAATGATTTGAGTAGAAGTTCCTTTTCCATTGGAGATGTGGCAAGTATATATTTGTGTGCATATGTCTAGATTTCTCCAGAAATTATATTGTTGATTTCCTTTGCTCTCAGATTATATTATCCTTCAGTTTTTAGTTATTATTATTTGGTACAAAGGAGTTCGACTAGTGTAAGGGTTGAATTTTCTCTCGTGGCTTTCAAAAGAATATGTAATTGATCCCTAGACAAAGACACAAATTGCACCATGTTTCAATTCAAGTGTTTTTGCTCCATAATAATCCAATCATAATCTCAAAAAGAATATTGGTTCTATGATCCTTTTCCAAAGTGCTCCCAATTATCATTTCTTCTAACATGAAAAATGATGAATTCCCTTAAAGAGAAGTAGGTGCTCCATACTCAAGATCTTGATACTTCTTTATGTTCCCATACTCGTGAATATAATAAAGGGGATACCTTGACAAATAGCTTCACCTCTAGGTTGTCCTCTGCTGCCAAGAAAAGTGCCCAAAATGGACCCTTTTCTAATGTAGAAAACCTCTATGCTAACTATCATACACTTCTTAGGGAAGAGCTGCTCAAACAAAGTTAACAACATCCACAAAGAGTGGATCCCCATGAAATATGTGCAAGAAATTCAAATATTGTCTAGAATAGACTATTACAAAATGGGTCTAGAGTGAGGACAAGTGGTAGTGGCAGGGTATCTCTCTCCTAGCCTTCCTTACTAGCTAGTTGTAGATGATGTCTACTTAACCTATGGTTGTAGACAAGATGTGGATGTAACTATTGTAGTCTTGGGCTGTAAAGATGCAAACATTTTGTTTCCAAGTCTAGGGTATCCACTTTATGAAGCATTGTTGGCATACAATGGCATTGAAGCCAAACAATAAAATTTTTAATTACATAAAGGAATTGGGAAGTTAGTTTAGAACACCTTGAAACAATAGCTGACAAGAACACAATAGTAATGGTTCTTGTCAATCCCAATAATCCTTGGAGTGTTGTTTTCAACCATGAGCATTTAGCCAAGGTTGCATAGATGGAAAACAAGTTAGGCTTGTTAATAGTTTCTGATGAAGTATATGCACTTAAACTCTACCCAGTGGTTGGTACCTTCCCCCAATGTAGCTTTGAAACAAAAACTATGGTTTTCCTTTGGAAATATCATGTCCAACACCACAAATCCCCATAATTTATGGGAAATTTATGGCTCATACGTTTCATAGTAGATGATGATAGTTCTTGGCAGTAGAGGTGTTTCCTTTATAATGAACTATTTATTTTATTTTGGGCTTTTCACATGCTTGGTGACACATGTTATAGTGCCAAGTAGTGTGATTTCAGTTATTTTAGTGTTCATATTGTTTAGATATGGCCCTTGGAATTTTACTCCTTGGAAATTAGAAGTGATATCATCTTCATTTTGAGGACAAGTTTGTTTAGTTGATATTCTTTACTGTATATTATAGTTGTTGGATTATATTATGGATAAGTTTAGGCCCTGCTCATATTTTGAAAGGTAAATGAAATGGAGTCATTGGTTACCATTGAAACTTTTTTTCCTTTACAAGGCCTGGAACATATCTTCAAATAGGGCTTACATGTGTTTCTTATCAAGCCCTGGAACATATATTCAAATAGGGCTTACGTGTGTTTCTTAAATTCAACAGGTTATCTCTGGTTATGCATGCCTTCACTTTTCAATTTCCACAGTTGTCTCTTATCCTTATTTTTATGTAGTGTTCTTGTCTAGCAATTAGTTTTTCTTTTTCTATCCATATTTGATTTGAAGTGTCACATGAGTGTTCCTCAAGAGCTGATTATAAGCTTGGTTTCTTGATATATCAATTGCATGCTCTATTTAACAGTCTTGTAATGATCTACTGGTTTCCCCAACATAGAATCTGCCACATAAACTACTGGTCCTTATTGAATGCTATTTGTAGCCTTCTATAATATGGCAACATGTCTTACCATTATACTAAACACTTGTCAAGAGATATGACACAACTCTAAATAAAATAACCTAGTCATCCCAAAGTAAAGATAAAATATTAGAATTGGAAAAATGGTTCAGGTTTAAGTGTTTCACTTGGTCTTTGAACAATACTTGGAAAAAAATATTGCATCATAATTTCCAAGCTAGAACAAAAATGCTTTCTTCATGAGCAACAACACTAGAGCCAAAAATATTCACCTTTTTTAGCTAAATGTTCCCCAATCCTCATGCTAAATATTGAATTATCATACTTGCAAATAAAGTTTTGACTATTCCATCCCATGGCTGATTAGGAAAATTGACTCAAAAAAAGAAATTTATGATTGTTCATACATATGTGCCTGCTTTACAAATACAGTGATTTATACATATGAAAAGATGATAGCAAATAAATCGTATGGATGACTGAGTTTTAGTGGAAGTGTCCCTATCTGTCTCCAGGGAATGTGGCTTGCTAGGTTCTAAGAGGAGACTCTCCTTAGACAGGCTATTGGCCTTCTCATTCAGCTCTGGGAAGACATGAGCTATAGTGAACTTAGTGAAACATAGGTGATCTCCTTCAGGTGATTTGTAGTTTCCAACAAGTTGATGTTTTATGTCTTAGGAATGTTGCATCCATTTCACTACCAAGGAAGAATCTCCAAAGACCTAAAGTTCTCTTATCCCTCTATCAAACACTTTTCTCAGTAGAGATTTTAATGAGAACAAATTTTCAATATTATTAGTCCCCCTTCTTGAGTTCCCTTTGAAAAACAACATGGTGGCTCACGGTTTGGTTGATATTGTCAATTTTCAAAGTCATTATCAAATCTAAAGGGTCGAGAACCTCCTTCAATTGGAGTTTCATATTTTTCTACAGGGCTACAAACTAGACCCTCAAAAGGATGGATCATAAGAAAGGCACCTTTGGTTTTATCATCTATCCCCTGTTCCTCATGCCAACCATTGAACATTTCCATTTCTTCATCAATAATTTTGTCAGTTATCATGCTCAATGATTTTTGGATTGGTATATTCTCTTTTGAGCCTGTTGGCCTGCTTAAGTTTTGTTGTTGTTCCTATGCACATTATTTGGTATTCAAGGGGATTCGAGTGTTTTAGTTTCATTTTAGTGACTTATATTTATTTAGGTTTATTTGTTTCATCTAGTTTCCACCCAAGAGATTTTAACTACTTTTATGTTGGGGAAGGTGACAAATGATCACAATGTTTACATGCACAACTCATAATTGAGTGTGCTCACATGTGACTTAAGAGATTGACCTACCATTGAGTGATGAAAGTGAAAACTCTTCACAAATGCTAACATAGATAATATCATGATCATGTAACATTTTATGATTTTATTATTTCCACTCAAATACTAGTATATTTCTTCATAAACAGAGACAAACTAAGGATGCATGACAAATAATTGAGACAATATGTTGCCTTCCTTTTGAGATGAGACAATATGGTACTTGGTATATACAAGTCATTATATAATTAGGGTTGTTTGAACATCCTTGTGTCCTATGGAAGGATCCTTTAGGGAAAGTCCCCTCGATTCACAAGGATCATTATTAATACATTGTCTTCCCCATTGTGCATTTTGTGGCTTCTAAACCCCCATGTTGGAGACATTTTTAAAAATTCCATATCTTAATTAGGAATTAAGAATATACTTATACCATATTGTAGGGCTAGTCAAACTAGTTCATCTTCACAAGTGGTGCTTTTCTAGGGGAGAAGTATTGGTGTATATAATATGTTTCAAAATTAGCTCCCCGTCAATGTCTCAGATCTTGTATACGGGCCCACATGGAAGGAAGGTTGGGTGGGTCTTGTAGATATATGTAAAAACAGGTCTTTGTCAATTGATCCTTAATATGTTTTCCATATTTGAGGTTGTTTTTTTATCATTGGGTTGCTATGCATTCCTTTTGAGTGCACAGGGGTTGGGTCTTTGTATTTCCCTAATATGGACCCCGAAAAATTATGTTAAAACCAGTTTGTCAACTACACAAGGAATGACCAAGGCCATCACAGGATGAAAGAAAACGAACAAAGCAGGTATGGTAGTCACCTGGTAAGTATGGTGACCATATTACCACTTGAATTAAATTGGATCTATTATAACATTAATAATTAAAGTGCACTTGGGGTCAACAACATCCTAGGAGTAACATGGGGCAATGAGGCAAAAAAAGGGGAATGAGGGGAATAATTTTCTTATTGTTTGTCTTTCCTTTAGATGTTTCTTGTCCTTGCTTGGGCATGCATTTTTTCACCTCAAATGGTAGTGAAAAATCATTCTAACAATATGTTGGACATTGAGTTTTTGGATCATTCTTCGCCATTCAAGGGCTATACTGGACAATACTTCTCCATCATTTAGAGGGTTGAACAATTCTAGGTTGAAAAATAATTGAAATCAGAATCTATAAGTTAGAAAAAGGTAAAATACAAGGCCTTTTTGTGGGTTCCATGTTAATCGAAAAGTATTCTTACTGTTCTTTTTCCAGGGTGAATTACTTTTGAAAGTGTTTAATTTCTGCATTTTTATTTTAATCCTTGCATAGTTTTAAAAGGTTTTGTTAAGACAAGGACATTGGAAAACTGTTCTATGAACACAAATACCATATAATATTTTCTCATCCAGTTGATGAATTGAAATTAGCTTGACATGGTGGATCTGGTAGTTTTTCCTGACCATTCTGTTTCAACTTCCATGGTTTTCTATAATAGAATGTTGGTTTAGTGTTGTAATTAGTTTGGGTAAAGAGGGTTCTTGGTCATCCATATCAGTGACAAATTAGAATGAAAGCCTACACATCGTAACATAAATATTATCTTTAGGAAAATGGATGTCAGAGGTAAAAACAATTGGATGGAGTGAAATCATTGTTTATTTAAAAAAAAAGGAGAAAGAAGAAGAAATTCTAGACCCCATTCTCTTAACAGTACCTTGGGAGTCTGGTCTAGCTATTAACCATCTCTTTTTGTTTAGGAAGGTAAGAGGATTTTTTGCAATTAAGATCATTGCATCTTGGACAAACTTGACAAGATTTGACTATTTTTGGCCCAAACTCAAACAAATCAGACATATTTAGAAACAAATTTGGGAGATATTTTTTTTTAATGTTGGAGAGTGCACAAAACACCAATGCCATACATAGAGGATTTATTCCAGAGGAAAATAGAAAAGAGGCTGGGATTTTCTTCCTTTTTACTAAAGAAGTAAATGCCATATTATCAAGTGCATAATCAATCATTTGGGTTCTATTGTTTCCTCTAATATTTGAGTACATGTGGACACATGTTCAAATTAGTAGATTTTGTTGCTGGTTATTTTTTTTCTTATCATATTTAAATTTCCCACTCTAATCCTATTCTCTATGGATATTTTTTTTATTCCCATACATTTATTTTATAAACGTAGTGGGGGCAACGAAGTGCATTTTTGTATTGTGTAGTTTGTTTTTCTTTGAGGTTATTGAGAGGTAGAGAGTCTTTCCTTGTATCCATGCAATTTCATCTTTGGATACTTGTGCTTGGTGTGGATTTGGAAGTTTTTGAATGCCCCCTGGATATTTTTTTTGGTGTAATGGATATTAACCAAACTTTGTGCTTACAATTTTAACATCTGTTTAATGGTTACATTTCAAGATCATTGTTATTGATCATTATATTTTGACATCTTGAATTAATTGATAATGAGAAGCACTCTCAATTAGTTTTGTAGACCCCATAGCTAGTAGTATTCAGGCATGTAGCTATTATTCATAATTGTATCATATATACTCACCGTTTTTTACTTTTTGGCATGTGAATAAGTCATTTAGAGGAGATTTTTATGTTGTCACAACAAATTTACATGATTCACAAGGTGAAAAATCAATCTTTGGTGTGATTGTGAATTTTAGATTCGATAATTATAGGTCATTTATAGTCTATAAATGTATTCAAATTTTCAGTTCTAATTGAGTATTCATATGAATATATTGAGTATCTTATACATAACTATTTTTTCCTCCACGCGTTTTTCATAACTTCGATAACCAATAGGTAGCGACTTGAATGTTCGATGCTATTTTTCTTGTTTACTAAAAGATTTTCTAAGACTTTGCAAATTTTTATAATTTATTGAAAGTTATAAAATTTACAATTTATAAAGTTTCAAAGTCTAATATTTTAAAGTCTAATTATTTAAAGGATTCTAGCTCAATGGAAGAGCACCTGCTTTACAAGAAGGAGGTTCGTGTTTTGATTCCATCATGCCCTAATATTCATATGGAATGGTGGTGATTAGTTTTTGGTGATGAAGGTTCTTTTGACCATCACCATCGAGATTATGGTGACATTTTTTGACCCTCACCAAAATATGAAATTGTGATGGTCACTATTTTTCATTATAATCATTATTCCTGATGAACTTTGAATGTCACCACAATGCCTATACTTTTGGCAATGGAGATTTTGGTGATGGAGGATCTTTTGATTGTCACCAATGAGCTTATGGTGACATTTTTCAACCCTCACAAAAATATGAAATGGTAACGTTCAATGAATGTCGCCATATATATGCATCAGTAGTCATGACCATGAAAAGTCCATCACAATAAATCATTGTTCATGTGAAATGGTGATAGTCACTATCCGTCATTATAATCATTATTCATGATGGACCTTGGATGTCACTACAACACTTATAATTTTGGTGACACCACCTTATAAATCATTGTTCATATGAAATGGTGACGGTCGCTATCCGTAATTATAATCATTATTTGTTACAGACCTTGAATGTAACTACAACACTCATACTTTTGGTGACACCACCTTTGGTGACATTCAATTTTTTGCTGACATAGGCTAAGGCTTTTCACCATTCCTAATATGAATTGGTGATGGTAACTATACATCGTTATAAATCATTATTGGTGACAAACCTTGAATTTCACTACAACATCTATACTTTTGGCAACGCTGCCTTTGGTGAGGAAGGCTCTTTTGACCATCACCAATGAGATTATTGTGACATTTTTCAACCATCACCCATGTCATTTTTTCTTATAGTACAACAAGTATGACAAATGAAGAATGGGATATTCTCAACATAAAGACACTAGGAATAATATGGTTGTGCCTGGAAATATCGGTGGCCTTCAAAATTTCAAAGGAAATGACAATAGAGGGTCTAATGAAGGCATTAGCTAGTAGATATGAAAACCATCAACATCAAAAAATTTATTTATTTTGAATTGCTTGTTTAATATGAATATGTTAGAAGGTGTATTTGTTGTTGATTATTTAAATGAATTTAACATGGTTACCAGTTAGTTAAGTTCTGTAAGGGTAAATTTTGATGACAAAGTTAGGGCTTTATTGTTTCTGTGTCCATTGTTGGAAAGTTGGAATGGATTTTTCACGACTATCAGTAATTTAGTCTCTAGATCTAGAACTTTAAAGTTTGATGATGTTTTCGGTTCTATCCTTAGCAAGGAAATGAGATGGAAAAGCTTAGGGGAGACAACAGGTAATTCTTTGACTGTAGAGACTAAGGGAAGAAAATAAGAGAGAGGAAAGAGCCTGGGACATTGCAGTAAGTCAAGGAAAGAAAGATCTAAATCCAGATAGGGGACAATGTGCTAGAAATTCGAGAAGAAAGGACATCTGAGGAAAGACTATAAATATCAGAAGAAAAAAGGAGGAGATGGAAAATAAGATAACGATCATGAAGTGAATGTAACAAGTGATGTGTTGCAATATGCTTTGATTATTTCATTAGAAATACTATTGATGTCTAGGTGGTATATTCAGGGGCTTTATTCCCATCCACACCTAATAGGAAACATTTTAATGACTATGTTCAAGGAGATTGTAACATACCCAACCCCTCCTTTCTCATTGGATGAATGGGGTCTCTATAACATACCCAACCCTTATTTTCTCATTGGAGTAATGGGGTAAAGTATTTTTTTCAACTACCTTTAACTTATCACTTCATCCAAACCAACGAGATCAAATCATGGTGGAAACCTCAAAATTACACTGAGAAATTATGATTGGATATAGTCACAAACCATTCCAAGCCCCTTCTATGCAATCCCGTGCCCTCGGGTCCTCGAAACACTTAGAAAATTTCAATTAAAAATCCCTTACGAGATTTTGACTTTCTGACTAGAGTTTCCAAGCCTAGATGGAGGTGGTCCAACCCTCTAGATAATAGGATGTCGCATTGCTGTCAGCCCAGCCACACAACCTCCCGACGTCATCTTGCTACCTCGAAACCCCTGACAAAAGAATAAAATAAATTACAGGTTTTCAGGATGGCCATGTAACCTTTACACCACTACCCCACAAATGTGCTCACTCCGTTATGGGCTGCACAACCCTGACATGTTTCTTAAAATAACCTATGGGATAACGGTCTTGGGTAATAGAGAATTTCTTTGTCAACCTGCGCTTCGTTAACTAACTAGCCTTGGGACCCAAAACCTTTAATAAATTCAATCAACAAATAGTTACGAGGTTTTCAACTTTCTGGAATTCCAACCCTACGACCTTTGTTCTTACTGAAGGCGATCTAGTAACCCTTTTAAATAGGCTTCTGGACTAACATTTTTGACCCCTCCTCCCGACTGAGGGATCAAGGTAATGGGAATAAGTTCCTATCACTGTCTTTTGACAATCACCAACCCCGACACTATTTAAATTTGACTCCTCAACATTCAAGTGCAACAACTTATGGGATCTGGGCCTTTTGGGAATTTCAACCTTCCGACTTAATGGTTCTGGACAACGAGAAAATTCCCATCTTTGTCTTTTGACAGCCTTGACCCGACGCTATTTAAATTTAACTCCCTAGCACTCAATTGAAACAGCTTACAAGATCCAAGCCTTTTGGGATTTCCGGCCACGTCATCACCCTCCCAACCAATCTTGTAAAGGGGAAATGTAACCCTGCAAATAGGAAGTTCTTTTCTTCAGGGTTTTGATCATCTAAGGGATAAGGATATCCAATCCTTCCTATAAATTCAGGGATTCTATCCTTTGCACTGAAACAAATCATTCCCTATCATTTTTGTCATGACTCAGTCAAGGGACTTCAACTCTACCTCATGTAATGTCTTAGATGGGGATCTATGAAATATCCCTGAAGGCACGCTCTACAACTACATGGGCCTCCTCAAACTAGTCACCTCGACCATGACTCTATCTTAGAGGTCCCGTAGACTTCCAGATCTACATCATATTTTCACGACGATGCCCATGGTTGGGTTGTAGTGGCTATAACTAGCCTCCAAAATTTTTCCTTAGCTTCGTTTTGGAGCCTCCCTACCAGCCTTTCGTAGCAACATGCCTTGCTTCGTCAAGTACACAAGCTTCAGTGATTTTATTGTAGATAGACAACCTGTCCATCAGAGCTCGTTTCACTACACAGGTGGTCGTCATTGCATTGACTCGCTTCACACACTTGCATGCTTTCCCATTTCCTGAATCCTTCACTTTTTTTGCATGAATGATCATTCACTCTTGTTCGCACTCATATCTTCATGCATTCACATTTCTTGTGTTTTCAGTTGCCCGTTGGCCGGACTGGGCTGCCTTGGCCCGGACCGTGCCTTTCCCGACTAGCACTGTGCATTTCCGAAAGCGAAGGCTCTGCCTTCCCTCTAGAAATTGCATAAGTCTAGCCAGACACTGACCTCCAGGCTTTCATTGTGAAATTCTTGGAGGCAGTGTCCTATTGGCCCCAGAAACTGCGCAATGTGGTTTGTTGGTTGCATGTCGCTGCTGACTGAAATTGCGCTTTTTATAGTTTCAGTCCTCAGCCGGCCAGGCTAGACTATGCATTGCGTAGTTCCATCAGTCAGTTAGCCTCTTGATATCTCGGATTGTGCTTTGTGCAGTTTTGGCAGTTAGTCTCCCAACCTCCCAGCAGAAATTTTGCAACCTTCATGATCAGTCACACAAATATGTTGCAAGTCAGTTCTCAAGTTCGTTTTAGTTTTCGACTAACATATTGCTTTCCATGAGTGTTTCCATGTCTCTAGGTATCACAGGTGTTCATCTGCCTCTCAGCATCACATGTACAATGGTTTCCATGAGGGCAGAGTCGAAGACACCGTTCAGAGCACACTTGGGGATGCAGTCGATCAAGTGTCTATGAAATTGACTACCCATGAAGACATCAAGTTGTTCATAGACAAGGACATCAAGATATGACAACAACAACATCATAGAGAGCAGCACCATGAGAAACAGCTGAAGGAAGCACACTGGATGTTGCGAATGCAAGAGGAAGGTTGTTGAAAACACAGAGGCGGAACAAAGTTGCAATCTCAAGCAGATCCACTTGTGATGAAAGAAACTTTGGAAGACTCAGGCTATGAGGCGACAATGTGACATAAAGATCACGTGAAGATAGAGAATGAAATAGAGAAGGAGTTGCATGTGTTGAAGCAACAACTCAAGGAAGAACAAGAGCTTCATAGACGAGAGAATGAGTTGCAGTAGGAACATGTACAAAACGGGCGCAACATGCACTCATGGATGAAGTTTTGCCCATACCAGTTATAGATCCATCCCAATAGTTGGCACGGAGCAGACATGGTGAGCAATGTTGTTGATCACATTCAAGGGAATTTAGCAGCATGCATGTCATTGTGTGCACGCATGCGATCTAACCCATTTGGCACACTCACTGAGACAAAGACGAGAAGCAAGTCCAACTGGAGCTGAACATATAGTTGACAGTTGATGCACATGACCACCAGCACAATATGGAAGATAAGCACAGACATTATGCATCAGTGTGTTTCTAGTTCGGGTGCACCCAAGAAGACCATGTGCATGTTAGCAGACAAGTTGGATGGAGGAGCCACACCAATGCATCGGGATGCAACAGAGGCAAGAGTTCGCTTCAACAATATGTCAACATGGAGCGCATGCACACCATCACGGATGAACAAGCTTGGCATCAGCTCACCAACTTCACCATCATAAGCATGTCAAAGAGTTGGTCTCACCATAATGGACCGAGTGTCAGTGATGTCTTGCACAACTTGCTCAAGCCATTTTGTCTCACATGAGCACATGTGCATTGTAATGTAACATCTTGTCAAGTGGAAGTTCAAGTTTCGATAGTTGGATGTAATAGTCATAGAGTAGACAGAGAGTCATGAGGGTAGATGAACTATCACAAAGGGGAATGTCAAGGGTCACCCCACCCTTTTCTATGAATAGAACCTCATAACTCATTGAAAATTCTTTTGGCTAGCCAAGATTCCGATAAGACCATCTTGGAGAGAGCTTCGATATTATTGGAATGAGCCTTGGCTTCTCCACTGCACAAATCTAGTAGATCTCTTTGGAGGAGGATATGGTTGTGGTTGTAATGTTCCGCTGTTGGAACTAGTGGTTTGAAATGGATGTATTGTATGACTGGAACTTACACTTCTTTATATAATAAGAGCCAGTATGTTTCATGCATATGTTGTATTGTATTTCAGCTATCTGGTTTACTCTAAATGATATAGGTATTTTTTTTCTTATGCATGCATGTATAGATATCTATGTATGTATGTATGAATCTTTCTGAAATGTTGTTGGTTTAACCATCACTTTAAATTGCTAGCTAACTTGCCTTCCATGTTGTGATGCATCTTTGCTTGTGTGTTCCCTTATTAACTCCATTCTATCACAGGTTTCCAAGGGGCACACTCATCACAAACCCCATGTGTTAGAACCTCTCATGCACCTTCCTTGGCTCACTACAACTATCACACCCTTGCTACCAACAGAGTTATCTTACTTGCTTCTGTGCGAAATTGCGGTCAAGGCATTACCATACAACCCACTTCTGGGAATCATACACCAAACGGTCTGAGGTCTAATTGGGACTTCTTACAAGGGAGATCCCCATACGTTTTGGCGGGTCCAGCACTGTCAACATTTTGGTGCTAGAAAGAGGGCCAGATGACAAGCCGAGCCCTCACATCTGTTTTGAATCTCTACATATGTATCATGACTAACAACCGAGTCTCTCTTCCAGAGTGTATGTCTTATGGAACTGATTTCATCATCTTGGAAAAGCTCTCGGATAACTTGTCTCATAAAACATATGATGGTGGAGGTTGTTAGTGTCAGTAGCTTCACACTACCATCAGCGATCAAAATTGCTCTTTCTCACATGCATGTTAGGTGTCTCATTCAAACAACTGCATTCCATTAGGTCATGGATCAACTGATGGTAGTGGTTTCATTTCAATTTCCCTCATGTCATATACCTTCTACCTTGTTCAAACCTCTTTTCAGTCATTTATAGTCATTTCAGTTCATTTCATTTATAAAAACCAGTTTTAGGGTTTAGTTTCACTAGGTCTTAGGGTTTGTCATCATGTTCATCCAAGATTGAATAAAAGGGTCAAAAATCACATGAGGAGGATAAAAAGGTTCATATAGTCATGAGTTTACTTCTGATATGCTGAAATAAAGCTCTTTCACCTCAAAACTTTGTTTTGAGGTGAAATAGAGCATTTGTACTTCATGGTTTCATTTCATGTAAATTATGTAATTTTATAGTCCTATATGTAATAATTCTTCATAAGTGCTCATGGTAACCTAGTAACAACATCAGCTCCTGCCACTGCAAAAGGTCCATGAAGGGAGTAAGTCCACCTGCAAAAAAGTCAAAAAAGTCCAAAATTCAGAAAAATAGAGTATTTTTCAAAAGTGACAAAACATTAGAAAAGTGGGTTTTGGTTTATGAAAAATAAAAAGAGGAAAAATATAAAGAGCCAATTCATATGTTTTATTGTTCCATTGTTGAATTGGAGAGCTAAGGAGAAATTGAAAAACGTGATTTCGAGCCAAAGGAAGAAAACAGAGAAAAAATTGTAACATCCTCCCAGTGCTGCGCATTATTTCCCTGGTGATACGCATTAAACTGGTGCTACACACATATTGCAATTTCACAGTGTTAATTTGGTCTGGCGCTGCGCATTAAACTGGCACTGCGCACCTGTTAGTGAGCACTATGCACCTGTTGGAGAAGCCCGAAATTGCCTCAAATCACCTTCAAACTTCCTTAAAAACTTTTTGATGCATGTTCCAAGTAAGTACATCATTCTTCCTTGCTTTTAAGAGTAATGTTTGGTTGCTAGGGTTGTGTTTGGTTTCCTTTAGAACAAACCCTAACAAATTGTCAAAACTAAACCCTAAATAATTACTAAACCACCCATCATAAGTTATCAAAGGTTTTTGTTGTTCTCTCATACTCCATTCACAATGAGTTTTCCAAATCCTATTCCCTATCCCACAATCATCAAAGTTCACTCCCTAAAAACCCCACTCTCATTTACAAACCCTAGCCCCATTACACTATTCCCTAAACCCTAAACTCCCAAATACATCTTCACTACACCCATTTCATTACCAAATCCCTATTCCACATTCTAAAACCTATCCATTCCCCTCATTCCCTAAAACCCCAACATTCCCTTAAGTAGTCACATTCCCCATACATCTCCCTTACCCTATATTTTAAAATATCTTCATGCTCATTTGTTCTCACTACAAACCTTCATTTCACATCACTTATCACATCACCAAAAGACCATGGAGAGAGACTCAGACTATGAGAGGGAGGAGGAAACTTTCAGTGACACTTCCAGAGAAGCACACGTGCCAAGAAAACCACACAAAGGGGGAAAGCACATCCGGGTGGAACCTATCAGTTTGACAGAATTGCTTGCTTGTCCTCTTGCTATATCTAGTTTCTGACATCAGTCTTGCTATGAGTTTTGTGAAATGGTGGAGAGGGTAAAGTTTCATCATGAGCTTGCCAAGTTGTTTGTCACCCATCTACATAATGGCCAATTCAATCTTGCTGGTGTCTCCTTCACCTTGTCACCTACCACCATTTTAGAAGAAATAGGCATCCCTAATGTAGGTGAGCAATGGAATAAAGGACAATGTGTGGAAAAAGAACATTATGAGCCTTACATTAAGGCTAGATATAACAGCCAAATCAACAGAGTATTTCCTTTCAAATATTTGGAGAATAGTTTTTCTCCTCTTATGAAGCTTATCATTAAATATTTCACCTGTGAAGGAAGGTTTTCCCGCTTGTATGCATATCATGTCAGGTTGTTGATGCACTTTACTAGGGTGAGGATGATGAACCTCCCTTACTTTATATACAAGAACATTGAGAAGATGGCCCATTATGTTCAAAGAAAACCTTTTCCTCAGCAACTCAACAGCATTTACCACTTCTCATTGATTAAGATTTTTATCTTGCACCAGTTAAACTTGCTGATCATACCATGGGAGACCTTTATTGCCCATGAGATGTTCAAAGGTCCTTAGGTTTCATCAATGCCTCAGGAGGAAGGAGGACCATCAGGACAGCCAGGTGTCCATGAGACCGAGACTATAGGTGTGCCAGTATTTGTTACTTATGAGAGAGGCACAAGGAGTCTTTTTGCTGCTGCCAGGCGAGTACTATCTCCACCAGGAGTGGAAGGGGTCTCGCCTTCTTCACCAGATTACAGGAAAATGCTATCTCCACCAGGGGTGGAAGGGGCTTTTCCTTCTTCTCCAGCTATACAGGTTGGCCAACAGTCAAAGAGCAAAGAAAAAGGGAAGTAAAATACGCATGAGGAGAGCCCTACTAAAGGGCAAGACAGAGAGTTTACTTTGATTGAGGAGGATGTCACTGATTTGGGCTCTCAAGGCTCAAGAATCAAGGACATGATTATCAAAGAGAAGGAAGCTGAAATATGAGCCTTATCAGTTAACCTTGAGAGAGATAAATGGATCATTAGCTATCTTGAGAAAGAAAACAAACAGCTTACCGACAAACAAGAACTCATGGAGTTGCAAATTATCAAAGAAAACAGGCAAAGGTCCAAGAAGGCAAAGGGAAAGTTGACCTTCATTGAACAAGAAATAGAGAATGACCGGGAATATTTGTTGGAGAAGGTGAATATGAATTTGGAGAGGTTTCTTGAGAAGGAAAACAAAGAGAAAAAGATGCTTCGCCACATGGCCTACCTCTACCTAGCCCGGAACAAGATTTGCATTGCAAGGACAAAGAGGCTAAAAGCCAAGCTAAGAAGAGTTTTGAGGAACAAGAAAGAGCAATATAAACTCAAAATCTTGGATGAAGCATCATTTTCTCCACAAAGCACCTAACAAGGATCACTCACGCCAAATTTCAAGAAATTTGGAGCAATTTTTGTCATATTTGAATTTTTGAATTGGAAAAACAGGTTTTTCCAATAGGTGCGTAGCACCACTGGCACTACACTTTTGATGGGGACATCCTCTTGCAAAAAGGCTTACATATTTGGAATCAACATGGAAAAATAATTCAACTCAGAAATATTGAGAGATTTTGGACAAGGTCTTGGTCACCAAAAGGGCAAAAAACACCCAAAAAGTGCTCTCTCTGCCACTTTTTTTCCACACAGGAAGCAGTATTGGAAGAATCAACTTTTGGAGGGGAAAATGAGCTCCAAATCAGAAAAATAAAATTGTTCCAAAAACTAGATAGGTAGGCTTTCCAACAAGCCAACTTGCACCTGATTTGGACACCAGGAAGACCTCCAAAACTGGACTTGAATTGGCGTTATGCATTAAAATTTTGGTGTTGTGCATTAAACTGATTTTGCCAGTTTTGCCTAAATTTCCAGTTTTTTTTCTAGTTTTCTTGGAAATCAACTTTTTCCTTACTCCTTGGAAAATGTATGCATGGTAAATGATGAATTTTATGTAAATATGGATGAAAAATACCTTATAGGGTAGATACATCAAGTTTCAAGTGGTTTTGATGATGAATGAATTGGTTTCCTAAGTTTTAGAGGCAAGTTGTTCTACTGCCTACTTTTGTGTTCCTAGTTTAGATATCGTAGAACTACTCCTCTTCTCATAGTTTTGACCCCTGATAGCTAGCTTGAGTAGTTTCCTTGCTATATCATTTACTTTTTGATTCATTTGTAAAGGTTGGATTTTGGTGGAAGTGGTGGCACTAATTGAACATTTGTATTAGCAGTTTGGCAAGGAATAAAACCAGGTTTCATAGCTATTTTTGTGGGATTCTTGTGATAGTGAGTTTATGTATTGTTTCTTCTTTGTAATGAGTTTTTATTATGTTTTATATGTATCCAAATCCATATTTCTCTTCTAAAACTAAATGAATCAAGGTGAACGGACAAAATACATTGTTGTTCTTTATCTTAGGAATGCATTTGGTTTTCAATGTTTTCAACTGTTTGAAGAGGATTCATAGTTTCTTTATGCCCTCCTCAACTCCTCAGTTGTCTTAATCTACCATCTCAATCCATTTCTAGTACATAAACCCTTGTCTACCTCGCCCCAAATAACATGACTGTATCCCTGAGTTGATTTCCTGGACCTAATCTGCCTTCTCCAATTGATCCAGCAACCAAAACCTGAAAATCAAACCAGAAGCCCTAATCTACTATACCTAGCCTAAAATCAACATTCATTTTAGTCATCTCCAAGACATAATTGCAACCATCCTCACTGAGACTGACAAGGAGAGAGCCCTCTCCCGACCTGGTAGGGCTAGCTACTAGGTTAAGCGTGGTTTGTGGTCATCCTAGGATTGCCTCCCTTTAGCCTGAGGTCGATCTAGGCTATAACAAAGGTCACGTAGCCTTGGTTAGGCACACAGTTGACATTGTAGGCTCATGTGAAAGACATGGAATCTTTGAAGAATGCATGACCTATGCAGTGTTCGTCTACATGCTTCGAGGGCACCAAATAAACTGGTGTGCCACACTGACCGAAAATCTATTCATTCTCTTGCTCATCTTGTCATAGAGATAGTCTGTGCTTTCAATCACTTTAACTATAAAGCACTCAACAAAGAAATTCTGGAATGATGAAAAGCACCTAATGAATCCGTTGAACAGTTTTACACACGATTTGTAATCTTGCATACTGATTCCCCGAAGATGATATTGGTTGGGAATTTCTCGATGGAATATTTGAGTATCTTCTTCACATATCCGAGCCCTGCTCAACACACTTTTTTTATGGAGCTGCACAATCACAGGCAGGCACAGTTGTTTTCACAAGTGACTGTCTACCCTCACCTCATCAAACAACTCCACCACCGCGGAGTGATGTGGGAGATCATGCATACACATTTGTTGAACTATCACATTCTCCCATCCCACCTATTCTTGATATCTGCATAGATTTGGCTTGCAATCCTGTTAGTTTATCATGTGGATTCATTCCCTCAACCTTCGTCCCCATGTTCTGTTGAACCTCCAGATTGTATTGTCTTGCGTTCTCCGATTCCGGACTCCTCACCTACTGTGAACAAGGATCAAGTTGTCGATGGAGTTGGTGTTATGCAACCAACCTGTGCCATTATTCATGATGAGTGTGTTCTGGAATCTAAAGAAGAACCCGCGATGGAGGATGAATCCCTTCCAGCTGCGCCTCATCCGCTTCATCCTGACATCCCTTGTGATTCTACCACTGCTGATTTCCCCCGTGAAAACCCATTTTCGGACGTTTCTACTTCCGATCATTCACAAGACACGTATGATGTCATTCTATCATCACAATGCGAAAAGGACACATATTCCTCTGAAAATTTGTCCAATCTGTCATCTATCATTTCTAAAAACACGGAGGGTGAACATCTTTGCTTCTCATCTACCCCTCTGCCCAATTCATCAAATCATGAGGATGCCGACAAAGATCCTAAATTTTCTGATCTTGGCTATCATGATCTCTCTACTTCTTCATCTGATCATGATGTTGATTCAATCGTTGTTAATATATATAATACATTGGTATAAAACGATCTATCTGTCAACGAAGTTGAAACCCCACAGACTGTGGAGGAACTTCAGCCCGAGCTGATGGTTATGTCAGGCCCTCGCTGTCCTGAGGTTGGTTTCACTTCTGGTCAAGAAACTATTGAAACACTCAAGGCTCCTCATCACTCTCTTCTTTGCATTGAAGATCAACCAAACACATAGATTTCACTTCCTCCACTTGAAATACACGATCCCATCGCTCATGAGTTGGAGGAATCTTACACAGCAAGCACACACGCACAACGTAACTGGTCTACCTTTCTCACGTTTTCTTACATGTCACAGTCAAGAGAATGCATACACTCAACATCTGCATGTAGTGTAGCACAACACCATGGCATCTCCACAGAGTGCATGTCATGCGCTTTCACTCATCTTTGTTTTGTGGTCTCTTGTCAGCTTGGAGTGTGTTTGTATTCATTGTTATATCTTTATTGTTTGTTGGTTCGCATAGTTGTCTTTTTCGCGAATCAAGCCTTCACAGACATGGGTCAACCAATGCGCCGGTGGCTACATTGGAAATATCACTTCACGTGATCAAGTCCATGCACCGTTAGCTTAAGAGTAGGAATAGTGTTTTCTTTCAGTCTGTTTGCTTGCATTATTGTTTGCTTACTTGCTTTGTTTGTTTGTTTATCAGCTTTCTTGCTTGCTTACTCATTTTTCTTCCGCTTTTGCTTCTCCTTCTTCTTTGATTTGTTGTTTGTTTGTTTTCTTGTTTCATTCATAGGTTAGTGTGACATGAAACCATGTATGAATCGTGAAACAAGTTGGGTAAAGTACAACAAGCCTTGTGCAACTATATCTACTTGGTTATCTATCATCCAACCTCTGTATGAAGACCTTGTTACTTTTAGTCCATGATACTTCCTTTTTGAAGTGAACCTTGGTGAAACATAATGCTTGCATGCTAACTAGTGTCACCTACTCTAGTCGGTTGTTTTCAAGTTAACCCTTGTCATCTCAGTTAAGTAGAGTAAGGTGAGGGGGGAAACCTTAACAGGCATGACAGAGGTATAATAAACTACTTCTTTGTAGGAACAACCTATTCTTCTCTCAATAAGTTGGGATCTCTCTTCCCCCTATGAAATAAATAAGTGCTATGCACTGTTATGAAAAAATAAAAATCAATAAAAAATGAAAAAAGTGAAAAATGAAAAATGAAAAAAAAAAAGCAAAAATGAATAAGGAAAAATAATAGAAAGGCTTCCTCCAAAAAGAGGCAATGCAAGTAACTCCACCAGGGTATTGACTAGGACCGTTGGTAGCAGAGCCATGCCTATGTTCCTATGTGACTCTGTCGGGGTACTGTCCAGACCTGCTGGCAGTGGAGCAACACCAGAGATGAAACTAAGACACTGACGACTATACTACTTGCGCACCAATATACCACTCAACCCCAATCGAAACAACTGTGTTTTCTTGCCCTAGAATGTGTGTCAATCAACCAAGATCCTGGCAGATGCTACATCTTACAATCAAGCTAGTGTGGAATCCAAGAGGAACTAAGAACTTAAGAATACTTCCAGAGGTGTTAGACTTGTTTTTCATGACCAAGGTCCATTAAAAGACTTGGAGTTATACCAGTGTGTCGCCAAGTGTTATAGAGGCTACAACCACCCTCCAAAATTTTTACTTAACTTCTTTTTGGAGCCTCCCTACCAACCTTTCACAACAACATGTCTTGCTTCATCAAGTACACAAGCTTTGGTGATTTTCTTGCAAATAGATAACCTATCCATCAGATCTTTTTGCACTCCCATCACAAGTTATTCTTCCGGACTTGGTCCAGCTGCAATCTGAGAAGCTCCCTCAAGAAATTGTGCAATTCTTGAGGGAAACCAGCCTTCCCTCCAAAAATTACGCAATTCTATTTGGCAACCTGTTGGGCTCCAGAATTGTGCAAATCTACTGGTTAAGCTTCACCCATAAAATTGCTCAATTCCTCCAAGCAGGGCTACCCAGCCTAGAAATTGCATAATTCTAGGCAGCAGTAAGCTTCTCTGCCCAGAAATTGTGTAATCCCTCTGGGAAGCCAGCTCAGCTCCCTCCTAGAAATGCTATTTTTTTCCTCCCAGCTGAGTACACTATTGCATGTGTAGTTGAGTTTATAGGTTCCCTCGAGATCAAGCAAAATTGATTTGCATGCATGGGATGCTCTTCCCAAGGTAGCATATAATGGCATCCCTTGATTCAGGGATCTATTTTTAGTAGCTGGAGGTTACATGCAAGGATCATCTCAGAAGCCTCCCTCCAAGTGTCGCTTTTCCTAGATTTTTGGCATGTGTGTCACAACCTTGATCTTATTAAAACTCATACAGTAGACACTGCAGAGCTCATTCCTCACATCAACCTTGTAGCTATGACATCCCACATTGCATCTAGGAGTCGTTGCCACATTCAGCTCAAATGTTTTGGGGTAAGCCCGCCTTCCATGTCTTGTGTTTCATTTCTGTCATTTTTTGTGTTTCACTTTGCATGAATGTTGTCTGCTTGATTTCAGTGAGTTCTTTCTATCATTTTGATACATACTAGCTTGTACTAGCACCCTTTCAGTTTTGGTGAACATCTCACTACTATCGCATGCATGGAACTGTTTTTCATGGGCAGTCACTGTTGTGGTGACTCGCTTCAAACACTTGCATGCTTTCCCGTTTCCTGAATCTTGAACTTGTTGTTTGCATGAATGATCATTCACTCTTGTTTGCACTCATCTCTTCATGCATTCACATTTCTCGTGTTTTTAGTTGCCCGTCGGTCGGACTGGGCTGCCTTGGCTGGGATCGTGCCTTTCTCGACTAGAACTGTTCATTTCTGGAAGTGAAGGCTCAACCTTCCCTCTAGAAACTGTGTAAGTCTAGCCAAACATTGACCTCTAGGCTTGCATTGTGCAATTCTTGGAGGCAGTGTCCTATTGACCCCAGAAACTACGCAATGCAGTTTGCTGGTCGCATGTCACTATTGACTAAAATTACGCATTGCGCAGTTCTAGTCCTCAGTAGCCCAGGCTGGACTAAAAATTGCGCAGTTCCAGCATTTAGTCAGCCTCCTAACATCCCGAACTATGCCTTGCACAGTTTGGCAGTCAATCTCCCGACCTCCTGGTGAAAATTGCGCAACCTGCATGATCAGTCACACAGGTATGTTGCAAGTCAGTTCTCAAGTTCGTTTTGGTTTTCGACTAACAGATTGCTTGCCATGGGTGTTGCCATGTCTCCAGGTATCGCAGGTGTTAATCTGCCTCTCAACATCACATGTACAATGGTTTCTAGGAGAGCAGAGTCGAAGACACCATTCATAGCACACTTAGGGATTTAGTCCATCAAGTGTCTATGAACATGCCTACCCATGAACACATCAAGCTGTTCATAGACAGGGAGATAAAGATATGATGGCAACAACATCATAGTAAGCAACACCATGAATAGTAGGTAAAGGGAGCACACTTGATGCAACGAATGCAAGAGGAAGGTTGTTGACAACACAGAGGCGGAACAAAGTTGCAAGCTCAAGTAGATCCACTTGTGATGAAAACAACTTTGGAGGACTAAGGATATGAGGCGACGACACAACATGGAGATCGCGCGAAGACAGGGAACAAGGAAGAACAGGAGCTGCATAGATAAGAGAATGAGTTGCAGCAGGAACATGTACAACAGCAGGCGCAACATGCACTCACGGATGAAATTGCGCCCGTACAAGTTATAGATCCATCCCAGCAGCTGGCACGTAGCAGACATGGTGAACATTGTTTTTTATCGCATGCAAGGGAATTCAACATCATGCATGTCATTGTGCGCATGCATGCGATCTAACCCATTTGGCACACTCATCGAGGCAAAGAAATGAAGCAAGTCTGACTCGAGCTGAACATATAGTTGACAGTTGATGCGCATGACCACCAAAACACATTAGAAGATCAACACAAACACTATGCATCAGTGTGTTGCTAGTTCGGCCGCACCCAAGGAGACCATGCACATGTTAGCAGACGAGTTGGATGGAGGAGCCACAATAATGCACCAGGATGCAACGGAGGCAAGAGTTCGCTTCAACAAGATGCCACCACGGACCGCATGCACACCATCATGGATGACCAAGCTTGGCATCAGCTCACCAACTTCACCATCACAATCATGTCAAAGAGTTGGTCTCACCACAACAGACCGAGTGTCAATGATGTCTTGCATGGCTTGCTCAAGCCATTTTGTCTCACATGAGCACATGTGCATTTTAATGTAACGTCTTGTCAAATGGAAGTTCAAGCATTGATAGTTAGATGTAATAGTCATAGAGTAGATGAAGAGTCATGAGGGTAGATGCACTGTCACAAAGGGGAATGTCAAGGGTCACCCCACCCTTTGCTATAAATAGAACCTCATAACTCATTGAAAAGGCTTTTGGCCAGCCAAGCTTCCAATAAGACTATCTTTGAGAGAGCTTGGATAGCATTTTAATAAGCATTGGCTTCTCCACTGGGTAGAGCTAGTACATCTCTTTGGAGGAGCAGGTAGTTGTGGCTGTAACGTTCCGTTGTTGGAACTAGTGGTTGGACATGGAGTATTGTATGAATGTAAATTACACTTATTTATATAATAAGAGCCAACACGTTTCATGCATATGTTTTATTGTATTTCATCTATCTAGTTTACTCTAAATGATATATGTATCTGTTTGCTTACGCAAGCATGTATAGCTATCTGTGTATGTATGTACGAATATTTATGAAATGTGTTGTTGGTTTAACCATAAATTTGGATTGCTAGCCAACTTGCCTTCCATGTTGTGATACATCTTCGCTCGTGTGTTCCCTTCTTAACTCCGTGCTATCGCAAGTTTCCAAGGGGCACACTCATCTCAACCCCTATGTGTTAGAACCTCTCATGCACCTTCCTTGGCACACTACAATTGTCACACCCTTGCTACCAATAGAGTTATCTTACTTTCCTCTATTTGAAATCGTGGTCAAGGCATTACCATATGACCCACTGTTGGGACTCCTACACCAAATGGTCTGAGGTCTAATTGGGACTTCTTACCGGGGAGATCCCCTTACATGTTGGTGGGTCCAGCACTGTCAACAAGTTTGTTAGGGTGTTCTGCAACGTTACCCCTCTTGAGCTTGGATGATAGATTCTTCAATGTGTTCTCAGCCCGTGGGTCTTTCCTACCCTCGGGTAGGGAATTCCACAGGCACTCCTGCATCTATTTCCTACCACGGGCTTGGCGCAAGCTTCTGAGAGGTTCCCACCTCTCATGCCATATGTTAATAGTACTCGAATCCATGTTGAGCTTGTAAGAAGATCTATGGTACCACACAACACTAAGATGCCAATGAAAAATATCCATCTTTCTGAGAATGCAAGGCTGAAGGCCATTTATGTATTTGATGGGTTCGATGCATTTCTTGCCATGCGGCATAACAACTTGTAACTTGGTAACCATGACTATAAGAAAATACAAACCCTGCAATGCGAGGGTATTTCATGTAATGTTTCATATTAATAAAATGGGTCTTTGAGTCCATTGTTTCAAGTTTTTATTCAAGCTTCTGTTATGGCCTAGATTTGGGCCTTATATTCCTTGGTTGCATACTTATTTACTACTTTCAATACAGTTAAGTGTTTATTCAAAATAAGTTCAACTCTATTTTGTAGCATAGCCTTGAATCTCATGTGGTTCATTTACACATTTGTGCATCAGATGCTCTGCATTCGCCATCAACATATTACCACACAACATTTTTCTTTTATATTCAACACACATACATATATATAATAATGCATATACCAGTGACATATCCCCACCGAGATACACCACATATGTCAACATTAACGACACAAATGCAGTCCCTGAATCCAAAACCATTACCAACAACAATGCAACATGGTTCATTAAAAGGTAAAAAAGAATACAAAGATACTTATCTTTGAACTGGAAGAGCAACTAAGTTTGGGACAAAGGGCTCTCCACCCAACCATAGATAGCTGCAACCACATCTACTTGCAGCTTTCACCACCAAGCCAAATTCTAGAGTTTGAGGGGATGTTTGCTGAAGGGATTAAAACACCACTTGCCAACTGAAACGTGGAAACGAAAGGACCTCCTTCCCCAATCCCACTAGTTGACTGCTACTTCATTGGCACATGGGGAGTACAAAGCAACTCCACCTCACTCCTAGGCTCACACACAATGATTCATCCCCTTCCAGGGAATCCAAAATCCACTGTAACTGTAACATAATAACCAAAAGTCTTTGGTCTAGCCTTCCTTTGGTGCTCCTCTAGGATGGCCTATTCCCAAGATGTTACATGGCTCCAAAGTTTTCTATCTCAACCCATAGCCCCCAAGGCACCCAAGATATTGTAGGGCTCCAGAGATTCCATCCCGACCCACAACCTCCATGGATCCAAGTTGTTACAGGGTTCCAGAGACCTTTGTCTTAGCCTACAACCTCCAAGGACCCAAGTTGTTACAGGGCTATAGGGATCCTATCTCAACCCATAGCCTGCAGGGACCCCAAGTTGTTACAGGGCTCCAGAGACTAGCAACTCAACCCACAACCTCTAGGGACATAGAACCAATCCCCTTCTCTTCTCTTCTCTTCAACACTACCTACTGAAATATCACTGAATTTCCAATTCCTCCTTCTCTATCTTCCTCCCCTTTATTTTTCCCTGAAAAAATGTATCAAATTCCCTTATTGCATGAAAATCACCTATGTTATTTCTCTAATCAAGTTTCTTTGGTTTCCTCCCAAATGATTCCTTCTCTCCTTTTTCATGCTTACTGCCTGGGCCTGCATTTACTATCACATCCTTGTTTCCAAGCATCTTTCAACCCCTTCATAATCCTCTGTCATATTTTCTTGTGGTTGATTCTCAAGCAACATGGGCCTGAGTACTCTTTCTTACAACCCATTTAATTTCAAGAGCTAATTCATTAATTCATGCAACAACCAACCTTTAATGGATATCCTACAATTGAGGTTTCTTTCTCTGCACAAGAAACCATTACATCCCAAGCAGGAAATCCTCCTCCTCGGCTCTGGAATCTGTGTCCCTTTGACTCAGTCCCCATTTTTTTTATTTCATATATTCCATAATATTTACAATATATTTAAAATGCAGCTTATGTGAGGACCTTAGGTGGTGTTGTCACAGGTATTTTGGATAAGTTTGTCTAGGTGATGATAAACCCTATAAATGAATTGGAATGGATAAGTTTTTATAACGAAAAAGAATAGAAACCAATGGCTATTAAAGGAGGTAAGGAATGTTCCATATATGAATAAAAATCTAATTTGAATAGGGTAGTTGGGAGGTGAAGGTTGTGTAACTAAATTTACATACAAAACTTGGAAGGTCACTAAAGGAGTCTTGGTAATAGTAAAAGGAGAAAAGGTTGGTGCATTGTAATTATGTAATGGTATTTCTAATTCTGCTAATGCTTTAACCTCCACAGGAGTAGATATGGTATTGTGGCATCATAGGCTTTGGGCACATGAGTGAGAAGGGGATGCATATTCTTCACTCAAGAAATTTGTTGCCAAGTTTGAAGCATGTTGATTTGGATTTCTGTGAGAATTGTGTTCATGGAAAACATAAGAGAATCAAATTTCTTAGAGTTGGGAAAGCAAAGAAGAGTGAAAAATTAGAGTTTGTGCATACATATATATGGGGACCTGCTCGGGTTTCATTTCTCGATGGCTCTCGCTATTATGTTACTATTATTGATTATGCAACTAGGAAAACTTGGGGTTAATGTATTCGAAATAAATTTTATGTCTTGGTACCTCTAAGAAATGGAAATCTTTGGTTGAGAATGAGATAGGAAAGAAGTTGAAGTCTCTTAGATCAGATAATGGAGGTGAATAATGCAGTAAAGATTTTGATAATTACTATTTAGAGCATGGAATTCATAGAGAGATGACAGTTCCATGAACACCAAAAGAAAATGGGGTGTCAAAAAGGATGAAAATGACAATCATGTGTTGAAAAAAGTAACTATGTCGGTCTTCAATAATGTACTTGAGTCATTAGGTAATGTACTTGTCAAAAGAATAAAGAAAATATTTTTTATTATTGTAATAATGACTTATTAAAGCATGGGTTTCATGCTTGGGTCATCATCATATTAGTCAAAGTCCCCATTTTGGACTCCTAGGATTAATATTGACTTTATAGAGTCATTTTACATTCGAAGAGACCCTTCTTGGGCTTTCAGATCATGTAAAATGGTTTTGTATCAGGAAAAATATGAATTATGTGTCCTCCACACCATGTTGGCTTAAGGAAGATCAAGTCAGCCTAGAGGCTCTCGTTCGACCCACTAGAAGGCTATATAAAGAAGGAATTCGAATTCATTTGAAGGCGTCACTCTCACAAGAAATTCGATATCTTCTGGGAAGTGATCGGAATTGTTAGGGATGTGAAGTTTGCTGCCAAAAGGAGGAAACAAGTGCGAGTTTTGGGGAATCTCTATAGAAGAGGAAAATTGAAGTTTTTGTGCCTCTCTCTCTCTATTTTGTGTTATGGTTTAGGATATCAAAGTCTCTTAAGGTTTTTCAGTTGCTGGAAGTTGCATGCTGCTGGGATCTGCTGCATAGTCGAAGTCGTTGGAAAGGGAGGTCGAAGATCTTGGAGGTTGACATGGTGTGGAGGGAAATTTTGGTCTTGGTATAAGGTGAAGAGTCTCAAAGAATACTACTGAAAGAAAGAATTACTCTGGTTATGTTTTCCCCTCGAGGGGGGTTTTCCCTGGCATGTGCCTATATCTTGTGTCTCCTTTTTTGTGATCTTCATGTATTTATAATTTCTTGATGAAAGATAAGACAATAAATAAGTAAAAGAATCCAACATACTCACAAGTAATTATCAACAACGAAGAATCAAACCCTAATATAATATCTTTGATTTGCCAACATGGTATCAGAGCTAAGGTCAAGAGAAGTTGAAGATCACTTTGTTGGCATGCTCCCTCTATGGTGAACTACATAAGATTGGGTTTCAAATCTACTGGAAGATGGATCAAGAATATCATCTACTATCTATTCAACAAAGTCAGGAGCCATGGATTGGATTCTTGACTACCCTTACAGGATCTCGTACTGATGATAATGCATGGATCATTGATAGTGGAGCATCGAGACATATGATAGGTGAAAGTATGAAGCTTCACACGCTATGAAAGAAATCATCCTCCCATGCAGTGGAATTGGGTGACAACAAAATCTATGATGTTAGAGGCCTGGGATCTACATCACTAAAGCTTGAAAATGGATCAAAGCTGCATCTCAACAACAATCTCTATGTTCTAGGTTTGAAAAAGAATTTACTTTATATTTCATGTTTAGAAGATAAAGGAGAAATAATTGCTTTTGATGATGTAAAAGTATTGGTTTGGGGAAAGAACTATAGTATTGAAAAATCTAGGGTTATTGGAGTTCTAGAAGGAAGTCTTTACCAATTATCACTACATATCCTCAAGCTCTTGTTCATATGGAAATAAGTCCCATTGAACTATGGCATCGAAGATATGGCCATCTTCATTATAGGGTCATCCCTACTCTTAGTCAATTGGTCAACATCATTCTTGATATGAAGCTTGATCATGAAGGTGTATGTAAGGGATGCTCTTTGGGGAAGCATACTAGAAAACCATTTCATCATAGTGAATATAGATCTAAAGAAATATTAGATCTCATTCATTCTAATGTGTGTGGGCCCATGTCTATTAAGACACTTGAAGGTCATCTCTACTATGTAACATTCATTGATGACCATTCAAGGAAGACATGGATCTATCTACTAAAAACAAAATATGAAGTATTTTATAAGTTCAACGAGTTTAGGGCTGAGGTGGAAACCCTAAATGAAAAGAAGATAAAGACTCAAAGATATGACAATGGTGGGGAATACAACTCTAAATATTTAATTTCATATTGTAAGGATGCAATTATTAAGAGGGAACTTGATCCGGATTTAAATAGGAACGCAATACAATACAGAAATAACCATAAAGACAGATATGCAGCGGAAATAACACTTCATTTCATTACTGTAAAATACTGAAATATGCTTACAAATGGAAATGGAAATAAACCAGCTAAGGAAATGGTAGCTTATCTCTGAGAAGAGATGTGGCGGCTACATGCCTCTGAACTGTCTTACAATGAGGCTCAAGGGCCTTTTATTATTGAACAATAAGAGAGAACCCTAAACAACCAAAACCCTAACCCGAGGAGATGTAACACCAAGAGTTTGTGGGCCCCGTTGGGGTGAGTTAGACAGCCAACTTCCTGGGGTCGCGAATTGGTCCTATTATCTATGTTTGACATGCATGATAGCTCGTTGGAAAGATCTATGCGAGGACTACGACGAAAAAGATGATTTTAGACAGAAAATCGTTGGGCGGTAGATTTCCTAAAAAATGTTGTTTAGGGCCTCAAAACGGCTCCGGAAGAATTAAGACCCGAAAAACTGCTAAAAATAGTAAACTGTGCTATAATTAAGGAAATTGAAAAACTGAAAGAAGCACTAGTGGGGATCCAAGTGGAATTAGCGAGTGGCCACCAATATCCACCTAGATCATTCCTCCCCCCTTAGGAAGCAATCGTCCCCATTGCGTTAAGTTCCTCCATGAGATGAGGGAACTTCTACTGAACTTGGTCCCTGGTGAGCCACTTTCCCTGGTGAAGGAGTTGGCCTACTTTGACAACTCGATACAGTTGGATATTCTACTGGCAAGTGTGCTTGATTTGTGTGTCCATGATCTGATTAGTTGTAGCTTGTTCCATGCAATCTGGATTTAACTTTGTGGGTGTGATTTGTTCTGGAATGTCGGATGTGTCTAGTAATGGTGGAAAGTATGGCCGAAGGTGGTCCACATTGAACACTGGGTGCAGGCCAAGGAATGGGGGAATGCTGAGCTCAAATGCATTGTCTCCCGCAGCCTCGGTAATGGTGTAAGGACCATATCGGAGTGGTCTGAGTTTCCAATAAGCTCCAGCAAGGCGTTCCTTTTGCAAATGCAACCAGACTTTGTCGCCCACCTGAAACTTGTGTGGCCCCCGATGTTGATCATGTCACTGCTTGTACTTGGCATTTGATTTCTCCAGAATGTCATGGACCTGCTCGCGAATATGTTGGATGTGATCAATGAAGTTATTTTCCTTATCTGTTTCAGACCGAACATGAGCAGAATCTCTGTAAGTAGTTGCAAATGGCATGGCCACATCGATGGGACATAGTGGCTGGAATCCCAAGCCCACCTGAAAAGGGTTGTGGCCAGTCGAGCTGTGGAGAGCCCGGTTGTAGCTGTGTTGAACATAGGGGAGGCTCTCGTCCCATGTGCGTGGATGCTTTGAGTTGTACATGCGCAGAATGTGTACGATCATCCTGTTGACAACCTCTGTCTGGCCATCAGTTTGAGGATGGAAGGCTGTGGACTTAGTGAGTTTGGTGTCCAGCATCGACCAGAGACTAGACCAAAATGTACTGAGGAACCTGTTGTCCCGATCTGAGATGATAGACTGTGGGATCCCAAAGTGTACCCACACTCGTTCAAAGAAGAGTTTAGCAGTGGCTTCTGCTGTGATATTCTTCTTGCAGGCCGCCATAATGGCCATCTTTGAGAACCTGTCGACGACCACAAAAACACAGTCATTTCCATGCTTAGTGGAAGGAAGGCCTGACATGTAATCCATGGAGATGGATTCCCAAGGTCGACTAGGGGTAGGCAGCGGGGTATAGAGGCCTTGCTTCTTGATGGTCGGTTTGGCAATGGCGCAAGCAGTGCATGATCTGATGTACTTCCCGACATCCTATCGAAGATTCAGCCAATAGAAATATTTCTGCAGTGCTACCACCGTTTTTTCGACCCCAAAATTCCCAACAGCCCGACTGTAGTGTGCTTCCCAAATCATCTTGGCATGCTCGCTTGAAGGAACACAAAGGTGACCCAGGTGGCATAATAGGTTGTCCTGGAGGTGAAAATCTGGAACATGCTGATGCTCCAAGAGTGTCTGGTATGTGTGGCTGAATTCTGGGTCGCTTTTGTAGAGCAGTGGCCAATCAGAAGTCTCGTGCCCACAAGAGTTGAGCACAGTGGTTAATGCCATGATCAGTGGTCGACTGACGCAATCAGCAAGATTATTGGTGCTGCCCTTCTTATACTTGATATTCAAATGGAACTGTTGCAGGTATGTGGACCACTTCTGATGGCGATCATTCTACAATTTCCCTTGGATCTGTATGAACTGCAGGGGTCGGTGGTCTGTGTGGATGGTCGTTTCCTTCCCCAAAATGTAATGCTTCCATTGTCGGCAAGCCTGCACAATGGAATGCATCTCTTTGTCATAAGTGGGATACTTCTGGACTGTGTCTAAAAGTGTCTCACTGTGATATGCCACTGGCTGCCCATGTTGAGTAAGGACTGCCCCAATAGCATAGTCATAGGCATCTGTCTCGACCTCAAATGGTTGTTGCAAGTCTGGTAATGCAAGAACTGGTGTTGTGCAGAGGCGATCTTTCAACTCTGTGAATGCCTTCTATTGAGATTCAAACCAAAAGAATTTTGCTTTTTCTCCTCCCTTGGTGACTTGATTCAAGGGCCAAGTGATATGAGAAAATCCCAGCACGAACCTGCGGTAGAAGTTGGCAAGGCCTAGAAAGCTGCGAAGCTTTGTCAGAGTGGTTGGAGATGGCCAATCCCGAATGACTTGGATCTTGGCTAGATCCACATGCACCCCCCGTTCATCAATAATGTATCCTAGATACTGAACTTGGGCCATGCCAAAAGTGCATTTTTCCAAATTGGCACATAACTTGTGTTCTCGCAGTGTTTGGAGAACCTGTCGGATGTGGTGGAGGTGCTCTTCCCAACTCTTGCTAAAGATCAAGATGTCATCCAAGTATACCACTACAAATGAGTTGGTGAATGGCCGCAAGATGTCATCCATTAGCCTCATGAAGGTTGCAGGAGCATTCATCAATCCGAAAGGCATAACCAACCATTCGAAAAGGCCCTCCTTGGCTTTGAAGGCAGTCTTCCACACATCGGAGGGTTCGATTGGTACCTGGTGATATCCTGACTTCAAATCGTTCTTGCTGAAATATTTTTCCCCCTTTAGTTGGTCCAGGAGGTCATCATCCATGGGATTGGGTACCTATTATGGATAGTGATCTTGTTCAGCGCCCGATATTCAATACAGAGTCTCCAAGTCCCATCCTTTTTCTGTACCAGCATGATCGGGCTCCCACAGGGCGATGAACTCGGACGGATGTGACCTTTTTACAGCAGCTCCTGAATCTGCCTCTTGATTTCATCGTTATCTAGAACAGAGCGCCGATATATTGGTCCATTGGGCAACGGTGAACCTGGGGTCAGATCAATGGAGTGCTTGACTTGACAGTGCAGAGGAACTCTTGCGGGGGAGGTGAAGATGTCCTCATTCTCCTCCACAAACTTGTCCATCTGTAGTTGTCGTGCGGAGGGGCCCTGCCTAGAGGTCGTGGCCACCGTCTTCTTCTTTTCTTGAGGGCGTATCATTAGGAAAACAAATTTCCCAGTTTTGGAAATGAGCTTACTGCATTGTTTTGCAGTAACCAAAGAGATGGTGGTAGGCGGTGCTACCTCTGGTATCCTGTACAACTTATTTCCGAAAGTAACAATAATAGCATGGGGCCTTGACTCATACACAGCATGTCGCTTCCACAAGTATGGTTGTCCTAATAACACATCACAAACTTCAAGGGGAGCAATGTCATGCAATACCTCATCCGTGAAGGGCTTGATGTTGTATAGAAGGCGACACTGTTGGCTCATGTGAAGATCCCGTCTTTGGTGCAGTCACCTGATGGTGTATGGTTGTGGATGTGCTGTGGTCGGTAAGCCCAACCGTTTCACGACCTCTACCGAAATGAGGTTCTTTTGGCTCCCGCTGTCGACAATGAACTGTAGCAGGGAGCCCTTTACCCACATCTAGGAGTGGAAGAGATGCTCCTCCTCCTTTGGATCTTCAGGTTTCTCCTTCTGGATCTTTGTGGTGGCAATGGTGGCGTTAGACTCCGCATCGGAAATCTGCTTCCCTTTGTCATTCCCCTTATCGGGTTCTGACTCTGAGTCAGAACATGCATCTAATTCTGAAACCTTTAGCTCGTCCACTAGTGACTGCTTGGCCCGACACTCACTTGTGTTGTGAGTGGAGCTCTTATGGAACTCACACCACTTTCTTGTGTCCTTTTTCGACTTCGCGGCGTTCTTCTTTGCTTTCAGCTTTGGCGGGTTGTCTTGGGCCACGCCGCCACTTGACTTCTCTGATACACTTCCTCCCTAGTCTGTTGTAAGTGAATTGTTTGATTAATCCTTCTCTGAATATCATTAGGCTCTACGTGTATTTCTTGCAGCAAATTTATCACTGGGATTCCCAAAGATGAAGGGAATCTTGCCTCCATGCTATAAACCAATTCATATGGGCTTGTTCCAATGGATCTTTTGGTGGTCAATCTGTCTGCCCATAGTGCATTTACCAGTTTTTTATTCCAATTCTTTTTATTCTCCTCCAAGACTTTTTTGATGATGTTGATCAGGCTTTTGTTGGAGGATTTGGCTAGGCCATTACCTTGAGGGTAATAGGTTGTGGAGTGGCCCAAGGTAATGTGGTACTTATGAAAAAAATTGATCATTCTTTTGGATTTAAAGGCAGCAGCATTGTCGGTAATAATCTTCTCCGGACAGCCAAATCTAGATAAGATGTTGGTTTCTAAGAATTGCATGATGATTGAGTCATTGGCTTTCCTGAAAGGGGCAGCTTCTATCCACTTGGTAAAATAGTCTGTGGCTGTCAAAATCCACTTATGCTGACCAGAGGATGAAGGGTGGATTTCCCCAATGAAGTCTAAACCCCATTGTTGAAATGGCCTTTCAGTTGAAATAGGTTTGAGGGGCAAAGGCAGCAGCTTTTTCTTGCCTTCAAAAATTTGGCATTTGTGGCAAGAAGTCACATATTTCTTTACATCAGCAAAGAGTGTGGGCCAATAAAATCCTGCCCTTAGGATTTTATCAGCTGTTGATTTCCAATACAAGTGTCCACCACAGTCCCCTGCGTGAAATTCCTTAAGTACCTTATCAGTTTCATCCAGTGTTAGGAAATTAAGTAAAATACCTTCATGGTTTTTCCAAAACAACACATCATCTATGATACAAAACTTTGAAGCTTTCATTTTCAAGAATCTCCTTTTAGTCCTGGATAACCCTGGAGGAGCTTGCAGGTTCAGCAATATATAACATATGTCAGCATACCAAGGTGATTGTAAAAAGGCTTGATTGATCTGTGGAGTCGCCATCTCCTGTTCGTTATCTACTTCATTGATGTCAAGGGCTTGAAAATTAGTTTCAGTCATTAATTTAGCTAACCCTTATCCTTTTATGAGTTTTGTAGGCTTGAATTCAATGTCATACTCTAAAATGTTAGCTATCCATTTGCCCCTTTTACCTTCAATTCCTTCTTGAGTCAGAATGTCTTTGACCACGGAATTTGGGACATAAGCAATGACATGTGAATACAAGATATAAATTCTAAAATCCTTGATGGCCTTTACAAGGGCATAGGCCTGTTTCTCCATGATTTGATATTTGAGTGGAGCATCTCTAAGTGCTTTGCTGAAGAAAGCAATGGGCTTCTCACACCCTTGTTCATCTTTCTGCAATAGGACAGCAGCAATAATATGCTCAGAAGCAAAGGAAAAGATCATGAAATCTCTATCAAACTTGGGGCTTGTGAGGACTGGTGTTCTTGTTAAAGCCAGTTTGATGTCCTCAAAGGCTTGTTTAGCCTCTATTGTCCATTTGACTTTAGAATCTTTCTTCAACATATTATTTAGCAGTCTTATCAGTTCAGCCAAGTTGGGAATAAACCTCCTTAGGAAACTGATCTTTCCTAAAAAAGCTTGTAGTTCTTTGATGTTTCTTGGGTGAGGCACTTGGAGAATAGCTTGTATTATGTCCGAGTCAATTTTAATGCCATCTTTTGAAATTATGTGACCTAGGAGTTTGCCTTCTTCTAGGCCAAACAATGATTTCTTTGGGTTCAATGATATGCCATATTTTCTGCAAATTAGGAACACTTGTCTTAAATGCTCTAAATGTTCTTGGTCTGATTTTGAAAAAGTAGTGAGGTCATCCAGGTATATGACTAAGAAATCCTTAATCTCTTTTGCAAAGGCTATGTCCATTGCTCGTTGAAATGTGGCCCCTGCATTTTTGAGTCCAAAAGGCATTTTCACATATTTGAAGGTTCCCCAAGGTGTTGTAAAGGCAGTTTTATCTTGATCATCCGAGTGGACTAAGATCTAATTGAATCCTGAGAATCCATCTAACAATGAGATCCTAGAGGCCCCCACTACCCTTTGTAAAATATGATCCATCTTGGGTAAGGGGTAGTGGTCTTTGAGAGAGACTTTATTCAAATTTCTTAGGTCAACACACAGCCTTATCTCTCCCATTTTCTTCCTAGTAGGCACTAGATTTGAAATCCACTCTGAGAACCTGATAGGTGCAATTATTCCAGCTTCATACATTCGTTTAACTTCCTTTTCAATCAAGGGAAGGAGGACAGGATTCACCCTTCTAAGCTTCTGTTTAAAAGGTTTTTGATTCTCTTTCAAAGGTATAGTATGTTGGATGACAGAAGTATCATAGGACTTGAGGTCCTCATAGCTCCATGCAAAGACATCTTGGAACTCTTTAAACAACTCAATGTATTTCAGCTTTTGATCAGAAGGTAATGCTTTGGAGAGTTTTACCATTTTGGGATTTTCTGTGGTTCCAATATTGCAGTCCTCAATTTCTGCATTCAGTGGTTGCATTTTTGGCTTTCTTGGAATATCATTTGAATCAAATATATCCTCCAAAGGAGTTAAGCCTGTGGGCAGAAAATTATCCTTTAGTTCAATTACTTCAGATTCTCCCTCAGCCATTTCATCAAGGTCTATTTGCTTCAGCTCTTGTAAATTTTTGTCATCAAAAGTTGTTGGATGCAAAATTAAATTTGTTGTTTCAACTGATATACTTTGCTCACTTTTGTCTATTTGTTGTTGATCATCAATGGTGCTTGTGTCAATGTTTATACTTGAGAATTCCTTTTTCAAGGTTAGGAAATTATTTATTTGTGTATCATTTTCAAACACCTGCCAATTTTTTACATTATCTAGGATAGCAGGCCTGTGTTTGATTTCAGCAGTGAAGTGGTGGTTGGGCTCAAATGGTAGCTTGCAAGTGCTAGCAAAAGTTGCCAAACTATGTGCATGTAAATTGTGCTTTCATGGAATTTTGGTGAGCTGAGATTCTGAGAAGGTGTTAATTATTTGCATGGCTACCCCTCTGTAAGCTCTTAACCTAAGATCATTTGACACAAAGTTTCCCTTCATCTGTTGTATAATCAAGTCTGAGTCCCCTAGAATTGAAATCCTAGCTGCCCCAAGACTTTTAATGAGTTTGAGTCCTAACAAAAGGGTTTCATACTCGGCCATATTGTTTGTGCACCTAAAATTTAGCCTATATGCATGACCTTGAGCATGGTCATTTTGCATATTGTGTATCCAAACCCCTGCCCCTACTCCTAATTTGTTCACTGACCCATCAAATTCTAAGTGCCATAAGATTTCTTGATTGTGACTAGCCTTAGGAGTTTTGGAACCTTGTTCAGTGGGCAGATTTGGATTTTGCAACTCATATGATATGTCATGTTCATTTGTTGCATCAATCACATCAATAATTTTTTGATCTTGGGCACTAGATTGTTCATTTATGCTTTTTGTTTGTGTTGTTTTCAGGAGTTTGACATCAGTTTTGGGACACATCTCAGCATTGTATAAAATGAATGAATCCATATCGGAATGCATGGAATAGATGGGGAATTTTTGGGGTTTCTCTTGACTGCTAACCACATATTTCATTAATGTTTCCCGGTACAATCTCTTTGGCTGTCCAAAGACTGAAATGGTGGCATAGGACATGTCTAGTTGCAAATAGCCTTGGAGTTTTGCACCCCAAGATCTAGACAAAAGCATACCATACTTTGGTGGAATATCAGCTACCACCACATCCATCAAGATTGTTTTGGCTGGATATTGGACTAAAGATACACAAAGGTCTTTAATTAGGCCTAGGTACCTGACCTCGCTGGAATCAAATTAGAACAAGTCTTTGTATGGCCTTGTGATATCTAGGTCCAGTCTTTCCATCACAGACTTAGGCATTAGGTTATGGGAAGCTCCCGAATCAAACATTGCATTATGTAGCACATTGTCATGAATGTTTAAGCTTACATAGAATGGAGGAACCCCTCCATATACTGTTTTACCATTGACTTCAGGACCAAAAATTAGTTCTGGTTGGTCATCTAAAACATTGACTACATCCCTATTTTCTGATATTTGAAGTGACCTGTTGATTTGTTCCCTATAAACTTGATGTTTAGCCAATTCAGACAAAGGAATGGCTATTTTCAGTTTGCCTATTTCTGTTTCTAAGTTAAAAGGTTTTTCCACTTGAATTCTTGTATTGTAAGCAGCAAGGTTTTCCTTTTTTGCTGTATTTTCAGTGACCTTTTCTTCATCATGAGTGTTGTTTTGAGGTAAATCTGTTTTGAAACTATTTTCAGGGGGGCAGTTTAGATTTTCTTTTGAGGGAAGGGATGTAGATGACTGATTTTTTGAGGGTTGTAAGTGTGATATGTCTTCCACAGTGGCTTCCTTTGGGTGGAGGTCTATTTTAGTAGGGGGTTCTATCAATACATATTTATCCTTTGTTTTCTTTGGTTGCTTGGTATCTTTGAGCTTGGCAGGTTCAGGCACATCTATAGTTCTACTTCTTAATCTGCATTGTTTATGAACATCATAGACCGCTGCATCATAGCCTTCTCTGAAATCAAATGACTCTCTGGATTTGGTTTGAAATTGCTTGAAATTATGAGCTTCTTGGTCATCTTGGGTTAGAAATATTTGTTGTTCATTGTTCAAACCCATCAAGTTAATTTGAGTATCCTCTGTTGGCTCACAAGAGGTTGAGGCTTCAGCATAGTTCTCTTGAAATGGAGGTCTGATATTCTGATCAGGGCCAATTTTCCCGGTGTTTGGATTTTGATTTTTTCTAAAGTTTGGATTTCAGGCGGTGTTACTTGGTTGGCCATCCCAAGAATATTTCCTTTCAATGGTTTCCACTCTATCACCCAATCTGTCCATGCCTTTGATGATTGCATCTAGTTTTTGCTCAAATGCATAAGGTTATTCTTTGAAAGTTGTTCTCCTTTCATTTCTAGCCCGATTTCTCTTAGATATCAAGTTGGCCTCTACACTAACCGTTATGCTTTGCATGTCTTCTAAGCTAGGAGGAGCTCTTTCCCTTAGTTCATATGCCATGTTGGAATCAAATCCATCAGGGAATTTGATCAACGCTAGGTCAGGTGGAGGTCTAAGGTTTTGCGGCATAGCATTGTACACATTGTTGAATCTAGCACAATAGTCTTGGACAGTTTCTTGTGGGCCTCTTTTTAAACTGTCATACTCTGATAAGATATGCAATGGGTCCTTATTCTTTTCCCATATTTTGAGAAAGGTTTGGTAAAGTGCATCTGGATCAGCAATTTTATTTTCCCCTAGTGCCCTAAACCAGGTCCTTACTTCACCGATTAAGCTTTGAACAAAAATTTTCATTCTGATATCGTTGTCATCAATTTCATAGTTCTCAAAGTAGTCCATCATTTTCTTAGTATGTTGTTGGGCTGTATAGGAGCCAGTACCATCAAAATATGTGATTTTGCTCTGATAATCCTGAGGCATAGCCCCTGGATTTCCAGGTAACTGTAGAGGAGCATAACGGTTTGCCATATTTACAGGGATAAATGGGACAGCAGGAAGAAATAAGACAGTTGGAACAGCAGTGGAAATATGTGCAGTGGATGGGGGAGTGGAAAGGATACTTTGAGTTGTGGATGAAGAACTCGGAGAGGCTGTAGTATTGATAGAAAGGGGTGTTGTTCTCCCAGGAGTGAGTTCAGATTTTGTAGGCTTTTGCTGAAATATATCAAGGTCTAAATCAGCAGATTTAGCTAGACTTTCTTGTCCTCTAAGGCTCTTAGAGATCAAGTTAGGATTCTCAAAAATAGCTGGAGGATCTGGATTAGGATTTTACCTAGTATAATGGACTTTCTTCTTTGGAGCCAGCGTCTACATTTGTTTTTGGTATTTTCTGGAAATGTTTAAAGATCACAGTTTTTGACAATATTCTGAAGGAAGCTCTTTTGAAATATAGGAGGCTTTGGGCCTTCCTTCGAATATGTTTGAAACAGGGAAGCTGATCAAATCTTTGGGACAGTTGTTTTAAAGCCTAAAGCTATACTAGAGATTGACTGAAGCAGCTTTTATTTACTCCTGTAAGTGCACGACAAAAACAGTTTCAAAGGCTACCTCGCTAACTTCAGGCTCCATCTATAGCTTTAGAAAATAGACAGCAGTAACAAACAGTCATTCTGCTTCCCCAGTGGAGTCGCCATTGATGTTATCACTCAGATTGTTCCCTGCCTCTAGAAGGGAATACGGACGAGCTAACAACTAACCAGTCTTTTAGCTGTAGTTTCTAGCCAACCTGCAACCAGAGAGGGCTCTCTCTTTGTAATTTAGCTTTGTTTTGAAATATTTTAGGCTAGTTATGATGGACAGAGTTTGATTTTAAATTTATTGGATGGTGATCTTAAATATAACTAGGATGTAAGTCTAAAACAGTTTATACCATTGGGCAAATGGGCCTAAAGAGGACGAACTGCTGAGAGTGTTTTATTTGGTAAAGGGCAATACTACAAAGCCAGATAGTTGATCTTGGAACAATTTTGAAATCTGGAAATTGGTGGAATGTAAGCCAGTGGATGAAGGGCAGTTAAGAATCCTTCATTATGCTAGCAGAGGCAAGGTGCATGAATATCACCAAGGAGAAGTAAAGAATTCCTAGGCAATATTCAAAGTGAAAGAATTAGTGAAAACAGGAGCAACTAAGAATTCCTATTTATGACTAATTCTGAAGAAAACATAATTAATACCAGAGATTCAACACAGAGTGTATTTAAACAAATTTTGGGCTATTCTTTTTCTCTATTACTTAGATCATGAAACATATATGACATTTGCAAACACAGGAAACATAAACACAGGTTAGAGCAACTTATTGATCCATAGAAAGACACAGGAATTCTGTAGCAGTTCCCGGAACATCAAATCCACATTCAGACGGTCGAGCAGCAATGAAATTCAACAGCCTTTGTATTAACAAGTCTCAGAGTTACAGTGCAGTTCAGAGAGTAAATCACCAACCCCAAATACATCTTATGGGGAGGTATTTATACAAAAAGGAGATACAAAATATCATGTAGATAAGTTGTCAAGCAATAACTTCCTTCACCAACTCTTCAGAAGAAGTAAATGAGAGAAATGAATGTTGCAGTAAATGTTGGTGTGCTGGCTGTTTAATTTGTCAGAGATATTTGACTTTTGGACTGAGTGAGTCAGCTGGTAGCTGCGTCTTTACTCTGTGTTCCTGCGTTTGTTGTCTTGTTGTTTTGTTGTGTTGCTGTCCTGGCCTTGTCATCGGTGCTTGGTCTTGCATTAATGAGGTGCAGTCACAATCTGACTTCCTCTTTCTGTTGTCTTCATTATTTGACAGGTGATCCGTGCATTTGAATTTTCTGACCTGTAGCTGATAAAAACCTGTAGCTGATCAAAAAAGGAAAAAGAACCGAAATCACCTCGGTAAAACCTCCAGCATTCCCTGCCACCATTCTTCTGTTGGCAACTGATGTCTTTGTATTTTTATTAGTGTTTCATCAGCTTCAGTATATCTATAGAAGTTGGACTGAACCTCAAAAAGATGATTTATCTCATGTTCAATGTAGAATAGATTTTCTAATTTGTCATATAGACTTTGTCCAGAGGGAGGCACTGTGTCTTCTGACATGCTTGATGAAGCTGTAATTTGATTAGAAACATAGGTGTTTACCCTGTTAGCATATTGTTCATGTGTTAACAGTCTTCCACTGCTGGTTAATAAGTTGGGTAACCCTTTGCTCTGCAATGTTGCAAACTTTAGTTTGAAGGCATTTATTTCTGTCTGCATTTCTTGGCACTTTCTTTCTAAAGTCTGTACAAAATTCCTCAGGGTCAGCACCTTTTTTACTATCAAAATGGTGTCTGTCCTGTTCCTGATATCTAGAGCTGCCAGCTGCTCTTTGGTATGAGTATTCAAAAATTGAATCATTCTATTGGCCTGTTCAGGCATATTTCCCAATGATGCTCTGGCTTTTTGAGTCTCAAATTGAGTTATGCCTATCAATTCTATTTGCTCATGGATAGTCTGAATTGATTGCCATTGGTCAGTGATAGATTGGCCAATTTTGGCCCACAAAATTGCCTTAATTTCAACTAGAGTTTTATGCAGAGTAAGCTCTCTTTCTAAGGATTTTATTTTATTGTCCAAGGCCTTTATTTCCCTTGTTTTTTCAGCCACTGTTATCTTGGACTTGTCATAGCTTACTTCCAGTTTGGCCAACTTTTCTTTGGCCTCTTTCAGCTCTGTCATTTGCACTTCTAGCTCTTTTACTGCTCTCATCATTTCTTCCATACTCATGCTAGATTCTGGTGTTTTTGTTGTTGCTACTACTGAAGCATCCGTGGTTGATGTACCTGTTGTTGATGTTGGGATGATAGGAGGGATTGCTGCTGCTACTGTGAGAAGGGCAGTGGGGACTGTTGGAGCTGTTTTAGGTGGCTGGGAGGTCGACTCTCCCAACTTTCCTTGTAATTCTTTCTCCAATTCTTGCTCCACTTGAATTATTCTTTGATTCATCCTCATTAGCAAATCCATTGTATCTCCTTCTGGCTTTTCTTCTGCAAGTTCTGTAGTTTGTGGGTGTATGGTTGCAGGCAGCCTCAATTGCTTTCTAAGTGCAGCAATATCTTCCTCCTTTTTCCTTATGAGGGCTTTGATGCCCTTGGCATCCTTAGGATCATGCCCTAGTTCAACAATAATTTCCTCCAGAGCCTTTATTCTGTTGTCTTTAGCCAAGGAAGATATTCTTTCCAAATCCAATTGGGCAAATGTATTGCTTAATGACTCCTTCAATTGGTGGGCCAGCATCGCCTTCTCTGCCAATGTAGCATAGACCATTTCACCTGTTTGCTTGTGTAGCTCAATTTGATCCATTGGATGTATGTCTTTGGCAAGGACTTCTAGATTTGTCTTTATGTAGTCCGCAGTTGTCTGTGGTTGCTGAATTTTAGGCTTGAAATGACTTAAGATCATCTTTTCCTCCTTAAAGTCATAAGCTGCCATCAATCTTTGCTGTTTGGAGGGTGTTGTTTTGAGGAGTTGATCATAAGGCTATATTCTTAATGATTCATTTTGGGCCTTAATTTCCATGAATGTTCCTTTAATACCAGGTGGTTGCTTACTTTGCTGCCTTGAGGAGGATACCTCCATACCATGTTGCCTCTTTGTTTCTTGTCTGTGAGAGCTGGTGGATGTTTGCTGGCTGGTTTCCCTCTCCCTCCTTGGACTCTCTATGACTCCTTCACTAATTTCCTCTTCAATTTGAGGATCTACTCTCTGCCTTTTGGCCTCTGGCTGCTGTGTTGACCCACTTGCAGGTGTGGTCTCTTCCCTGTCCCGTTTCTTGCTTCTTTCCTCATTGAGAGGAGTCTGTAATGCTGGAATCTGTGGTGCCTCTGTCTGCAGTGGAGGGGCTTGCCCTTGACTCTGTTCCTTTGAGGTAGTTGGCTAGTCTGTCATTGTTTCTTGCTCTGTATCTACTACCTCCTTGCCCTTTGTTGTACCTGCTGCTGGTGTAGTCCTTTCTTGGGCAGCTTGTGAAGCTGCAGCAATTGATGTGCCTTCTCCGACATGTTGTGGCAGTTTGAATGACACCTACCCAAAAGAATCCAAGTTAAGAGTATTTTCCAAATATTTCACATTTTGCTCCATTATTTCTTCCTGAGTGAACTCTTCAACTAGTGTGCCTTCCACCCACTCATCTTGGTTGGAAAATTGTTCTATCTGTGGGATTTTGCAATGTTCATAGGCTGACAGCCTATATTTTATTTTTTTGGCATTGATAAAGCCATTTGGGTCATAAGGTACCCACCAAAAACTCCTTTTTAACCTGAGTTTCTCCCCCAATATTTGATCAGCATCTTGCCATCCTTCTTTTTTGTTCATGACAAAGGGGCCTAGTTGGTCTCTGAATTTCAACTGAGCCTTTTTCTTGGTGCTATGAAAATGAGTTAAATCTGAATTGATAAATTGCCTGTAATATTCCAAGGCAAACAGTCTCATTGGCACATATCTTGGCAGTCTGTAGGGACATAGCTCACAGCCATATATCCTGATGACAGTGTGATTCTAGCAGAAGTACCAGTCACCTATTTTGTATTTTTTTGAGAGCTGCAATATTTTCTGCATGTCATAGGATAGTCTAGGAGGAGGAGTTCTCTTTAGGAGAGAAGAGACTGGATAGACAAACATGTCAATAAACTCACAGTAAGAGTAGGGAGAGTTGCGGACTTCATGAAAGACTGAGGTCCAAAAAATCACAGACCTCTTTTCTCCTTTAGAGTCCAATATTTTGATAGGGCATTGGAAACAGTCTGGCTGATAATACAGGAATAGATGATAGATGTAGGATGAATACTTGAAGACTCCCTCCCTATCCAGTTTCACTAGTTGGTCATGTATCTTATTGGCAATGAATTTGGCATAATTGTATTTGACAGCAGGGGGCTGTCCTGGGGTAAATGCAGACAGCAAGACCAATATAGTTTCATCAATATGTTCACTTGTCTTGAAACCCAGAACATAAGATATCATATCAACAAGTAATTTACCCACTTCATTGAAATGTACATAGAGAAAAGGAGGTGGCCCTGTAGGCTGGTGATCTGCTCTCATGAATACTTGGGCAATTCGGGCTATCTCTGAGCTAGAGAGTTTTGGACCTTCATCAAGAAAGAATTTCATAGAAAAAGGGAACAGCAGCTGAGTTGGCTGGAAATTTAGCATTTGATTGATGGAGTCAGGAGTTATATGAAAGAGGATGCTCCCAGATGGAGACTTGACTGCCCTTTGAGTTGGTTCATATTTTTCACACCAGAGGTGAATTATCCCAGGGAAGATATTAACAGAGGGGAGGAAGTATATGGGCAAATTTGATTCCCATATCCCATAAACATCATTGTTATTTAAATAACTGTTTCTTAGCTCACAAAATGTTTGTAGATGGTTTATGTCACCAACCAAGTCTTGGATTAGGTAGTCACTATCAGCCAAAGGCAGTGCTTCTAATTCCCTGTGGGGTGCATTGAGAGGAGTAATGTTTAAAGCCACTGGAGTCTCCATGGCTCAATTTTGTGAGTGTGAACTTGGAGAATGAGGTCTGTGTGGATGAAATGAGTACAACAGAAGCTTTGGGCCTCTTCCTGTGGAATTTTATAGATTAAATTCAGCTAGATGAACTCTTTGGGTGGAAATGACAGTGAAAAAGATAATCTGTAGAGCTTTCTTTAGCGGAAACCGGATATGGGCAGCTCTGGGCTTTTTCCTTCAGCATTCACAGCATAGAGTGAACTCAAGTTCGAGTCCACGGGAGAAGCTTTTCAAAGGGAGACTGTTTTTACAGGGTTTCTTAGTAAAAGATTGGAGAAAATTATGGTTATGGTTCACTTTCTGTGGGCGTTTTGATGGTTTTAACTTAAATTTCGGAGTTCATAAGCAATTTAGCAAAGGAAACTGAAAATGACAGGGTTTGGGCACGACTGTAAGTAAATACTTGTTTTGATCGCGCGGTGAGCGATTAGCAGGGGTGACTCGAGCTATGGAGTCAAGCTATGGAGCAAATTTGCAGGTTGATGGACCGTGCAACTTTGGAGGCGAATTGGTCATAAAATTGCATGCAGAGGCCTCCACTAACGCACAAATATAAATAAAGAAAAACAGTCATTTTCGCGACTTTTAACACAATTTGGGCCTTTTTGGGATTTTGGCACTTTTTTATGATGACGTCATCATGACGTACTTTTGTCGTGTAGCGGGTACGGAGGATGACGTGGCAGCTGATATGTTGGATGATGTGGCAGACGACACGGTGGCGAGGTGGTGATGTCAGCAGATGACATGGCACTAATACGGAGCGGTGGCGGGCAACATGGACGCAACGTCATCAGGTGACGCAGGGATGACGTCAGGGGGTAGGCGGCGGTGTGGTAAGTGGTATTCCCCGCACCGCCTTTGGCCCATGGTGGTTTTGGAGGAGGGGGCTCCGATCACGCCGGGAAGCCGACGCGTGGCAGGGGTACGGCAAAAATACTGCCCATCCCCTGGACACTAATGTTCGGCAGATGGGAGCTTCCGATATCGTCGCCAGCTATTAGATCTACAGCGTGGGATCCGACAGTCGACGGGTAATGCAACTAGCGGGGGTTTATTAACGTGGGACCCGCGCTAATAGTTCAATGTTTTATAATTTTTCGGGGGTAAAATACCTCGGTTATGGGTTTTTTATGTGGTGTGCACAGGCAGCTATGGTTATTAGTTTAACCGAATGTCAAACTAATCCCAATACAGACATGCGCGTGAGGAGTTAACACATGGTTTAGGCGGGAGGGTTTAGCGCGGTTGTTTATTTAACCAGATGTTTAAATAAACCCCAAGGTTTTCGAATGCGGGGGGGCTATTATTAAAGTCCCAAATGGACTAATAATTCTCGGAAGTGTGTTATAAGGCTATAGTTTCCAGGGGTAGGAATATTATGTATTTTTGGGTTTTTTACGTAGTTTTTATAGACTAGGGGTGGGAAAATAACAAAGGAGCTATATAATAAAGTTAATGTTAATATGATTTTATGGATGGGTAACGCTAAGTTTATAAGGTAATAACTTAGGTTTTTAGGGAAATGAAGTAAAATGGTAAGATATTTTACACAAGAAATGTGGCTTCTTTTAACTAAGTAAACTCAGAGTTCAACTTAGCATTTCTCATAAAATGAAGTGAAATAGGACTACTGGGCAGATCCCAAGGTCGTTGAGGGGATGTTAGTAAATTATTTTTGGGGGGATAAAAGGGGAAGTTAATGATGCTTCCACTATTCCACAACCAAACAACTGCCATGGTACTTGTGTCATTCATGAGATGAGTCTTTCTTGACAAGACAAAAAAGTGATCACAAACTTGCTTCTGCAACCTCAAACTGCCTACTCAACCTAATACACCTAGCATTTTTTCTTCCTTTTGATTGGGTGCATTTGGACTAGCAAACCCTGATTTTCCTCTTTTTCTTTTGAATGCCTTCCTATCTAAGTCTGGCCTTATCTCTTCTAAGGGCCCAGATTAAGCATTTGGGCTCCTTAGTTTTTCCACCTATTTACTCATCTGCCAAGCTTGAACTGTTTGGACAGACTTTATTCTCTATTCTAAAGACAAGTAAATTCAAAGATGATCTAACCAGGATTGAACTGTCTAGCTATTCATCAACTGTATGCAGAATCAACCACCTATACACAATGAAATTCTCCAAAAATGGAACAGTAGTGGCATTTAAACTATCACACTTTCTTGGTATTTTGGTTTGGTGTTCATTTTTATCATTTTTTCTGACCAATCCATTCTTTTTGCCCTTTAATTTTTCTTTTAGGGCATACCCTCTTTTCATTTTTTAATTTTCTTCCTTTGTTTACAAAATATGGAACCTTTTCAGCATGCAAGGATGAACATATTTGGCCCTTCTACAGTCAATCATGAAAAATGAAACCTATTGGTATAGGAACCTAACACCAACTCACCTATGCACCATGATACTTTACCAAAGCCAAGCCACCTTCAACCACCCCTTCCTTAGATACTTTAACCATATATCACAAGAGATAGAGAGAGTTGGATTGGATTTTTTTACTATGTTTGTACTTGTATGTATGGGATCATCATGGATGGATGGGAGCCCTCCTGAGCGAGGATAAATTTGTAGGAGATGAAGTATCACTATGGAAATTTTGAAGGTTGAGGGAAGGGAATTTCAAAGGAGCGGGAGGGAAGAGGAAGAAGGGCTCTTTTAGTAGGAGGTGAAGCAACATTCATAAGAACAGTGGGGGAAAACATAGCACTAGAATCACCCAAAATAAAAGAAGAATCAAGAGGAGGGGTAATTAACTTACCAGAAGGATGGATTGAGGACTCCTTTACTAGTTTTGTATGTGTCCCAACATTATAAAGAGACAATAGCCTTTGCACTTCTTGAAATTCTTTTGACATTCTCAAAAACACTTCACCTATATATTTGATTCCCTTTCCCTAGTCTCTTCTAACTTCGGGTGTCAACAAATTTTGAATGGAGTTGATCTAGATTGGAAAAACTTACACTAAGCCTAAATATTCCCAACACCATGATAACCAAAACATTTGAACAAGACTCTCTAGCAGTCTAGACTTTGAATCCAAGAAAGATCTCCATTTTGAATTTCAATATGGTCTAAGAGATACTCAGACACATCTAGCTCCATAGGAAGCCATACCCAATTACAATCACACTTTGATTCACATCCCTTATTGGCCCCAGTAAAACATCCCTAAACATTACCAATCTTCTCCACAAATCCATTAGTTTAGAATTGGACTAAAAGCCATGGAATAATGACCCAAATTTGAGAAATTCAAAGAGGCTCCTTACGAGGATCAAAAGACAAGTCCCACTTCTATAGAAGTATACTAGAAGGAACCCAAGACTAGGACCAACTAAAGGCATTCTCCCTATCATTTATCAAGGAAAAATGAAACATTGTCCATCCATAGACCAAAAGAAAAAGGACCGAGTAATACAAAATATCCCCCACTCAATTAAGTTCCAACCAGGACTTTAACAAAACACACCCCAAATATTCGACATAGAAATTCCATATTGAAGATATCAGGTATCTCACTGAGTTGGGTATCTTCCTCCATGCCCATCCTTATGTTGTCCCTTCTTTGTGTCGAGAGGTGCTATCCAACCCAGTTTGTTAGATATGTTGTAATGTAATGTCATGTTTAACATCTTGACTTGATAAAATTACATAAAATTAATAAAATAGTTAACAATTATAATTATCAACAAGAATAATAGCTACAATGTAGCATAGTCCCTGCCTATACCACTATCGCTAATTAATTTATTAAAGATTGTACGGAGTGCAAAGAAAACTCCGCACAATGAAAGAAAAAATCTCTTTGCACAAATCCCTCTCCCCAATGAAAGCTCTCCACACAGTGAAAGCTTTCCGCACACGCTTCAATAGGTAGTTTAATTGACAAGCGTACTCATTACAATCAATTAAAATAAAAACTAAAATAAGCGAAACTGATCTAAAAAATTAATTATGTGGAATTTCGAAGGAAAGTGTTAGAAAATTATATATTACAGAGAAATGGAACACATAAAATATTGCAGAAATATAAACACAAAAAACGCATAAAACAATAGAGACATAGATATATGTGGTTCACCCAGTTTGGGATATGTCCACGGAGAAACATCCAATCCTTTTTTTTATATCATCTAGCAAACTGAAGAGTTACAACCTACAACAGATCCACTGTAACTCCCTCTTCGCTCTCAATATCCTCTCTCTTCCTCACTCAGAATATAGATATACATAGACGCAATACAATTCCCTCATTTATAGCGAGGGGTTGCCTTCTAGGGAAAAAAACCCTAAATTAAACATAACTTCTACCATCAGATCTCCGCCTAATGAACAGCCCAGATTGACTACGAAATTACAACATTTTACAAGGAAATTTTACATCTATTCTTAGCTTCGGGGACGCTGCCCCCCCCCCCCCCCCCGGACCCCCCCTGCAGCGAATATTTTACGGGGGTAGAGTTTCCACCCCATTACGAACTGGGGTCCAATGCAGCGATACCTTTGAATACATAAGATAATCAGGCTCCACACCCAACAATCTCCCACCTGGAGACTGATTATAGCAACTCCACCGCTGCTTCATTCGCTGGAAAATGACTCCACTTTGGACCTGGTTGTTTCTCATCTTCTTCATCATACTTGAAGACCAATTGAAACTGAGCAGATTCTTAGTTTCTCCCTGGTTACAACTTTTGTTAACATATCTGAAGGATTCTTACTAGTGTGTATCTTTTCCAGCTTCAACTGTCCATCTTCCAACGCTGACCGTATGAAATGGTACTTGAGTTATATATGTTTAGTCTTGGAATGAAATGCAAAGTTATTTGCAAGATGTGTGGCACTCTGGCTATCACATATAACTTTCCCAACTCCTACTTCTTACCCAATTCATCCAGAAACCTTTGTAACCAAATCATTTCTTTACTAGCCTCTATAGCAGCAACATATTATGCTTCTGTTGTTAGAGAGTGCAACAACACTTTGCAGTTTTGAGACCCAACTGACAGTTGTTCCACCTATAGTAAACACATACCCTGTTGTGCTCCTCCTATTATCTCTATCACCCGCCATATCTGCATCAACATATCCCTATAGAGCAATGTTTGAACCACCAAAGAATAATGCTTGATTTGTGGTACCTCTCAAATACCTAAGAATCCACTTCACCACCATCCAATGTTCTTTTCTTGGATTGTTCATGTACTTGCTTACAACTCCCACTGCATGTGCAATATCAGGCCTTGTGCAAACCATTGCATACATTAAGCTTCCAACTGCTGATGCATATGGAACTTTAGACATATGAGCCATTTCTTCCTAAGTCTTGGGACACTCCTCCTTACTTAATTTGAAATGGCTAGCCAAAGGTATACTAACTGGTTTTGCATTCTGCATATTAAACCTTTTCAACACCTTTTCTATGTACTCACTTTGAGACAATGTTAATTTGCAATTCTTCCTGTCTCTAGTTATTCTCATATAAAGGATTTATTTTGCAGCACCCAAATCCTTCATTGCAAATGAGTTTTCCAATTTTATTTTGAGCGCATTTATTTCCTGCATGTTAGAACCTGCAACAAGCATAACATATACATACAATAACAATATAATCTAGTTGCCATCATTTTTCCTTTTGAGATAAACACAATGATCAGTGTGACATCTAGTATAACCTTGTTAAAACATAAACCTGTCAAATTTTAGATACCACTGCCTTGGAGCCTGTTTTAAGCCATACAAGCTCTTCTTCAACATGCACACTAGTTTCTCCTTCCCTTTTACCTCATATCCTTGTGGTTGTTGCATATATATCTCTTCTTCCAAATCCCCATGGAGAAATGTTGTCTTTACATCTAACTGCTCAAGATGCAAATCTTCAGCTGCTACTAGACTTAAAATAGTTATGATTGAAGTCATTTTAACAACAGGAGAAAATGTCTCATCAAAGTGTATACCCTTTTTCTATGCAAATCCTTTCACCAAAAGTCTAGCTTTATACCTTTTTCTACCTTCATCTTCTTCCTTCAACTTGTAAACCCATTTATTTTGCAATGTTGTTTTACCTGCAGGAAACCTGACTAAGTCTCAAGTCTGGTTATGTGCTAAGGAGTCCATCTCTTCGTTCATGGCTTGCTCCCACTTCTTCCTGGTTTCTACCTTCACTACTTCTTCATAACATTATGGTTCACCAGAATCAGTCAACAATACATAATATAATGAAGGAGAGTATCGTTCATGGAGTCTACTTTTCCTGGTATATCTTCTAACACCAATTTCAGGTGTTTGAGGTGCTTGTTGTTGTTGTGGTTGTTGTTCTGACTATTGATCATTATGATTTCCAGGCACCATCACTTTTTCTGTGATCTCGTCAAGCACTGTGTATTCTCTGTTTTATTTTTCCTTTTTCTTTTCCTGCAGTTGATCCTTATACAAAACCTTTTCATTGAATATGACTTCTCTGCTCCTAATGATTTTGTGTTTTTCATAATCATAAAAGCGATAACCAAAATCACTAACACCATATCCAATAAAGGTACATTTCTTTGATTTTGCCTCAAGCTTTGTTCTATTTTCTTTATTAATGTGGACAAATGCTTCACAACCAAAAGTCTTTAAAAAAAAGTAGTTTACCTTTTTACCTGTCCATGCCTCCTCTGGAATACCACCATCCAAGGAACTTGAAGGCCCTTTGTTTATTAGATAAACAGCGGTATCTATAGCATCTGCCCAAAATTGTAAAGGCAAGCCTGCATGCAATCTCATGCACCTTGCATGTTCCATGATTGTCCTGTTCATCCTTTCTAACACACCATTTTCTTGTGGTGTTCCTGGAACTGTCTTCTCTCCGCGAATTCCATTCTTTGAACAGCACCTATCAAACTCTTTGCTACAATATTCTTGTCTAATCTGAGACACTTCAACCTTTTTCCTGTCTCATTCTCAACCAAAGCTTTCCATTTCTTGAAAATATCAAATACATCAGATTTATTTCGAATACAATAAATCCAAGTTTTCCTGGTTGCATCATCAATAAAAGTAACATAATAATGAGAGCCACCAAGAGATGATACCTGAGCAAGTCCCCATACATCTGTATGTACAAGCTCTAATTTTTCGCTCTTCTTTTCTTTCCCAACTCTAAGGAATCTGACTCTCTTCTGCTTTCCATAAACACAATTCTCAGATAATTTTAAATCAACATGCTTCAAACCTGGCGACAAATTTCTTGAGTGAAGAATCTGCATCCCTTTCTCACTCATGTGCCCGAGCCTATGATGCCACAATGTTGTATCTTCTCCTATAGATGTTAAAGCATTAACAGAATTAGAATACCATTGCATAAATACAATGTACCAACCTTTCCCCCTTTCGCTATTATCGGGGATCCTTTAGTGACCTTCCAGGTTTTATCTGTGAAAGTAGTTACGCAACCTTCACCTCCCAACTGCCCTGTTGAAATCAGATTTTTCTTTAGATCTGGAACATGCCTTACCTCCTTCAATAGCCACTGATTTCCATTTTGCTATTTTATGAAAATTGTACCCATTCTAATTATTTTACAGGGTTTATCATCACCCAATCGAACCTGTCCAAAATATCCTTGAACATAATAATAAAAATGTTTCCTATCAGGTGTGGCATGGAATGAGGCCCCTGAATCTACCACCCAGGCATCAATAATATTTTCTAATGAAAGAATCAAAGCATCTTGCAACATATCACCTGTTATATTCGCTTCATGGTTAGTTTCTTGCTGCGCATCTCCTTCTTTTCCCTTTCGAGACTTGCAGTCTTTCTTCAAGTGTCCTTTCTTCCTGCATTTCCAGCACACTATCCCCGATATAGACTTAGATCTACCTTTTCTTGACTTACTACGATATCCAAGGCTCTTTCCTCTTTCCATTTTTCTTCCCTAGTCTTTGTAGTCAAAGCATTACCTGATGTCTCACCGGAGCTTTTCCGTCGCATTTCCTCCCTAAGGATTGCACCGACAACATCATCAAACTTTAAAGTACTAGATCCAGAGATAGAGTTACTAATGGCCATAACTAAACCATTCCAACTTTCTGGAAATGAGCACAGAAATAACAGATCCCTAACTTCATCATCAAAAGTTACCCCTACATAACTTAACTGACTGGTAACTATATTAAACTCATTTAAATGATTAGCAATAGATCCACCTTCTGACATCTTCATATTAAATAAACGCTTCATAAGAAATACCTTATTTGAGGCCGAGGGTTTTTCATATAGTTTGGCCAATGTCGACATTAAACCCTTTGTTGCCATTTCCTTTGAAATATTAAACGCTACCGACACCGCTAGGCACAGCCGTATTATTCCAAGTGCCTTTTTGTTGAGAATATCCCATTCTGTGTCTGTCATACTCATCGGCTTCTTTGTCTTTCCACTCAATGGTTGGTACAGATCTCTTTGATACAAATAATCTTCCATCTACATCTTCCACAGCTGGTAGTTTTGTATGTTGAATTTTTTGACCCTAAACTACCATCTTCCACCGTTGCTCCCACTCGAACTAGGAACCCTTCTCTCCTGCGAGTTTAACAACCAAATAGACCTTTGGCTCTGATACGAGTTGTTAGAAAATTATATATTACAGAGCAATGGAACACATAAAATATTGCAAAAATATAAACATAGAAAATGCATAAAATAAGAGAGACACAGATATACGTGGTTCACCCAGTTTGGGCTACGTCCACGGAGAAACAGCCAGTCCTTCTTTTTATATTATCCAGCAAACTGAAGAGATACAACCTACAGCAGATCCGTTGTAACTCCCTCTTCGCTCTCAATCTCCTCTCTCTTCCTCACTCAGAATACAGATATACATAGACGCAATACAATTCCCTCATATATAGCGAGGGGTTGCCTTCTAGGGCAAAAAACCCTAAATTAAACATAACTTCTACCGTCAGATCTCTGCCTAATGAACAACCCATATTGACTACGAAATTACAACATTTTACAAGGCAATTTTACATCTATTCTTAGCTTCGGGGGCGCTGCCCCCCCATGGACCCCCCTGCAACGAATATTTTATGGGTGGCGTTGCCGCCCCATTACGAACTGGGGTCCAATGCGGCGATACCTTTGAATATAGAAAATAATCAGGCTCCACACCCAACAGAAAGTGCTTTCATTGTGTAGCATATCTTACTTATCTCCCTAGCCAGTGCTAAGAAATAAAACTTAAAAACATTTCCTAGACTTGTGCCGAGCTTTGCTTGTGTGGAGCTTTCACTATGTGGAAAGCTCTGCACAAGCAAATCTCCACACACTGCTTTACATGCAAAGATTTGCACACTATTTAAAAAATTTAAATACCAGGTGTTAACTAATGTTTAAGGTTACATGCCTTCCTTTCAAAAATAAAATAAAATAAATCAATGCCACAAGTTCTTAAATGCATAATTGAACATGCTTTGAAATAAATGATTAGCTGGTAAAAATATGATTAATTTCATGAAATTAATAAAATGTTAAAGCTATAGTTTTAATGATGCCATTACTGGTGTGTAAATTTGTAAAAGTAATAGTTGTATCTTACTTAGCTCCCCTGGGCACGCTAAGAATTAAACCTTAAAAATATTTACTAGACTTGTGTTGAGCTTCCACTATGTTGAAAGCTTTGCACAAGCAAAGTTCTACACATTGTTTAAAAACTTTAAACATCGGGTGTTAACATATGTTTAATTTTACATGTTTTCTTTTAAAAATAAGAATTAATGCCACATGTTCCTAGATGCTTAATTTTATATGCTTTGAAATAAATGATTAACTGGGGAACTCATGCTAAGAAGTAAACCTTAAAAATATTTACTAGACTTGTGTGAAGAAACAACCATCGACTATTAATTAAATAGAAACTAAATAAAGTTCCCTCTAATTATAAGACAAATAATTGTATTCCTAATATAGTATACGACCTATAATTATAAGATTTATAATATTAACATGCATAGTTGGTGCGGAGTTTATTTCACAAAAATATTTGGTAAACTTGTGCAGAGCTTTGCTTGTGTGGATCTTTCTCTATGCGGAAAGCTCTGCACACTACTTTACATGCAAAGCTTTGTACATTGTTTAAAAACTTTAGTTTACATGCCTTTATTCAAAAAAAAAAGAAAAAAAATCAATGCCACGTGTTCTTAAATGCTTAATTTTACATGCTCTAAAATAAATGATTAACTGGTAAAAATATAATTTCCTAGATTTAATAAAAATTTTAAAGTATAATTTTTTAATGTTATCACCAATGTGGAAATTTATAAAAGTAATAGTCATATCTTACTTAGCTCCCCAACCCATGCTAAGAAATAAACCTTAAAAATATTTACTAGACTTGTGTGGAGCTTTGCTTGTGCAGAGCTTTAATAAAAAATATTACTTAATAGTAAAAATAGGTAAAACAACATCAACTACCAATCCAAATAAACATGCTTTGAAATAAATGATTAACTGGTAAAAATATGATTAATTTCATGAATTTAATAAAATGTTAAAGTTATAGTTTCAATAATGTCATTACCATTGTGGAAATTTGTAAAAGTCGTCTTTTACTTAAGTCCCCAGTACTCACTAAGAAGTAAACCTTAAAAATATTTACTAGACCTGTGAGCTTTCAATGTGTGAAAAGTTTTGCACAAAGCTTTACACACTGCTTTACACACAAAGCTTTGCACATTGTTTAAAAACTTTAGTTTACATTCCTTCCTTTCAAAAAAAAAATCAACGCCACATGTTCTTAAATGCTTAATTTTACATGCTTTGAAATAAATGATTAACTGGTAAAAAAATAATTTCATGAATTTAATAAAATGTTAAAGCTATAGTTTTAATAATTCCATTACCAGTGTGGAAATTTGTAAAAGTAATAGTCATCTAAGTTAAGTGGTAAAAATATAATTTCATGAATTTAATAAAACATTAAAGTTATAGTTTCAATAATTTCATTACGAGTGTGGAAATTTGTAAGAGTAATAGTGCTAATAAATAAACCTTTAAAACATTTACTAGACTTGTGCGGAAGCTTTTCTTGTGCAAAGCTTTCATTGTGTGGAAAGCTTCGCACACTACTTTACATTCAAAGCTCTGCAAACTTCTTTACATGCAAATCTATGTGCATTGTTTAAATACTTTAAATGAATGTTTAAATTTACATGCCTTCCTTCAAGGAAAAGGAAAAAATCATGCCACATGCTCCTAAATGCTTAATTTTACATGCTTTGAAATAAATGATTAAGTGGTAAAAATATGACTAATTTGGTGAATTTAATAAAACATTAAAACTATAGTTTCAAAAATTCCATTACCAATGTGGAAATTTGAAAAAGTAATAGTCCTCTCTTACATAGCTCCCCAGCCCACACTAATAAATAAACCTTAAAAATATTTATTATACTTGTGCGGAGCTTTGCTTGTGCAGAGATTTTCTTGTGTGGAGCTTTCATTGTGCAGAAACTTCCACACAAACAAACATCCACACACTGCTTTACATGCATGCTTCATGTAGTGTTTAAAAACTGTAAACACTAGGTGTTAACGAATGTTTAAGTTTACATAACTCATGCCTAGCACACAATTCCTCGTTAGGCACCTGGGCACCCACGTCATTGTGTATCACATGCCACCTTGTCACATGTTTCACATAAATTACCCTTGATTATTCCACACGTTGTGCCAACTTCTGCTCAAGTAGCCTGATCTAGCCCATGCCCATCAAGTGCATATTGTCGGTGCCCTCCGCCCAACTCAGGCATGGCACCTATCATGTGCTCGTGTCGTTCGATGCTTCAACTTGCCTGCTTCTTGTGAACTCCTGCACGCAATACGATTATGGGCGACTGAGAACCTCACCTTTGTGTGGGTGCGCCCATGATTCTCACCTTTCTTCCATGCACTCTACATGACACCCACGAGTCCATTTCTTCCAACCAATCTGTCAAACACCTAACCCATGCGTCCAACTTTTCATGCTCGTGCTCCACACCCGTCGCATCACACGACTTGGGCATGCATGTTCTATAAGCTGCCAAGGATCGTCATGGGTGCTCGTTTGGCCATGGTGCCAACTTGAGTCCCTACAATCCTTTACTTATACACATCGTTGTTTGTTCATTTTTTTGGGTGAGCACCTCTTCATAAGTCAGTTCAACCCATTGTGTGTCGTGCATGCACACCCCTTCGATCAGTCGCTACGGCATACCTAGCACGCAACACCCCATTGGGAACCTGGGTACCCTGCCATCGTGCAGGTGCACCGAGGGCATAGGTGCCCACGCCATTATGTATCGCACACTACCCAACCACTCGCTTCACCGAACTCGTTGATGCTTGTTCTGCCCATTGTATGTCTTGCCCGTGTGACTATCAACGCACATCTTGCCATGTCAGTGCCTTTTTCTTGTTCGGCATGTCATGCTTGAATGTCACTCATGTGGTCCATTTCATTCCCATCACACATCTTTCCCAGCCCGCACCCATCGTATGTGTATTGTCAGTACCCTCTTCCCGACTCGCCCTTATCACCTGTCATGCAGTCATGTCACTTGGTGCTCCAAATTGTCCACATGGCATCGATTCATGCACACAACCTCACCTATAGGAACCTAGGCACCACACCTTCAGTCGAACATGCCCAGGGTGCTCTGCTTAAAAGCTTTGAAATAAATGATTAACTGGGGAGCCCACGCTAAGAAATAAACCTTAAAAATATTTACTAGACTTGTGCAAAGCTTTCACTATGTGGAAAGCTCTATTTTAAAACTTTAAACACTAGGTGTTAACAAATGTTTAAGTTTACATGCCTTCCTTTCAAAAAAACAAAAATGACACGTGTTCCTAAATGATTAATTTTACATGCTATGAAGCAAATGACTAACTCGTAAAAATATGATTAATTTCATCAATTTAATAAAAACGTTAAAGATATAGTTTCAATAATTTCACTACCAACGTGGAAATTTATAAAAGTAATAGCCATCTCTTACTTAACTCTCCAACCCACTAAGGAATATACCTCAATGTGCGGAAAGCTCCACACAAGCAAAGCTTAGCATGTTGTTTCACATGCAAAGCTCTACATATTGTTTAAAAACTTTAAACACCATGTGTTAATGAATGTTTAAGTTTACATGCATTCCTTTAAAAATAAAAATAAAAAAATCAACGCCACGTGTTCCTAAATGCTTAATTTTATATGCTTTGAAATAAATGATTAACTAGTAAAAATATGATTAATTTCATGAATTTAATAAAACGTTAAAGCTATAGTTTCAATAATTCCATTACCAGTGTGGAAATTTGTAAAAGTAATAGTCGTCTCTTACTTATTAATTTCATGACTTTAATAAAACGTTAAATCTATAGTTTCAATAATGCCATTACTAGTGTGGAAATTTGTAAAAGTAATAGTCGTCTCTTACTTAGCTCCCCAACCCACACGCTAAGAAATAAACCTTAAAAATATTTACTAGACTTGTGTGGAGCTTTGCTTGTGTGAAGCTTTCACTGTGTGGAAAGCTACGCACGCTACTTTACATGCAAATCTCCACACACTATTTAAAAACTTTAGTTTACATGTCTTCCTTTCAAAAAAAAAATCAATGCCACGTGTTTTTAAATGCTTAGTTTTACATGCTTTGAAATAAATGATTAATTGATAAAAATATAATTTCATGAATTTAATAAAACATTAAAGCTATAGCTTCAATAATGTCATTAGTAGTGTGGAAATTTGTAAAAGTAATAGTCATCTCTTACTTATATCCTCAACCCATGCTAAAAAATACACCTTAAAAACATTTACTAGACTTGTGTGGAGCTTGTTTGTCAAAAATCATACCTAATAGTAAAAATTGGTAAAACAACATCAACTATCAATCCAAATAAACATGCTTTGAAATAAATGATTAACTAGTAAAAGTATGATTAATTTCATGAATTTCATCAAACTTTAAAGCTATAGTTTTAGTAATGTCATTACCACTATTGGAATCATGCAAAGCCTTTCTTGTGCAAAGCTTTCACTGTGCATAAATCTCTACACACCACTTTACATGCAAAGCTCCGCACACTATTTAAAAACTTTAGTTTACATGTCTTCCTTTCAAAAAAAAGAAAAAAAAAATCAGCAATGCCACGTGTTCCTAAATTATTAATTTTACATGCTTTGAAATATGAATCTGTAAATATGAATAGTCGTCTAAGTTAACTGGAAAAATATAATTTCATGAATTTAATAAAATGTTAAAGCTATAGTTTCAATAATTCCATTACCAGTGTGGAAATTTGTAAGAGTAATAGTCGTCTCTTACATAGCTCTCTAGCCCATACTAAAAATAAACCTTAAAAACATATATTGGACTTGTGCAGAGCTTTCACTGTGCAGAAAACCCCACACAAGAAAAGTTTTGCACACTGCTTTACATGCAAAGTTCCGCACATTGAAATCATTAAATTTTTTGGTTCAACATTTGTTACATTGTATTACCATGATTATTCATGGCACTCAAAGTGTAAATAAGTTTAATTGGTAAAAATATGATTAATTTCATGAATTTAATAAAACATTAAAGTTATATTTTCAATAATAAGATATATGATGTGGAAATTTATAAATGTAATAGTCATCTCCATGCAAGAAAATATTAATTGGAGATTTTCTTAGCCTCGCAAATATTAATTGGAGATTTTCTTAACCCCTCCCGTCCCACCCCCCCTCGCCTGCTTACGTAAAGGACTTGCAACCGTGTCAGTTATGGCATCATTGGGAAGAGCAATACCATAACAGTGTCATTGTCAGTACTAATGTCAAAGCACTTGCTAAAGGAATGGCTACTAAGAAAAGTATTTTTTTTAATGAATTTCCAGGCCTTGACAAATACCAAAAATAAAACACTCTCCACCAAGGGAATTATGTCCCATCAGAGATCGCTCATCCAATCGAAAATTAGAAAATAGAGATAATAAGAATTTTCCTAAAATTTTAGTTACATGAAACGCGTCGACATAAGATTGATTATGTGATTTTGCCGAAGATTACTAAACAATGTTATGGATCACAGAAGTCTAAATTCCTTAATGAATAGAAATATTAGGCATTTTCTTGAAACCTTGGTTAAAATTACAAAACACGGCAAAATAATGCAAATTCAATGCACTTTGGTTAAAATTACAAAACACAGCAAAATAATGTAAAGTCAACGCACTTTAATAGTGAGGCGAATGTTATAGTCCCTAGCTAGGTATGGACTAATAAAACATATTGAGTGAGTCAAATTACATAAAATAAAATAAAAACATAAAATTAATAATTACAATTATTATTAATAATTAAACCAAACTATATCCCTCTTACCTTTGGAATTACGGAGAGGGATCAAATCTCTCAACTCTAGATCTACCAAGTGTTGAGAGATTTGATCCCTCTCAAGGCTTGGTAGATCTAGAGTTAAGATGAATCTAGGATGATTTGTGGACACATCTGACCTTTCTCCCACCAACAGAAATGGATTTATCAGCAAGTAAATTGTGATCAATGACACAAGATGAAGTAGCAACCATAGGATATGAAAGAAATACAATAGGCTAAAAGGTTGCATCTTTAACTTTGAAGGAGAGGAGAGGACATTGAAATGTTGAAAACATTGGTGGGATTGCCCACATACTCCAAATCAAGACATCTCAAAGTTTTTTCACCTGAAGAAATCATACATGGAGCAACTCTTAGTCATACATAGTCATTCTCAAGATTGGACCATGAGACTTGTGGGGACCATAATTCCCCACCTAACCACTGGACTATATCCTCGGGACTAAAACTTATCAAAGATTCTAGTACCAAAACCATGCATATGTTTGACCTCTATATTCTCAGAAAAACCCAAGCCCCATACAGGGCTTGGCTTGAAAATCATTGGGAGAAAAAAATTTCCTAGCCAAATTGGAATATATTCACCAATGAATAAGTTTCATACTGTTGGAATTTCTAAGTCTAATTGTTAGGAACCCTTCATGTACTTTTTAATTTATTTTTGCCTACTTGTTCTATTTAATTAACAAGTTATTTACCATGTAAATACTGAAAATAAATACAAGTACATGCTCAACACATTACAGATCATCAACTGAAGGAAAAACAAGCACACAAGTGACACCGTTGTTTTTGGACCAATGTCCCCGGAAAAACCCAGCGCAGGAAAATCGGTCCATCTATCTGAGGGTTTTATTATTAAGCAATTTCAGAATACAATCTGGGTGCCAAACCGGCTCACCCAACATAGAATGATCTCGACAGTATTACCTCTCAGTCGGAGATAGATGTTCTGGCTGAAACCCTGGATAAACACTCCGACAACTCCCAACTCCAATTTGCCCCACGAAAACCACAGTGTCAGCCTCTAGGGACTGTGTTAGCCATTTCTGGCCCAGCTTCTGCTCAGCATCATCCTAGCTCACCCTGCGTCAGCCTCTGGAGGCATTGCATCATCCCTTAGAGCCTCTGTGTCACCCACACTGGCTCTCTGAGGAACTGCGCAGCTCCTGGCTACCTCTGCATGAGCCTTGGCTAGCTCTGCATGAACCTCTGGTTGGCTCTGCATCCCTCTCTCCTGGCTTCTGTGCTAACCCAATTGGTACTATCTCTTCCTCTCTGGTTCGGTATTCACTGCCCCTCAACTACAACTCTGATCACTCTTTCGACTTCCTCAGCAAACCCTACCCCAGAAAATCAAAATCTTCATCAACTCGGTGTGTTCTCCAAGTGACCCTCAAGCCTCCTCTTATACTTTTCTCATTGATAATTCAACGGCCAAGATTAAATACCTAATAAATGGATAAAATTAACTCTGGCTTGATCCATGACTTTTGGACCCTTCTAACATAGTTTTATATTAATTCACATTAATATTTTATTTTCCCTAAGTTTAGACTTAGGCACTCCATTAAAAAATTATTTTAATATCTCCCAAACTGTTTATAATATACCCAACCCATTTCTGGGTATTGGAGATCTCATGTGCTTTAGCCTCTCCACCAATTTTTGTGGCTAGAGCACATCTGATGCTACCCCAAATCAACACTCTCTCTTAGCGAGGACTGTGCTCTAGTAATACTCCTCACTGAGCATCACCCTGATCTTCTGGCATCGGTCCCTGTGTTGATGCTAGGCCTGTTGCCCAACATTCTCTGCACTACTGCATTATGTACTGCTACCCATGGCCCTGCCACTCCCACTGTTGCATCTGTACGACAGCCCCTCTCATCATGTTGCATCGTGTTTCCCATAACACTGCCACTGCTAACTGCTGCACTACAACTCAATTACTGAGAAGTAAGTAACTAATCTCCCAACTCTAACATCTCCATTAAGATAGAAACACTCCCGATGTTGAATCTCCCTCTGTCATTGACAAGTGCTCCCTCTCTGACTTGTGCACTGATGCAACAACTCTATGCATCTCACACTGCTACCTCATGCTGTCCTAGGACTCCCGCACTGTAGCGCCACCTATCACTCCATCTGCATCCATCTCTACTGACATCTACCAGTCCTGCTACCCCTCTTTAGGGCTCCCATAGCAAGGTATAATCCAAGAGGTTGGGTGCCTCAAGGATCCTACCCCTCATTGCCTGTAGTCCATCTGACTACAGCTCGATGTCTCCCCACTTCCCCTCAAGTGGCGTGTGAGCACTCATGGCACAGTCATCATCTGTCTCCACTTCCTTCTCCGCCCTTGCTGGCACAACCTTGGTCTTGGAAGCCTCTCCCTTGCTCTTCTTCCTTGGGCACTAGCTCGCATAGTGACCCAGTTCCCCATAGTTGAAGCATTTGACCTTGGAGAGGTCCTTCTTCTTCCGTTTCTCCTGATTTTCCTTAGATGCTAGGGCAGCATCCTCCTCATCCTCCTTCTTGATTCTAATCCCCTTTCCGTTGCTTCCTGCGTTGCTTGGCCTTCTAATCTCTTCTTGGCGAAGAGCCGCCCACATTTCCTCCCAATCTGGAAGGGTCGCCCTGCCCAGTATGCTCTGGAAAAACACCTCCCAGTCTTCAGAGACTACATTCAGGGTTGTTCTCACCATCAATTCTTGATCTGGTGTGGCCCCTATGGAAGTTAGTTGATCCCAGATCTCCTTTAATCGACCGAGGAAGGTGTCGATCTATTCTCCCTTTTGCATCTGGTATGACTGTAGCTGATTTTCTAGTAGCATCCTTCTCTGCACATAAGTGTGCTGGTACAATTTCTTTAGGGCCTCCCACATCTCATTTGATGTGTCCTTTTTGGTAATATGTGGTACTACATGGTCCTTGACCCCGTCAAGGATGATGCTCTTAGCCCTCACCATTGCCTCCTCGTACTTGTCATTCTCAGCTGGGTCAACTGGGATTGCTATCGTCCTCAAGACGAAGTGCTTGACATGATTCTTGTCTAGGACAGATAAGATTATGTTGTTCCAGACTACGAAGTTTGAGGCTCCATCCAATCTGTCCTAGTCTCTTACCCCATTCACTGTGATCTCGTTGCTCCTCTACCTCCCTCTTGGAAATTCTTGGTGTGACTCCCTCTAAGCCTCGATTTCCCTCCTGGAAACCCTTCTGCCAATGTCGAGATGCCCCACTCTAATCATTAGTGCAACTACACCATTGATCCGGATCTCTTAGCTAGAAATCCTCAGTAGCAACTCCCTCCTCCTTGGTCTTACCCTGTTAAGTACTATTCTGAGTACAGTACCCCACCAACTTCACTCTGCAACTTACCCACTGCCTCTTAAGCTCCAACAAACTGAAGGTTAAAGCTTCTAGGCTCTGTGCAATCCCGGCACAAGCAAAATCTACACCTTCTGGCCACAGGTGTCAATCCTTCCTGACTACAAAAGATTACCGGGCACTACGTAGGTTGAGTCTACTCCCCTCTGCCACTGCGTTGATCCTCTTTCCGGCTCAAACTTGATGACGCAGGTGCTGTGTCACCCCTTCCTTGCTACTTCTTTGCTAGGAACAACTTCTGTCACTCAGGATAGCTGTTTTCTGCTACTGCTACTCTGCTCAGCTAATGTCCTTAGATCTCCTATGATCTGCAACCACGCTTTGATACCATGTTGAAATTTATAAGTCTAACTGTTAGAAACCCTTCATGTACATTTTGATTTATTTCTACCTACTTGTTATGTTTAATTAACAAGTTACTTACCATGTAAATACTGAAAATAAAATACAAGTACATGCTCAACACATTACAGATCATCAACTGAAGGAAAAATAAGCACACAAGTGACACCGTTGTTTTTGGATCAATGTCCCCAGAAAAAACCTGATGTGAGAAAATCAGCGTAGCTATCTGAGGGTTTTATTGTTAAGCAGTTTCAGAATACAATCTGAGTGCCAAACTGGCTCACCCAACAAATAATGGTCTCGGCAGTAGTACCTCTCAGTCGAAGATAGATGTTCTCTCTGAAATCCCCAATAAACACTCCAACAGCTCCCAGCTCCAATCTGCCCCACAAAAACCCCAGCGTCAGCCTCTAGGGACTGTATCAGCCATTTCTGGCCCAACGTCACCCTAGCTCACCTTGCAACAGCCTCTGGAGTCACTACGTCAGTGCTTAGAGCCTCTGTGTCACCCATTCTAGCTCTCGGATGCACTGCACAGCTCCTGGTTGCCTCTGCGTGAGCCCTGGCTGGCTCTGCATGAACCTTTGGTTGGCTTTACGTCCCTCTCTCCTGGATTTTGTGTTGATCCTCCTAGTACTATCTTTGCCTCTCTGGTTTTGTATTCATTTCCCCTCAGCTGCAACTTTGATCACTCTTTCGACTTCCTCAGGAAACCCTGCCCCAGAAAATCGAAATCTTAATCAACACAGTGTGTTCTCCAAGTGACCCTCAAGCCTCCTCTTATACTTTTATCTTTGACAATTCAACAGTCGAGATTAAGTCCCTAATCAATAGCTAAGATTAACTCTGCCTTGATCCATAACTTTTGGACCCTTCTAACACATTTTTATATTAATTCACATTAATATTTTATTTTCCCTAAGTTTAGACTTAGGGACTCCATTAAAAATATTAATTATTTTAATATCTCCCAAACTGTTTAGAATCTACCCAAACCATTTCTGGGTATTTGATATCTCATGTTCTTTAGCCTCTCCACCAACTTTCGTGGCTAGATCACATCTGATGCTACCCCAAATCAACACATACATGTAGGCAATTGAATCTGGCAGCATGATTATCGTTTACTATCAGTTTTTAATGTGTACCATGGTTTGTGCCAATCAACGGGGAGGATTTGAAGCCTACAGAACTAGATTATCCAAACACCTATTACATCTCCACGTTGACATTTTCCAAAACCTCGTCACGAACCTATGTTGACGTCACCTTGGCATTCTATGGAAATCTTAATAAAAAATCTCCTTGAAATTTGTTGTAATACACCTCAACACAAAAAGAAAAAGAAAAAATAAATAAATAAATAAATATATATATATATATATATATTGTCTTACTAGTTACCAATTACTATGTTGTAATTATTTTATTATGATTTCCTTATTATTAATTTTTTATGTGGTTAGGAGTTAAATGTGGATCAAGGTTATGCGAACCTCATTTCTAATGCCCTTAGTATTGTATAATTCTCCAAATGTCTTGATCATAAAAAATGTTTAAACTTGTTTACAATGTGAGGTGGCATTCGTGGTATTATGAATGAGTCCATACATTTATTCATTCTGATGTTATTGTATGGTCTTATATTGTTTGGATTACACCAATATTATACACTTATCTCTCGTAGATTGTATTTGAACTCTCGTGAAACTTGCCAATTTTATGCCACTTTAGGATTTGATGTTCTTGGGAGACAAGGTATGATTGATTGATGGTGTAAACTCTTTATGGTTTGAATTAATGGCAGGAAGTGGAGGAAGTGGTTAGAGAGTAACCACATGCCTGCCCTGTCGCCATGCTCTGCTCATTTGAACTCTTCCTCTTGTCAAGACTAGCTCTACAACCTCCCTTTGTATTCTATGTCGATGTTAATTCCATGAATAGCATCATCTGTCATAGAGTGGAATTATTTTCTCAGGTAATTTTGTTTTCTTATTCCTTACAAGGTTTACTTGCATGGGCGAGGGTTTGTTTTCATTGTGCTAATTGTGGTTATTATTTCGTTTTGATTTCATAGTGTGGTAGTAGTGAATATTGGTTGATTTTGTAGCCACTACTAAGGTGATCCATAGGTACTTCTTCCCTCAAGGGTTGCATAGCTCAAGTATTTTCTAGATGGATTTATGAGTGGATTTATCCTTAATGTTGGTAAGATTGGTATCCCCTTTCTAAGGTCTCAGCTCTAGATGCAGAATCCAAAAATGCTCATCATCATGCCCATCCTTTTTACAGTGAGTGCATGAAGCCTTGCTTTTCTGTGCAGTTTTAGCCTTCCTTACTTTCCAATTATGCTTTCTTTTCTCCTTGCTCTTGCTTGCAGTGGGTTGGGTTGGTCCCCCAACTTCTGGATTTCCATTCTTTCCTCTAGCTTCTAGATGAGTAGCTTGTATAGATACCTCATCTATACTAGTGGGATTGAACATGAGGATGGTATGCCTCATGTAGCTATGTAGACCACCAATGTACTTCAACAGAGTCTCTGGTGAGTCTAATGAGATTCCTAGAATCAATGCTCTCTTTCTAAATTCCTGAGTGTACCCTTGCACACTTTTCCCTTTCAACTGCCGAAGAGTTTTCCAACTCATCATGTCTTGTTGCATGTAGGCCAATGGATAGAACTTCTTTTTTATTGCAAACACAAATTCATTCCAGACAGAGATAGTCTTACCATGTCTTTTCATGTCAGCTTGGGTTTTGCCTTCCCACCAAACCAAGGCAGTGCCTCCAAGGCATAGGCTTGCTAGCTGAATCTTGCTCTTGTCTGAGGCAATGTTCTGCACTCTGCAATACACTTCAATTTGTCTAATCCAATTGTCCAACTTTTCTACATTTAATTCTCCATCATATATAGGCAAATCAAATTTAACATCTAGTTTGATCAAAGATTCTTTCTTGTTATGTACAGGGCTATTAGGAGGTGTGATAAATCTTTCCTATTTCCCTTTTCCTTTTGAGTGGTCATGGAAATGTGATTCATCTTCTCCTTTGTCTTGTTTAGAGCCTGATGAATCTTCATCCTTGTGTTTTCTAAAGTCCTTATACATTTATTCTACCATAGACTTTATGGCTAGGAAACTTTCTATGAATTGAGGGTCTGGACCCATAGGACCTTCCTTTGACATTTTCTTTCGAGGATAGACTCTCCCAATTTCAGGATTAGTTTCGACCAACTCTCCTTCTCCTAATTTGAGCTTTGATCTAGTGAGCATTCACAACTAAACCAACACAAGCTTGTCTAACCTTAATAGCCTAAAGCTCTGATACCACTTGATCTGAAAATCACCCTTGAGTGACCTCAGTTAGTTAACTATTGAATGAAGGTATTACAGACTCATGTGCTGGTGTGTGTCTATGTTATTTTAGGCAACGGATCGATCAGATTGCAAAATACACAAACACTGGAAAATGGAAAACAGCGGAGAAACACAATAAGAAAATACAAGAACACAAAAATCAATAAGGAGTTCACCCTATCCTCCAGGGCTACGTCTTCGGTCTAGCTTTCAGTGGTGGCCTTCTTTTATTGTGTCTTTAAAGCAGAGAATTACATTAAAGGAGCTCAATATGAGTCTCCTGAAACAGAATTGCTTGGCGGGGTGGTTCTTGGATTCTCCAAGCCACTAGAGTGAACAGACTCTTTTCCTTACCAGCTCTTGACCTCTCTGGTCTTTAAGGGGAGGAGCCTAATATGGTACTCGATTCCCGACAGATCCCCTTTAAGGGTGGCTTGAACCTCTCAAGCTCTCTAGTGCTCGACACTGCCTGTGGTCAGCTCGGCCCTCTCTCTTTCTACTTTTTGCTTCACTGTCTTTTCTTCGTTTTCTCTGTCTTCTTCCTTTTCTTCTCTTTTACGTCTTCGGTGTCTTCTACTTTGTTTGTTCATGGCTTTAAATCCAGTCGATCTCACGACTGTTCGATTCCCCTTCCACCTCCGTCGGATTGCCTGCTGCTGTTCACTTGGAATTCCCTATCTCTGCATCATGGTCATCAGCTCACAAGGAGTGGCAACTTGTCCTTTCGCGAACTGCGTCAGCTCATCCCCGTTGGTTTGGTTCTTCGATTACATTATGGAATGAGTCATCTGCCACCTCGGCAGTCAAATTGGACCTCAAATCCTTGTAAATCTCGACTTAATCCCCTATCAAATCTGGTTCTTTCATCGGGCGCATTCTCAGCCATTAGATCTAGAGCCTCCAGATCCAACATCATTCACACATTTCACGCGGTTGACTTGCTCGACCGTTAGCGTGCGATGAGTGGTGGTTTTCTCTCTCCTTTGCTTGCCACACGTCGAGTGCTGAGTGGAATCGCTTGTTTTTCTCCAAATATGCTTACCACCCAAGGGTGCCCCCGATAAATATCATCGGTCTCTGGACCGCAGATCCCGCCTTTAGCCTTTTGCGCTTTTTCCCATAGTTTTCCCAGCTTCCATGTGACTGAGCACTTCGGGGCCTTTCCATTTCGAGGGGTTTTTCCCAGCGATGCGCGATTGCATCAGAAACTGCCTCCTTTTCCCGATCTGGGCTTCCCAGGTGCCAGTTTCACCTCCTGCGTAGTCTCCATGGGCCTCGGTCAGTGCACTTTGACCGAGGTCCTCGTTGTTCCACGCTGGCTACCAACTGCCACTATTCAGAGGTTTTTTTGATAGCTCTGTGCTTTTGAATTCGAAGTCTTTTCCCAATTTGATACAGTCATGGTGCTTAGATTATTCTTCATGGATCGAATTCAGATCATTTCCATAATGGCTTCAGGTTCTTTTTCTTATTTACAAGTGAGTATTCCTCTGGTATGTAATTTTAGGATTTAACATCGTTTTCCAGGTTCTAACAAACTCCTCTTCCTTCCTTCCAGGTGTTGTCAAATTTTTAACATGGACTTCCAGACTTAGGGTTTCTCCCAGGGTCTGCATATATCTTCACTCTTTCAAATTATATTTTTTAAGGGTTTAGCCTCTTTCGACTTGGATGGTTGCTGATGTTGTTTATTGAATATGGCCCGTGTTTCTCGTATTTAATTAATAACATACTACTCTTTTGTGACCTATGAAAAACTAGGTTGATTTTTAATTCCATGTATTAGATTATATTGAATCGGCTCATGGTCGTTGTTCTTGCAACTTGAGATTTGAAAAGTAATGTAATTGCTATTTTTCTATGGTCATTTTCTTGTAATTGTTTAGTTGTCAATTATTGGACATGTTAAATCCATGGAGGAACGATTATTTCTATATACTAGCTCGAACTTTTCTCTTACGACCATTGTTACCAATGCGACTGAATTCTGAGTGTTTTATGGAAGTATTGTTTTGGTTATATTATGGAATTTCCTTTTGTAATATGGTATTAGCCTTTTATTATAATGCCTTAGAATAATGTTTAGTTGGATATGCTTATCTTTGTCTTAATTACATGGATGATACAATAATGGTGTCAATTGTATGCATAGTTGTTGTTATTCTTATGAGGGTTCCTTATTGTTGTATATGATTCTTATGATGTGACTGAGTTGTAGCGCCAACTTGTTTTATTGCTATGTTCACCTTATTTCATTTTTACTTTTAAACTAAGTTCTTAGTTTTGGTTTTAATCTTTCCTCAAGGAACTTTACTATCCTTTGTTGGGTTTTAACAAAATTATTTATTTTCGGTCATATGTGTATTCTATGTTATTGTTTGCCTTGAAGTAGCTCATGATTTAATACATAAATGTCCTCATTTCAGTAATTGTCTATGTGCACAAAGAGTTTTTTCTTACACCTTGTCTTTCATATATATACAGATATATTTGCGTGTACAGGGTGTTATAATTTTAAATAATTTTGTTTATCTAAATATATACACAGTTAATAGTATTGTCTTCATATTCCTTTGAAATTTTTTATACTTGGTATACAAATTTTCAGAATAAAACAATTATTCATAACCTATTCATTTCAAATGTATTTTTACAAATTTGGGATTGTTTCCAAGTTGTTGACAGTCTCGGTTTGGCTTAGAAACTAACTCAAACTTCGCATTAAGTTAATACCATGTCTTTTCTGATTTATTTATTTATTTTTGCAGTTAGAGAACACTACAAAATATGGACAAACAAATCTATTTATGAAAGAAACATTATCTAGAAGAAACACAAATTCCTGGTATTTATATGTTCATCTTTTATGCTTATCTGAGCCATCCATAAAATCATGGGGGAAATAACACTCTACCCAACCTGTGAGAACCAGTGACACCACTGGAAAACCTCCTGAGCCAACTTTACATCTAGAATAGTTTCAAAATAGGCACCTACATAGGTCCAACACATAACTTTTTTTGTCCCAACTAGATTTAGTCTATGGTTTTTAAACTGAGCACTCAAGCTTTAGTTGGAATTCTACTAGCCAACCAGCTCAATAATTCCTTATGTTGGCAGTGTCCTTCCTTTTTCCACAACATCTTGTCAGAGGTGTTAAGTTTTCATTTTGTCTCTCCTTCAAGGTTGCCTTAGGTTCCTCTCTTACCTTCTTGGCTTCCTCTTCAAACTGAGAGAGTTTATTTACAAAGGAGTTTGGGTAGGTAACCACCTTTCCCATAATTTTCTTTCAACTATTTGGAATGTGAAACTTTTCTCAGCATTACTTTGCAACGTGTGGCTAACTGCATAAAGCATATATATGAATATAATTTAAACAAAACATTTTCTTTCACTATTCATTTGAGCCTCTACATGTCCCACGGTATCAAATAACTTTTGAACACAGTAATTAAATAATTACATATTTACTAGGCGATATTACATCTTCCCCCCTGAGGGAAACATTATCCCCAGTGTTTTCTTAGTCCTCAAATTAGGATGAGATATGCCTATCGTATAAACTTTTCATTCTCTCAGGTAGCCTCTTTTGAGCTAAAGTGTGTCCATTGCACCTTAACCTAGGTGATAGCTCACTTTCATAGCATTATTTCTCTCTGATAGATAATAAATAAACGTTCAAACAAGAATTCTTCATCTAGCTCGACCTACATCCACAGTAATTAAGGTTGTCATTAGTTCCACTAACCAACAATTTAAGAAATATACATATAAAATCAATCTATTCATTACTTACATGTATATCCTGCCAATTAATAATGTGTCTAGGATAATAAATATACTTATTCAATAAAGAAACGTGGAATACGTTATGTACACTTATGTGGCTAGGTAAAGCTAATTGATAGGCTACAGGTCCAATTCGTGTAAGGATTTGGAAAGGGCCAAAAATTTGGGGAACCAGATTTGCACAGCCTCCCCTGCATAAGGTACTCTTTTGGGGTTTGACCCTTACATACACGTGATCTCCCACTTAAAAAAAAAATGTAACTTTTCTTTTTGTCTACATAAGTTTTATGTCGATCCTAAGGAGCTTTCAAATTCATTCACACTTTTTTCACAATATGATTCATCTCTTTTAGCATGTATGATCCCAACATTAGTTTATCCTCAGGGTTACTCCAGTTAATGGGTGTTCTACATATTTCTCCATACAATACCTCGAATGGGCTCATTCTTAAGGAGGCATGATAACTATTATTGTAAGAAAATTCTACTAGGTGAAGATATTCTTCCCATTTAGTTGGTTTTTTCATGACATGCATCTTTAACATATCCTCTAGTACTTGGTTTACTTGTCCAGTGTTGAATTGTATTTGAGTGCACTATTCTATAAAGAGAGCCTTCCAAAAGGTAGAACCTTCACATCTCTGTCAGAGATTACCACTTTAGGTACAACATGTAATCTGAATATTTCTCTCATAATGAGATCAGCAATATGAACAGTTTTATATAAAGTGGATTGTACATAAATAAAATTTGTTGATTCACTTAATGTATCCACTACAACCATTATAGAATCATTTTTCCTCTTGGACTTAGGTAAACCAATAAAAAAAACGATCTCCCATTTCCATTCAGGGATGGGTAATGAGTGAAGTATACATGTTGGATGTTAATGTTCAACCTTCACCTATTGACATTCTAGAAATTTTGCTAGATATTTTGCCACTTCTTTTTTCATACCAGGTCAAAAATAATCTTTCCTTAAAACAATAATTAATTTATGATAACCATGGTGGGCAACATAGGGACTTTTATGGTATTCATCTAAAATTAGCAGCGTAATGGCTTGATGGCTAGGAACATAAATTATGTTTCTATAAATCAACATATTATCTTCATTAACATCATACCCTAGTTGTTTTTCACTGTAGTCTTTTTGTTTTGCTTGCTTCCATAGACATTGATATTATGGATCTCTTTGGGATGTACCTTTAATCTGATTTATAAAATCAATTTTAATTTGACTAAATGAAATTTCATAAATGTAATTTGGTCTTCTTCTTAAGGAATTTTCCACCTGGTTTTTTTAACCCTTCAATTTTTTTTATATCGAAATGAAATTCGCTTAAAACGTAATTCCATCGTGCTTGTCGTGCATTAAGAGTGGGTTGTTTAAAGAAACTAGTTAAGCCTCTGTGATTGGTCATCAAAATAAACTTCTTTCCGAGTGGGTAATGTCACCATACTTTTAAGGCAAGAACAACTTTTGTCAATTCCAAATTATATGTTGAATATCTTTCTTCATGTTATTTTAATTTTTGGGATTCATAGGCTACCACCCTACATTCTTGCATCAACACACCTCCTACCCTTTCCTTACAATCATCCACACAAATAACAAACTCCTTTTTTGGATTTGCAATCCTCAAAATGGGGGTTGTAGTTAATAGGTGTTTTAGTTGGTCAAATATATTTTGGCACTTAGCTATCCACTTAAAAATTATTCCCTTCTTCTGTAAGGAAGTAATGGGGTAGGCTACTCTTGAAAATCCCTCTATAAAATGGCGGTACCTAGCTAACCCCATGAAAGATATGATGTTTGTTACATTCCTAGGAATAGGCCATTCCATAATAGTCTTAATCTTTTCAGGATCTATAGTTATTCCCTCCAAAGTGACGATGACATGTCCCAAATATTGGATTCAATCCTTGAAAAATTCACATTTACTATATTTTGTGTAAAGTTGGTGTTCTCATAAGGTATGAAATATTATTTTTAAATGTTTATTATGCACTTCCATATTCCTTGAATAAATCAGGATATCATAAATAAAGATTAGCACAAACTTATCAAGATATTGATGGAATATATTATTCATGAGACACATAAATTCCATTGGGGCGTTAGTAATCCCAAAGAGTAGAAATACGAACTCATAGTGTCGATAATGAGTCCTAAATGCAATTTTACATATATCATCTTCCCTTATTCATATTTGATCGTAACTGGAACACAAATTATGAATTTTAGAAAACACAATAGCACCCTTTACCTAATCGAATAGATCATCAATCCTGAGTAGAGGGTACTTGTTTTTAATAGTTAATTTATTTAGTTGTCAATAATCAAAGCAGAGCCGCAAGGTGCCATCTTTCTTCTTAATAAAGAGTACAGTGGCGCCCTAAGGTGATACACTTGGGTGAATATATTTCTTATTAAGAAGTTCCTACAACTGCATATTCAATTTAGTAAATTTTGGTATACTGATATGATCAGGTGATTTGGATATTGGGGAAGCTCCTGGAATCAATTCAATGGTAAATTGATATCTCACTTAGGGTTTAACCTAGGGATTTATTCTAGAAACACATCATCAAAATCTCAAAAAATTGGTAGATTCTTTAGGGTTGCAACATTTTCCTTATAGTCAGTGTATCCCACTTGCACAACATAGATCTGAAAACCCTTCCTAATGCATTTTCCCAGGTATGAGGTTGTATTTGGTCTCAATTTCATGAGTCTTTTTATTCTCTGGATCCCTTGCCTAATCCCTTCTTCATAAATAAAGTTGATTTTTTTATCTATAAAATTTACAAGGGACCAATGTTTTTCAAGACAATCCATGCCAATTAAAATATCATAATAACCTAAAGGTAAAACATTTAAATTTACTTTTATTGGTTGTCCTATCAACTCAACAAGGCAATTGTCCACCCTTTTTGTCACTCTCCTTTTTTCTCTAGTGGCTAACTGCACCGGTCATGGGTTCTTGAATTTATCAACTTGTAGATTACATGACTTCACAATTTTAGGACTTATATAGTTCAAACTTGTTATAGGGTCCATTAGAATATACACAGCATGGTTAAAAATATTACCTTTGAACTCAACCATTGTTGGTTAATATTCAGCTTGATGGTCTTCTAATGAAGCATTAATCTTAGGCAGACTCCTTGCCACTTCCCATATCGTAGATGCCTCTTGAATATTTGTCACTTAATATGTCCTCCTACAATAAGGGAAATTTTTAACATAGTGAGGTTCTCCACATCCCCAGCACTGTAATGAGGTTTTTTGTGATTTACCATATTCAATTTTGCTTGGTAGTTCCATCAGTTTAGGTTCATTGTGTAGTATAGATTTTTTCTAACATCTTCCTGAAAATTTACTCTGCTGATTTTTATGTGAGTTCTTAGAATTTGCAATTTTTGCACTATTAGTATTCTAAGAGTATTTATGCCCCTTTTTATCTCACCAACTTTTACTTTAACCCCATTTTTTCTTCATTTGTCGATAATAGATTCATGATTTACATATTGTTTCATCCATGGTCTTAATATTATCAAACTCCAGTCATTCTTTCATAAATGTAGACAAGCTACATATAAAAAAATGTAGTTTAGCCTTTTCTTTGTGAAAATTCATACACTGGAATCCTATTGCAACAACTTGAAATTATTCTCCTAATTGTTGATTTTATTTAACAATTTATTTGTTGTTTATTACGACAAATATTGAATAAATCACAATGCAAACTACACAAATAAAACTGTGGAAAAATAAAACGTTGGAAGTTGAGAAATGCTAGCACACACATAAAAATTAACACAATTGTTTTTTGACAAAAGTCCCTAGAAAAACCCAACTTGGGAAAACCGGTGCAACAGCTATGGTTTTATTATTATGCAACAATGAGAACTTCTGAGTATAACTGGATGTCGAAATATGATAACCCTACAAAGAAAAATACTAGCAAAAATATAGTGAGGAATTTTCCTCACCCCACAGGAAAACCCCTGGCACAACCTACCTTCATAAACTCGACCCTCTGACCCTCTACATCAGCCTCTGCATCCTTTTTAACATAAAGCCTCTAACTGATCTCTAATGAAGTTGTTATGCCTTTTGTTTGCTAGGAATATGCTTCTCCGGAACTCTAGGACTCCAAGTTCTTGGCCTCTGGAACTGAAGACGTCTTTCCTTCTCAGCAAATCGAACTTGCCTCTAGAAATTTTTGCGCAGTCCCTGTGTCAGACTCTCTATGGCTCTTCTACCTCCATACAAATGCACCAGATGGATATGGAATCACTTCCTCCAATCTCACTATCTCTTCCCCTCTCTCACTGCTTCAATCTCTGACTCTCTCCAGCAATTGACTACCACTACTTTGGAAATCGATCTACCAAGAAATTGAACTACTCAAGTGATTTCTCCATCACCACATTGACCTCGCCTTATAATCCTCTGTTGGAGCACCAATGGCCAAGATTAAAACATAATCGATGGCTAGGATCATCTCTCGATCGATCCATGTGATTTTCTATATTATTCTTGCCTTGACTTAATTAATATTGATTAATTAACATGCTTTCCTAAGTTTTTACTTAGGAAACATTAAGAAATTGGTTAATAATCTAATTAAGCCACTTCTAGGTGGAATTTCTATAAACAATTTATGGGTTCTAGAGATCTCATGTATTCTAGCCTCTCCACAAAAAGTTGTGGCTAGAACACATCCGATGCTACAAAAATTAACACTTTGTTTTAGTGAGGAATGTGTTCTAGTGTTGTTGCACACCCTATAGCAACACCTTGTCTATGCATCATCTCTTGTTACGTTATTGATGTCTGGTTGCTGCTACCCACCAACTACTGCACAAATCTAATATGTGTTGCATATGTGTCGTTGTTGACCCTACGGAATCACTACCAACACTGCATCTGCACTACAACTCTATTTTTGTTGCTACTCCAACATTCTCAATTAAAAAACATTCAAAATATTGAATCAACTATGATTAGTATAATGCATCTATCACTCGAGTCTCGGACTGCAACTAGCCTCAACACTACCCATTGAAGATTATGCACTATGCCAATTGCATTGCTACCAACTTTGCACTGCGCTCCCCAACATCTGACTACTACTAGTCTCTACAATTGTCACTCTGGAATTTGACTACATCAACTTTCAATGATCCATCCTAATGTTGAGAAATGGCAACAAGAAATTCCAGTTTAATTTGTCCTTGAATTAAAATCAAATTATATTCTCATAGAAACTTGTAAATAGTTAATTAAGATTAATTAACTTAATTAGCTTAGGAATTTTGAGTTGGAAGTCTTTATGTATCCATGTATATGTTCTCCCTAAGTTTTAGGGGTCCAGTATGAGTTTAAATTGAGTTGGAAATCAGATCACTCAGTTTACTAAGTTAAGTTCAGTTAAATTAGTTCCAAACTGTTTGAGGAACTAATAGAGAGTTAACAGTTAGTTGGTGCACTAGTGCATCCACAAGTGTCACTCTAGTTAACTAAAGATTACCTCATCAGAAAGCCATGCATGTCAATTCTAAGAAAGACCCAGTTGAGACTAGATTTCAGGGATAGTGTATTATCAGTTGTATTATTTACTGGAGTGTAAAAATCATGCATGCATCAGATATTGATCCTATGTTTGGATTGTGCAATTTTGGAAGCATGAATTCCCTTTAAATACGGGCTATTCATCCTAGGAATTACGAAAGATATTAGGGGCTTAGAGAGTTGCAAGAGATTAGGGGCTTGGAGAGCTACAGAATTGGCTAAGTGTTGGCCAAGAGCTAGCTTGTGAGCTGAGAGAGTTGAGCATAGTTGTGTGGAATTGTTCTAGTGAGAACAAGCTTTGCATCTTCACTCATATTTCTGATATATGCAATACAGATAGTGGGGTTTTGAGCAATGAATTTCCCCAGATACATCTTGTTTTATGTGCCATTGATTTATCTTCTTCTTGTTCATATTTTTTTCATCGATCTATTGGCTTCCACTGGTTGAAAGTAGAAGTAGATTATTGTCCTGTGCTTTAGTACATTACATGAGCTTGTGAATCCACAAGATTTTCTACATGGTATCAAAGCTAAGAACAATATACTAGAGGAGATTTCGAATTTTTGAGTTTTGGGTTACAGGTGAAATTTGAATTTTCAATACATACTTCAAGATCGGCAGATGACGTTCTATAGTTTATGTCTAGAGTATGCCTTGGAAGGTAGCTTGAAGTTTATAGCCTGGAGGGACAAAATGTAGGTTGTGCTAGAGGATAACGACCTGAAGGAATTCATTGATCAAGAAATTCCTAAGCCAGTAGCATCATATGCACATAATTTGGTTCAATGGAAGAAGCATTTGGGGAAGGAGAGGCGATAATCCTTGAGGGAGTTTGAGACCACATTGTCTCAAGTATCCATGGTAAGGAAACTATGTATGCTATGTGAAAAACATTGACAGACTTGTATCAGAACAGTAGTGACCAAAGGAAATTGGCACTAAAGGACAAACTTCGAAAAATCAAAATGGAGAAAGGCGAGACAATTCCAAAATACTTGACCGAGTTCACTCAGAGACATGATTAACTTGGAAGTGTTGTAATCATGGTTTCCAAGGATGATATGGTGAGTCTTTCTCTTCTAGGACTCCCAAAGAGTTGACATAGTTATCAGGACTCTGTCAATGACCAGGAGAAGCTACCATATTGGGAACGACTATGGTCAAACTCGATGCAGGAGGAGATCATGAGGAACACCAGGGATGGCTCTTCATCAAAGACTGGTGATGAAGAGAATTGTGCCTTAGCGATTAAGACGCAGAAGGGGAAAGGGAAATCTTCCCATTCCAAATCAGATTCGTATCATGGAGGTAAGAATAAAGACATCAGGAAAGTTAAGTGCTTTCATTGTCATGAGCTGGGCCATTTTACTACAAATTGTCCACTCAAAAAGTCCAAGAAGAAGTCCTCGGGAGGATCAGCAGGTGAGGCTTTGGCCTCTCAATTAGAATTATACTTTTCCCTCATTGCTTGCATGGTGTCCTCAATGATGGGAATTGTATGGTACTTAGACAGTGGAGGTTCATTCCACATGACTTGCGACAAAGAGTTATTCAGTTACCTGGAGGAGAAAAATCTCCATATGCATATCGCAGTGGGTGACGAAAGTAAGTATAGTGTTACTGGATTGGGCATGATTACTTTTCAGAGGGATCATGGGGCTCCACTCACCTTGAATAATGTTATGTATTTTCTCGGGCTGAAGAAGAACTTGGTATCCATTTCCATGCTTGAGGATAGAGGCTATGATGTGATCTTCTTGAAAGGAAAGGTGTTCCTTCTACACATAGCCACGGGTCAAGTAAATAATATAGGGATTCGGGTGAAGAATCTCTATAAGGTGGAGGTAGAGGAGTGTGTTGTTTGGATCACAAAAGAAGAAATGGTACAGAGCTGAGACGTTGGCAAATTGTGGCACGGGCGATTGGGCCACTTGCATCATCGAGCTTTGAAGATATTGCATAAAATATCTACCAGTCTTCCCAAAGGTACGCTTGAGGAAGTTGATACATGAAAGGGGTGTACTTTGGGAAAATACACCAAGTCTTCCTTTCATGGCAGAGATAGTCGAGCAAAGGCTATTCTAGAGCGAGTTAATTTAGATGTGTGTGGACCATTCTCGACAACATCCACGGCCAAACACAGGTATTATGCTATATTTGTTGATGATTGTTCTCGTAAATTCTGGATATTTTTCATGCAGAAAAAGGATCAAACCTTCACAAAGTTTTGTGAGTTTAAAGCTTTGGTGGAGAAAAAGTCGTACAAGAAGGTTAAATCTCTAAAGAGTGATAACGGTGGTGAGTATGTCTCAAATGATTTTGAGAACTTTTGTGCAGCGGAAGGGATTAAACGGGAGTTGACAGCACCCAATAACCCTACACAGAATGGGGTGGACGATAGGAAGAACAGAAGCATAGTAGGGACAAAAAGGGTGATGTTACATGATCGGGGCCTATTACTACACTTATGGGTTGAGGCATGCAACACATCGGTTTATGTTAAGAACCGTAGCCCACATCGGATATTTGAGATGAAGACGCCGGAGGAGGCTTATTCCAGTAAGAGGCCATATGTTGGTCACTTCAGGATTTTGGGTCATCGGTATATTGTCATGTGACCAAAGATGAACAGAAGAATCTTGAGCCGACAACAAATTTGGGTATATTTTTGGGGTACACTAATACACCTCACAACTAGTGGGTTTACTTTTCGACCAGCAAGATGACAATGGTTCGTAGGGATGTCAAATTCGATGAGGAGAAGGCCATGCGAGTTTCCCTTGAGGAGCCTTAGATTGATGTGGATTAGCCACATGCAGGGGATCCAGGAGTGGAAACATCCACTCAGGCAGAGTCTTCCAGAGAGGGAAGAAAGCACATCAAAGAGGCTGACAGATTGTTGGATTATGGATGGGAGAATGTGGGAGCACCCACTTCTCAGCACAGGCAGAGGAGGTCACCTGAGAGGTACACTGGACACATGGCTTTTATGGGAAAATGTGTTGTGAGAGAGCCATCTTCCTTTAAGGAAGCAGTGTAGCAGCCGATTTGGGTTGATGCCATGGTGGAGGAGTATGACTCCATACTTCATAACAGTGTTTGGATGTGGTCTCGATACCGGAGGACAAGTCAGTGGTGAGCTCCTGCTAGCTTTACAAGGTAAATCAAGCTACATATGGTAGTGTGGAGAAGAATAAGGCTATATTTGTGGCATGTGGATTTTCACAAGTAGAGGGGATTGACTATGATGAGACCTTTGCTCCTATTGCAAGGTACTCATCAATCAGATCTATATGGGCACTATTAGCATAGATGGGGTGGAAGATACATTAGATGGATGTGAAGACAACCTTCCTTAATGGCATGACTGAGGAAGAAGTGTACATAGAGCAGTTTGAAGGTTTTGAGACCTTTGACCATGAGTCGCATGTGTGCCGGCTCAAGAAAGCATTGTATGGGCTAAAGTAAAAACCTCATGCTTGGTACACAAGGATAGATAGTTACTTCACTAGGTTGGGCTTCACGAAGAGTGAAGCGGATGCGAACCTGTACCACATAGTGGTGGAAGGTAAATTGTTGATCATTGTACTTTATGTTGATGATCTCATACTAACAGGTGATGATCAATTGATCAAGTCTTGCAAGGAGGACCTTGCAAGAGAGTTTGATATGAACAACATGGGGCTCATTCATTAATTTCTTGGCATGAAGGTATGGCAGGGAGATGGGGAGTTGTTTGTGTCTCAGGGTAAGTATGTCAACAAGATACTCAGGAGATTCCACATAGAGAGCAACAAACCCATGGAGACTCCTCTAGCAGCTAACTACAGGAAGGAGGTTGCTACTTCAGGGGAATTAGTGGAAGCTATTGTTTACAGGTAGCTTATGGGTTCACTCATGTACTTGGTGAACACACGAGCATATATGTGCTATGCAGTTCACCAACTTAGTCAAGCGATGGTTAGGCTTACCAAGCTATATTGGAAGGAAGTAAAGCATGTGTTGAGATACCTCAGGGGCACTTCTTAGAATGGACTATGGTACTGAAAAATAGAGGGAGTGAAACTTCAAGGTTTCACCGATGCAGATTGAGCAGGGAGTCCATCCAAATGGAAGAGCACATCAGGAGGGATATTCAGTATTGGGTCAGCGGCAGTTTCTTGGTACAACAGGAAACAAAGATCGGTTGCACTCAGTTCAACAAAGGCAGAGTACATGGTTGCAAGTCAGGAAGCATGTGAGGCCATCTGGATGAGGAAGATCCTGGTTGGTTTTTTTGGTCAGCAGATGGATCCAACTGTGATTTATTGCGATAATCATAGTTGTATCAAACTCTCTGAAAATCCAACTTTTCATTATTGTTCCAAGCATATTGATATCCGATATCATCATCTCAAAGATTGTGTATTGAGGAAGATTATGTTGTTAGAGTACATTCCCACAGAGGAGCAAGATGCTGACATTTTGACAAAGGCATTGTCAAGATGTAAATTCGAGTTTCATAGAGATAGGATCGGGGTAGCTGATAATCCCTTTCTTGTTGAGAGGGAGTGTTGAGAAATGGCAATAAGAAATTCCAGTTTAATTTTTCCTTGAATTAAACGAAGAATTAAAATCAAATTTTATTCTCATAGAAACTTGTAAATAGTTAATCAAGATTAATTAACTTAATTAGCTTAGGAATTTTGAGTTGGAAGTCTTTATGTATCCATGTATATGTTCTCCCTAAGTTTTAGGGGTCCAGTATGAGTTTAAATTGAGTTGGAAATCAGATCACTCAGCTTACTAAGTTAAGTTCAGTTAAATTAGTTCCAAACTGTTTGAGGAACTAATAAAGAGTTAACAGTTAGTTGGTGCACTAGTACATCCACAAGTGTCACTCTAGTTAACTGAAGATTCCCTCATCAGAAACTCATGCATGTCGATTATGAGAAAGACCCAGTTGAGACTAGAGTGCAGGGACAGTGTATTATCAGTTGTATTATTTACATGAGTGTAAATATCATGCATGCATCATAGATTGATCCTATGTTTGGATTGTGCAGTTTCAAAAGCATGAATTCCCTTTAAATATGGGCTATTCATCCTAGGAATTACGCAAGAGATTAGGGGCTTGCAGAGCTGCAGAATTGGCTAAGTGTTGGCCAAGATCTAACTTGTGAGCTGAGAGATTTTAGCATACTTGTGTGGAATTGTTCTAGTGATAACAAGATTTGTATCTTCACTCATATTTCTGACATATGCAATATAGATAGCGGGGTTTTGAGCAGTGACTTTCCCCAGATACATCTTGCGTTATGTGCCATTGATTTATCTTCTTCTTATTCATATTGTTTTCATCGATCTATTGGCTTTCGCTGGTTGAAATTAGATGTAGATTATTGTCATGTGCTTTAGTACATTGCATGAGAATTTGAATCTACAATATTTTCTACACCTGCTACTGAATATTGTGGGCCCCCATATCCAGGTAATGATCCAAGAGGTGGACTCCTCAAGGACCCATCTATAGTGCTCTGGGGCTACAGCACCAAGTCACCCCACCTCACTCCTAGAGGTATATCGGTGAACATAGTGAATTCTTCCTCTAATATGGAGGAAAACCTATAAATCTCTAAAGAAGCTACCTATTGGTCCTACTTCTCCTCCTTGTCCTTCTTCCTAAGAGGACACTAGGTACTGTAGTGGCAAAAATTGCCACACTTGAAGTACTTGACCTTTGACAGGTCCTTATTCTTCTTCCTCTACTCCACCTTCCCTTAACTAGGACCCTTAGATGTGAGGGCCACATTCTTCTCCTCCTTCACCATCTTTTATCTGATGTTGTTGCTACCATTAATGGAGCTCTTTAACATAGCTCATCTCAACTCGTCATACTCCAAATTGACCCACACCTTGTCCCATCCTGATAGCATGTCTCTGCCAAATATACTTTGGACAAGGACCTACCAATCCTCAAAGACATCGTTGAGAGTTGATCACACTAGCTCTGAAGGTTGAGACATTGCACCAACAGCCAGCAGCTGGTCCCGGACCTCCTGAATCATGGTAAGGTAGGGGTCTATGTCTTCCCCTTTCTACATCTGAATGAGTCTCATCTTCTCTTCGAGATAGATTTTTTGCTGCTCGGAAGTACCCTGATATAGTGTCGCAAGATAATCCCACATCTACTTAGCAGTATCTTTTTCAGCTATATGCGAGACTACATGATCCCTTACTCCATCTAGGATCAACCGCTTCGCATGTGTCATCTCCTTTATGTACTCTTTCAATTGATCTACATCCCGAGGAACCACCATTACATTGTCAATGTAGGCTTTCAAGACAAATTCATCTAGAAGGAAGGACATCCTTGCCTTCCAGATGACATAGTTGGAATCTCCACCAACCTGTCCTGATCACGAAGCCCTATAGTGGCCATCTCAATGAACTGTTGAGAACTCCATCTTTCCTTTTGCTCGGTTGTTGCTACGCTACTCGCACACCCTTTTGGAATGAGAAGATTTTCTCACAACTACTACCAATCTGCAAGGAAATATGAAACTTCTTGAGACTAGAAGTACCCTAAGAGAAATTTTCTCTTTGTGTGTGTTCTTCTATCTTCCACCCTAACATTGGTTTTGCACTAGAAATTTGTTGTAAAACCCTCTGTGTCCAACTAGAGATATGCCAAACGAAAAATCTAAGCTGCTCCCTCTACCTTTGGAATCACTTGATCTAGAGAGATCCAATTTCTCTACCCCTCACTCAGAGAAATTGAACCTGCACAAGTAACTCAGCCTTCTGGAAGAATGACTGTGTTGCCCTTGGGAATTTTAACCTAGTGTGAGTAGCGAAATTCCTTGTTTTCACCTCTAAGCTCTCTAATTGATCAATTGCACTCTAATGCCATGTGAAAATTTCTACAATGGAATCCTATTGTAGAAACTAGAAATTATTCTCCTATTTGTTAATTTTATTTAACAATTTATTTGTTTTAAGAAAAAACTTTCTGTAGAAATCACATATGAGAATAATTTCAATATGGATAACAGAAGCCCGAATTCAAAAATTTATTTGTTGTTTGCTACAGAAAATACTAAATAAATCACATTGCAAACTACACAAATAAAACTACATAATAATAAAACGCTAGAAGATGAGAAATGCTATCACACATACATAAAAATTTACACAGTTATTTTTAACAAAAGTCCCCGGAAAAACCCAACTTGGGAAAATCGGTGCAGCGGCTGAGGGTTTTATTATTATGCAATAGTAAGAAATTATGAGTACAACTGGATGTCGAAATATGGAAATCATATAGAGAAAAATACTGGAAAAAATGTAGTGAAGAATTTTCCTCACCCCACGGGCAAACCCCTTGCACAACTTGCCTTCATAAACGCAGCGCTCTAAACCTTTGCATCAACCTCTGCGCTGCACTGTGCAACCTATTTGACGTCAAGCCTCTAACTAATCTTTGATGAAGTCATTCTTCCTTTTGTTGGTTGGGAAGATGCTTCTTCGACACTCTGGGACTTCTTTCCAGCCTCTGGAACTGAAGACATATTTCCCTCTCAGCAAATTGAACTCGCCTCTAGAATTTGTTGCGTAGTCCCTGCATCAACCTCTCTATGGCTCTTTTTCTTCTCTGCAAATGCACTCACTGGATCTGGAATCACTTCCTCCAACCTCATTGTCTATGCCCCTATCTCACTATTCAATCTCTAACTCTCTGGCCACTGATTGTTGTTACTCTAGAAATCGATATGTTAAGAAATCAAACTACTCAAGTGATTTCTCCATCACCACATCGACCTCCTCTTATAATCCTCTATTGGAGCACCAATGGCCAATATTAAAACATAATCGATGGCTAGGATCATCTCTGGATCGATCTATGTGAGTTTCTAGATTATTCTCGCGTTGACTTAATTAACCTATTTTCCTAAGTTTAGACTTAGGTAAATTAAAAAATTGGTTAATAATCTAATTAAGTCTTCTAGGCGGAATTTCCATAAATGATTTATGGGTTCTCGATATCTCATGTATTCTAGCCTATCCACAAAGTCCTGTGGCTAGAACACATCTGATGTTACAAAAACTAACATTCTTCACGTATGTAAGGGACATACATTTACAAAGAGGTAAATTGAGTTACATATTCATCCATGGATAACTGACCAAGTCGGGGGTCATGAAATTCCGTTTCTTTGTAATCGTAAAACCATTCATTCAAATCCTTATCCTTGAAGTATTGCTAAAACTTTTCCCACGTAATTGTTTGTTCATCAACCCCTTGGACTGCTTTAACCTCTTCCCACCACAATGTTGCTTTTCCTTGAAGTTGATAAATTGCCAGATGGGCCTTCAAATTTTCATTGTACTTGTAAATTTGAAAATACTTATTAATGTTTACTAACCATGCTTCTACAGCCTCCTTAGATTCACCGTCAAAGGTTGGGGGTTTGATTTTTCTAGACTCCCCTTGTAATTCTATTTTTTGTCTCTTTCTTCCTTTTTCTATTCTTTCCCGAGAAGCATTTTCATATTCTTCCTCCTTTGATTCCTTAGTACCCTTTGATTCTTGTGTAAGAATTTTCTCTGGTATTTTGTTTTCTCTTCGCCTATGTGATTATGCCATTCTACCATTATCGGGAGTTGGGGATGATTTTTTTTTCCTAATATTTGTTAAAGTTTTATTTATTCTTTCCTAGTCTCCCATTAATTTTTCATTATCAGCTCTTAATTTGGCCATCTTTGTTCTTAGTTGTTGTATTGTCTCCATCAACATTACAGTTGTGGATCGAGATTCATCCCCTAAATGAACCCACATCTCTAGATTGGGTCACAGAAAAGGTATTGAACTAGGGGTCTTGTAGGTGGCATAGACATCCTACCACTACCTCTTCTCATTTTTATGGAATAGAAAACACAATTTGTCACTATCCTGGTTGCCCTGAATTGACCACAGTATAGTTACCGTGGATCCAATACCACTTGTAATACACCTCAACACACAAAAATAATATATATATATAGTCTTACCACTTACCAATTACTATGTTATAAATGATTTTATTATGATTCCTTTATTATTAATTTTTTATGTGGTTAGGTGTTGAATGTGGATCAAAGGTTATGCCAACCTAGTTTCTAATGTTATTGGCATTGTATAATTCTCCAATTTTCTTGATCATAATATTAAAAAAAAAAAAAAAAACTTATTTATAATGTGCGATAGCATTCATGGTATTATATTTTATTCAATGTGCGGTGGAATTGATGTTATTATATATGTTTACAAGTTCCTTTACACACTTTGCGTATATCTTTCTTGTCTGGTCCTAGTATTTCCAGTGTCTGATACCCATCCACCGAACTCTTATTCTACCTCTGCATCGCTGATAAATCACCATTCAATTCTAGCCTCCCTTTATGCTTTTGCAATTTCTCTGCGAGTTTGAGTTCATGTGACAGATGGTACCTTGAGATGAAGGGAATTTGAAGAGTATAGGCTCCTCCTCCACCTATTCTCTTTGATATTCTCAAAATCCATTATGTCATCGTTTTAGCTGTTATTTGCTGTATTTTCCCCAGGAGTTTTGAGGATCGAAGCATTCTCTGTTGGTTTTACATCTATTTAAAGCGCAATGAGGACGAATTTTCTTTGAAGACAAAGGTATTTCTGGGATAGATTCCACATAACTGATTCGACTAGAGGAGTGAAGCTTGGACAGAATTGTTGTTCTAGTCGTAAACATAATGAATAGCTCCAGGAGCCAGCGCGGAAAACATTCGAATCTGTTAAAGCGTGATTTTGTAAATCATTATAGCAACTCACTCAAAACCTGTGGACGCATTTCAAACTTGCACCATTTTGTGTCACTTAAGTTCCAGGCTGAGGAAGACGTAAACAACACAGGCCAAATTTTTGAGTGATAAATCCATCCAGCAGAGAAATAAATTCCTCACGCAACACCTCTATTCGACGGAACTCATTCCGAGGAGATATACCAGCTCACCTACCCTTGAGACTAATTATCATAGGCCAAGTCCACCCCACACAGGTAATTGCAGCCCTATGTTACCAGAAACGAGAAACGGAAACGAAACGAGAAACGAAAACGGTGCGAGAAACGGAGTTTGGAGGTTTCGCACTCAAGAAACGAGGAGAGAGAAAATGAAAATAAAAATAAAAAATACAGCGATAGTTTCAATTTTCAATATAGTTTCAACTAAATTTCCAGCGCAAATTTTATTAAAAACCTAAATAATTTAAATAAGAAACTAACGCTTAGCAAATTGACTATTAAATATATACATTCTTATGCCTCCTAATCAATTAAGTGTATACATTTTTATGCATTTTGTGCCTTCAGCTAATTATTAGAATTGCAATTAAATGTGAATTTCTTGAGCGACATATAGAATAGTGTTTAAACTATGAATTTTAACAATATATATGTTAAAGGAAAACAAATCAACTAAAAAAAGGGACAATAGTACAGAAATGATCAACTTTCTATATACTTGGCATAAACCTCTAGGTTATTGAATGAATACATGAGTGAAATCTACAATAAAGAGTGAAAACACAGAGCTGAAAATGACATGCAAAAGAGCGAACTACCACCAGTAAAAGATTTCCCAAAAAATATATGCACGCGTTAGCTAAAATAACCGTAAAAAACGGCGTTTCCGTCTGGTTTCCGTTTCTTACACGTTTTTTACGGGGAACGGTCGCAACCGTCCCGTTTCTGGTAACTAAGTTGCAGCCGACTGAAACCACTGGAAACACGACGGTTTTGACCATTCGGAAATTGTCAAGGAAGGGCTATATCTCAGCAAGGTATGGTGTTTGTGGTATGTTGAGGATGCACGTCAAGTGTTTGACAGAGTCTTCCCATCGAAATTGACAGTCACTCTAATACCAAGATGGCGGTAGACAAGTCTTCTCTAAATCTTTTGATGAATTTTACTGCTGATGAAAACACAGAGATAAAAGAATGGGTTTCAAACCCAGGGATTGGATTCATGCAACAAGACGAGTTGTGCCAAGATGACATGTTTAGTCTTGCTGAATTATCAGTTGTTGAAGACCAGCGAGAGCAAGTGGTATTCAGCCTGATCGATATCACCATGGATTCGGATTTATCATTCTGGACAACTCAGATAAAACAAATGCTGCAAAAAATGGAATTTCTTGAAACTGAAAAACAAGCAACTATGTTCAAAAATACACACCCTCTCTATCAGAATTTCAGAGGTGGAGGGGGATAATTTATCCCTTAATAAGATGTTACATGAAACCAAAGAACAAGAAATTCTCCATCCTCCAAATGGTGCGCTGCATGCATAAATTCTTGACCTTAAAAGAAAACAAGAACAAATTCGATCCCAGCAAGCCACCTTCAAACAAGAAACTAACACACACATCAATTCTTGGATACAGGTGGTTCGAGGGAAGGATAAAACTCCTACCCCTCTTGCAGAAGTTGAGGAGGTGATGCAAGAAAAACTTGTCAAAGAACACAACATACGGGCAAAAGAATTGAATCTCAAGGTGAGAGGTCTCCCCATATCCCACCCCTCTCTGGATCTTATGGAAGTGGGAGCTAGGTTCCTTTGAGACACCCTTAGCCTCCCCAATATATATTTGGACAAAGCCTGACTGGGCTACAACTCCACTCTCTTCTTCAGGTTCCAGATTGCATCTGATCAACTTCGTGCCCTCAGGGCTAAGCGGAAATTGTTTTCTCTTTCCAACAGAATTTTTTTAGACGAGGACCTCACTCGATCACAGGTTGTGGAACTTAAACAATCTAGAGAATAGGTTATGGCAGCATGACAATCAGGGAAATGGGTAGTTATCACGAATCTTCGGGTAGTCATTTGGGACTCCTTCCCACCTGAGTGGGATCCCCTAATTGGAGGTTCTAAATGACGGGCGCACTTGGGGAGGCGATAGGGTACAGGCATTTCTATCCACTGTTGGAATGGAAATGGATCTTTCTAGTCATCTTTGGGACTCTTATATGACGCTCTCAAATCAGCGGACATCCTCTTCATGACTGAGACTCATGCGAGCCCTGTTTGACCCCTACCAGATATTGCAGGTTACCATTAGATCTTAGTTTGCATGCAGGAGATGAGGAGCTCGGGAAGAGTCAGAGGCTCAAGTGGATTTTCTTGTTTTTCTAGTGACTCACTTTGGAACAAGGTATCTTTGGTAGCCGAATATGAGTTTTTCAAGTTTATGTGGATTCGGATTAGCGTCAGAGTCTCTCCTCCGAGGGACATCTGCATTGCAGTGTGTTACTTTCCCCCATTATTCACCATTTTCCATCCATAATGGCTCAAATGGGGACCCATTTATAGACTTTCACACCGGAATCACCCAGTACTATGTTGTTGGGGAATCCATCCTCTTAGGTGACTTCAATGCGCGTACTAGAGATCTCCAAATCCCACTCCACGGTCGAACAAAAGATGTGTTTTATACCCAAGGGATAGATCCATATTTATTAAGGCTTCACCCGATGTCAGATGATGCTTTGGGGCCCAGGGGTTGTTGATTCTAAATGGTCTCCCCTGTTTCCCAGACTCTTGCTTTTGCAGATGTCGGCCATATGGCGGGGGTGCGAGTGTAGTTGATTATGTCCTTGCTAGCCATAAATTTATCCCTTTTATTCTCCATTTCTCGATCTCCCCCATCCCCCTTTTAGATCATGCACTTATTTTCTTATCTCACTGGTTTGACCCTCCCCTTCCACCCCATCCATCCCCTCAGGACCCACCCCGAACTACCTTCCAATTTGACGAAGGAGACCCTGACATATTCTCCTCTACCCTACGTAATATTCTCCCATCGAAGACCCAATTCTCCTTGATTGATTCTTCTTCTACTAAATAAACATGTCTTTCATCTGCCATTTGGGAAGCAGCACTCAAATCCTTCCCCCACTCCACTAGTTCCACTTCCATCTCCCCTAAATTTGGATCTTGCCCCATGAACAAGTGGTACGATGACGAATGCAAGACTCTATATCGAGAACTTCAATATGCTTTCACCCACTCTCAAACCTTCTACTATGACCTCAAAGCTTCTTATCGTTGTCTCCTTCGTCGCACGAAACAACTCTTTGTCTCTCATAGAAGATGGGAACTTTCTGCTCTCCTTGCCCACTCTCCTAAACAATTTTTGTGTACCATCCTTCCCTAGCACTCCCCTCTTCCACCTGACCTCGGCCCTACATCCATGTTCTCTCACACTTCCAACCTTTATGATATACCCGGGTAGGCCAAAATTCATGTTACATCCCCACCCTCTTCTTGTTACCTATTCTCATACAGAGATATTAGAGAGGTCATTTGGGTGATGAACAGTAGCAAAGCAGCCGATGAGAAAGGCTACCAAGCAAAGTTATTTAACCATGGTTTCCATGCTTTGGTTAGCTACTTGGCTAATCTCTTCAACCATGTAGTTCGTGAAGGTTTTCCACTGACATGGTCACACCACATCATCCATTTGATCCACAAATCAGGTTCCATCTCAAATCCCAATAACTACATAACGATCATGGTGGGCCACATGTTCTCGAAGTTGTATGCTACTGTTCTACAGAGGAATCTCTCCAGTGACCTTGAGTATAGACAGCTTAGAGCTAGGGTACAGGAAGGTTTTCGACCGACTCATCAAACCATTGACCACATCTTCACCCTTTGCACCATCATTAAGGAGGCATGACACCACTCTTCGAAAGTCTATTGTTGTTTCGTAGATTTTTTAAAATATTTTGGTGTTGTTCCGAGAGAGGCCTTACTCCAGAGACTCAAAGATATTGACATCTCTGCAACCCTATTGACCACTATTATGTTCCTATATGAGTTTTTTATTGGTCGTCTTCACGTGGCTCATGGGATGTCTGATTTCATATGAAGCATTATTGGGGTCAAACATGGTTTTCCATTGTCCCCTACCCTATTTGGGGTCTATATTGATGTGTTGGAGGCATTTCTACACGAGCATATTTAGGACACTGATGGTTGCCTTCTTCACTAGGTTTTGATATCTATTCTACTCTTTGCTGACGACGTGATCCTCCTCTCCTCATCCCCAAAAGGATTACAAAGGCAGTTAGATGCCTTAGCTCTGTTTTGTGATCATCGATAGTTGACGGTAAACCTGGGTAAAACCAAGGTTATGATCTTCAATGGGGTGAAGAAAACCTCAAACCTTCAATTCCTATTCAGAGGGGAGGAGATTGAGATCACCGGCACATATACTTACTTGGGGGTGCGATTCTCAAGTCCTCGCTTCAGTTTGCGACTAGCGCTTCAGCCTCGGATCGACAAAGGATATGGATCCTTAGCCCTTCTCGAGAGATAGTGCTTTCGACATCACTTCCAGGACATCTCGTCTAAGATGAGCCTCATGGACACCTTGATTTGTCCCACTTTTTTAAATGGCTCAGAGATTTGGGGACCATATTTACTTGTGTTAGATTGGGCTTTAGCTAGGAGAGTCCAGATTCTTCTTCTCCACCGCATCATTAGATGCAAACTGACAGTACCACAACACATTATCCTTGTAGAGTTTGGATCTCAGCCATTTTGGATTGAGACGGTCTTCAGATTGGTTTCATTCTTGCATCGTGTTCAAGACTTTGCAGACTCGATAAAGAGTAGGGATAGATATCCCTACTTGGCATATTTCTCTTTTGGGACTATTGCACATTCGACTCCCTCAGGTTGAGCAAGATGTTGGTTTACAAGAGTTTCAAATCTCTTAGAGTTAGTGGGAATTCAATTGGATCATCTCCCTCTTTTCCAATATCCCTTAAGATGCTCCTAGTCACCTTTTACCTACTAGACAGGAGCTAAACAAGATCATCAAGGAGGAAATCTATAAGAAGTTTGTCCAGGTCACCTAGGTCAATCCTCCAAGAGGTTTGCACCCAAAGATGGCCTTCTACGTTGAGCACTTATTGGAGTTGAGAGACAGGCTCATTTTTCGACCCCAATATATGTTTCACCACTGAATGCATGCTCTTCACATTCCTCTAGGCCAGTTCAGAGTAGGTTCTCATAGACTTCGGGTAGAGATGGACCACCAAGTGGATAGACCAAAAAGAATCTCCCCGATATGTCATTTACAGGAAGTGGAGACTGAGGTGCACTTCATTCTTGGATGCCCTATCTACTACGAGATCATAGGAAGGTTTCATTGCTTGTTTAGAGATTCTCAAATCCTCACCGAATTTTTCAGGTATCCTGATCAGAGATGTTTGGCCCTATCTATGCAAGAGGCTCTCAGGTTCTGAGCGCATATTCTTCAGCCTCCCATCAAACCAGACCCCACACAAAGGATCATGACATTTTTCAGGGTACTATCTTCAAACAGGGGCACTAAGAGACCGATTGATACCAGTATGTATCTAGACTCTAGATTAGTGAGGATCTATGGGACCTCACCCCACCACACGATATCTCAGCAGCAGATCCATATCAGATCCATTCCTGGGAGGCGGACTAGGTCCTCCAGACCTCAACAGCGCGTGAACCCCCCTCCCCCCCCCTCGATGACAATTTAGTGGACAGTCCACACTTTCCACCAACTCTTCATCGAGCCAATAGACCTTGTTGAGTTTCTTAAGTGCTCTTCATTCAGCCTCGGATGTTAGGAGAGATGGGTCTGATCCTCAGACTTATTAGCTCCTGGATCTTCTCTACTAGTGCCATATGCTGATTTACTTCACGCATTGTATCTTTTTTTAGGAGACTGTTTGGTTCTCTTGCTTTGTATGGACATCATTGTACTCAACATTCCCTTCGACCTACTTTGTGGTCATTAGTTGGACATAAATATAATTACCTTATATTATCTTATACATTTATTCATGTTGATGTTATTCTATGCTCTTACATTGTTTGGATTACACCAATACTATAGTTGTTAGAAAATTATATATTACAGAGAAACGGAACACATAAAATATATTGCATAAATACAAACATAGAAAACACATAAAATAAGAGAGACATAGATATACGGGGTTCACCTAATTTGGGCTACGTCCATGGAGAAATAGCCAGTCCTTCCTTTTATATTATCTAGCAAACTGAAGAGATACAACCTACGGCAGATCTGGTGTAATTCCCTCTTCGCTCTCACACAATCTCCTCTCTCTTTCTCACTCAGAATACAGATCTATATAGACGCAATACGGTTACCTCATATATAGCGAGGGGTTTCCTTCTAGGGCAAAAAACCCTAAATTAAACATAACTTCTACTGTCAGATCTCGGCCTAACGAATGGACCAGATTGACTATGAAATTACAACATTTTACAAGGCAATTTTACATCTATTTTTAGCTTCGAGGGCGCTGCCCCCAATCCCCCCACCAGGGGGAGGGCTCCCAAAGGTTGTAGCTGGCCCCCTTGGACCCCCCCTACAGCGTATATTTTTGGGCGGCGTTGCTGACACATTACGAACTGGGGTCCAATGTGGTAATACCTCTAAATAAAGAAGATAATCAGGCTCCACACCCAACAATCTCCCATTTGGAGACTGATTATAGAAACTCCACCGCTACTTCATTTGCTGGACAATGACTCCACTTTGGACCTAGTTGTTTCTCATCTTCTTCATCATACTTGAAGACCAATTGAAACTGAGCAGACTCTCAGTTTCTCCTTGGTTGCAACTTTTGTTAACATATCTGCAGGATTCTGGCTAGTGTGTATCTTTTCCAGCTTCAACTGTCCATCTTCCAACGCTGACTGTATGAAATGGTAATTGAGTTGTATATGTTTAGTCTTGGAATGAAATGTAGAGTTCTTTGCAAGATGTATGGCACTCTGGCTTTCATTGTATAACCTGACCAACTCCTGCTTCTTACCCAATTCATCCAAAAACCTTTGTAACCAAATCATTTCTTTACTAGCCTCTGTAGCAGCAACATACTCTGCTTCCGTTGTTGAGGGTGCAACAACATTTTGCAGTTTTGAGACCCAACTAACAGTTGTTCCACCTACAGTAAACACATACCATGTTGTGCTCCTCCTCTTATCTCTATCGCCCACCATATCTGCAACAACATATCCCTGTAGAGCAATGTTTGAACCACCAAAGCATAATGTTTGATTTGTGGTACCTCTCAAAAACCTAAGAATCCACTTCACCGCCATCCAATGTTCTTTTCCTGGATTGTTCATGTACCTGCTTACACTCCCACTGCATGTGCAATATTAGGCTTTGTGCAGACCATTGCATACATTAAGCTTCCAACTGCTGATGCATATGGAACTTTAGACATATGAGCCATTTATTCCTGAGCCTTGGGACACTCCTCCTTACTTAATTTGAAATGGCTAGCCAAAGGTATACTAACTAGTTTTGCATTCTACATATTAAACCTTTTCAACATGTTTTCTATGTACTCACCTTGAGACAATGTTAATTTTCGATTTTTCCTATCTCTAGTTATTCTCATACCAAGGATTTGTTTTGCAGCGCCCAAATCCTTCATTGCAAATAAGTTCGCCAATTTTATTTTGAGCACATTTATTTCCTACATGTTAGAACTTGCAACAAGCATATCATCTACATACAATAACAATATAATATAGCTGTCATCATTTTTCCTTTTGAGATAAACACAATGATCAGAGTGACATCTAGTATAACCTTGTTCAGACATAAACCTGTCAAATTTTAGATACCACTGCCTTGGAGCCTGTTTTAAGCCATACAAGCTCTTCTTAAACCTGCACTCTAGTTTCTCCTTCCCTTTTACATCATATCCGTGTGGCTGCTGCCTATATATCTCTTCCTCCAAATCCCCATGGAGAAAGGTTGTCTTTACATCTAACTGCTCAAGATGCAAATCTTCAGTTGTTACTAGACTTAAAATAGTTCTGATTGAAGTCATTTTAACAACAGGAGAAAATAACTCATCAAAGTCTATAGCGTTTTTATGTGCAAACCCTTTCACCACAAGTCTAGCTTTATACCTTTTCTACCTCCATCTTCTTCCTTCAACTTGTAAACCCATTTATTATGTAATGTTGTTTTACCTGCAGGCAACCTGACTAAGTCCGAAGTCTGGTTATGTGCTAAGAAGTCCATCTCTTCTTTCATGGCTTGCTCCCACTTCTTCCTAGATTCTACCTGCACTGCTTCTTCATAAAATTCTAGTTCACCAGAATTAGTCAACAATACATAATATAATGAAGGAGAGTATCGTTCAGGGGGTCTACTTATCCAGGTAGATCTTCTAACACCACTTTCAGGTGTTTGAGGTGTTTGTTGTTGTTGTGGTTGTTGTTCTAGCCGTTGATCGTTATCCTTTTCAGACACCATCACTTTTTCCGTGATCTCATCAAGCACTGTGTATTCTCTGTTTTCTTTTTCTTGTTTCTTTTCCTGCAGCTGATTCTTATACAAAACCTTTTTATTGAATATAACATCTCTTCTCCTAATGATTTTGTGTTTTTCATAATCATAAAAGAGATAACCAAAATCATTAACACCATATCCAATAAAAGTACATTTCTTTGATTTTGCCTCAAGATTTGTTCTATTTTCTTTATTAATGTGGACAAAGGCTTCACAACCAAAAGTTTTTAAAAATGAATGGTTTACCTTTTTACCTTTCCATGCCTCCTCTAGAATACCATCATCCAGGGAACTTGAAGGCCCTCTGTTTATTAGATAAACAGCAGTATCTACAGCATCTACCCAAAATTGTAAAGGCAATCCTGCATGCAATCTCATGCACCTTGCACGCTCCATGATTGTCTTGTTCATCCTTTCTGACACACCATTTTCTTGTGGTGTTCCTGGAACTGTCTTCTCTCTGCTAATTCCATTCTCTAAATAGTATCTATCAAACTCTTTGCTGCAATATTCACCTCCATTGTCTGATCTGAGACACTTCAACCTTTTTCCTATCTCATTTTCAACCAAAGCTTTGCATTTCTTAAAAGTATCAAATACATCAAATTTATTTTGAATACAATAAATCCAGGTTTTTCTGGTTGCATCATCAATAAAAGTAACATAATAATAAGAGCCACCAAGAGATGATACCTGAGCAAGTCTCCATACATCTGTATGCACAAGCTCTAATTTTTCGCTCTTCTTTTCTTTCCCAACTCTGAGGAATCTGACTCTCTTCTGTTTTCCACAAACGCAATTCTCACATAATTTTAAATCAACATGCTTCAAACCTGGCAACAAATTTCTTGAGTGAAGAAGTTGCATCCCCTTCTCACTCATGTGCCCGAGCCTATGATGCCACAATGTCGTATCTTCTCCTATAGAGGTTAAATCATTAACATAATTAGAAATACCATTGCATAAATACAATGTACCAACCTTTTCACCTTTTGCTATTACCAGGTATCCTTTAGTGACCTTCCAGATTTTATTTGTAAAAGTAGTCACACAGCCTTCACCTCCCAACTGCCTTGTTGAAATAAAAAATTTCTTCAGATCTGGAACATGCCTTACCTCCTTCAATAGCCATTGATTTCCATTATGTTCTTTTATGAAAACTGTTCCCATTCCAATGATTTTACAGGGTTTATCATCACCTAATCGAACCTGTCCAAAATCTCCTTGAACATAATCATGAAAATGTTTCCTATCAGGTGTGGCATGGAATGATGCCCCTGAATCTACCACTCGGGTATCAATAATATTTTTTAAAGAAATAATCAAAGCATATTGCAACACATCACCTGTCACTTTTGCTTCATAATTGTTTTCTTGCTACGCGTCTCCTTCTTTTCCATTCCAAGACTTGCAATCTTTCTTTCGGTGTCCTTTCTTCCCGCATTTCTAGCACACTATCCCCAAACTAGACTTGGATTTGCCTTTCCTTGACTTCCTACGATATCCTAGACTCTTTCCTCTTTCCATTTTTCTTCCCCTAATCTCTACAGTCAAAGCATTACCTGATGTCTCACCGGAGCTTTTCCGTCACATTTCCTCGCTAAGGATTGCACCGACAACATCATCAAACTTTAAAGTACTAGATCTAGAGACAGAGTTACTAATGGCCATAACTAAACCATTCCAACTTTTTGGCAATGAGAACAGAAATAACAGAGCCCTAACTTCATTATAAAAAGTTACCCCTACAGAACTTAATTGACTTGTAACTGTATTAAATTCATTTAAATGATCAGCAACAGATCCACCTTCTGACATTTTCATATTAAATAAACGCTTCATAAAAAATACCTTATTTGAGGCTGAGGGTTTTTCATATAGTTTGGCCAATGTCTACATTAAACCCTCTCTTGTCATTTCCTTTGAAATATTAAATGCTACCGATGCCACTAGGCACAGCTGTATTGTTCCAAGTGCCTTTCTGTCAAGAATATCCCATTCTGTGTTTGTCATACTCATCAGCTTCTTTGCCTTTCCGCTCAAGGTTGGTACAGATCTCTCTAATACAGATAATCTTCCATCTGCATCTTCCACAACTAGTAGTTTTGGCTGTTAAATTTTTCGACCCTAAACCTACCATCTTTTGCCATTGCTCCCACTCGAACCAGAAACCCTTCTCTCCTGCAAGATTATCATCCAAATAGACCTTTGGCTCTGATACTAGTTGTTAGAAAATTATATATTACAGAGCGACGGAACACATAAAATATATTGCATAAATACAAACACATAAAACAAGAGGGACACAGATATACGTGGTTCACCCAATTTGGGCTACATCCACAGAAAAACAACCAGTCCTTCATTTTATATTATCCAACAAATTGAAGAGATACAACCTACAGCAGATCTGGTGTAATTCCCTCTTCGCTCTCACACAATCTCCTCTCTCTTTCTCACTCAGAATACAAATCTACATAGACGCAATACAATTACCTCATATATAGTGAGGGGTTTCCCTCTAGGGCAAAAAACCCTAAATTAAACATAACTTCTACTGTCAGATCTCCACCTAATGAATGGACCAGATTGAATACGAAAGTATAACATTTTACAAGGCAATTTTACATCTATCTTTAGCTTCGGGGGCGCTACCCCCTAGCGGGGGGGCTCCTAAAGGTCACAGTCGCCCCCCCTGGACCCCCCTACAGCGTATATTTTTCGAGCGGCGTTGCCAACACATTACGAACTAGGGTCCAATGTGGAGATACCTCTAAATAAAGAAGATAATCAAGCTCCACACACAACAATCTCCCACTTGGAGACTGATTATAGCAACTCCACCGCTGCTTCATTTGCTGGACAATGATTCCACTTTGGACCTGGCTATTTCTCATCTTCTTCATCATACTTGAAGACCAATTGAAACTGAGCAAATTCTCAGTTTCTCTCTCTTTACAACTTTTGTTAACATATCTATAGGATTCTGGCTAGTGTGTATCTTTTCCAGCTTCAATTTTCCATCTTCCAACGCTGACCATATGAAATGGTACTTGAGTTGCCCCACCCTGGACCCCCCTACAGCGTATATTTTTCGAGCAACGTTGCCGCCACATTACGAACTAGGGTCCAATGTGGTGATACCTCTAAATAAAGAAGATAATTAGGCTCCACACCCAACAACTATACACCTAGCTCTTGTAGATGGTATCTGAACTCTCACAAAACTTGCCAGTTGTACACAACTTTGGGGTTTAATGTTCTTGGGATACGAGGTATAGTTGATCGACAATGTAAACTCTTTAGGGTTTGAATCAATAGCAGGTAGAAGAAGAAGTGATTAGAGAGTAACCACTTTCCTTCCTTGGCGTCGTGCTCTGCTCAGTTTCACTCTTCCTCTCGCTAAGACAAGTTTTGCAACCTCCTTTGTATTTTATGTCGATGTTAATGCCAAGAATAGCTTCATCCAACATAAAGCGACATCATTTTCTCAGGTAATTTCGTTATCTTCTTCCTTACAAGGTTTATTTACATGGGAGAGGATTTTTTTTCAGTGTGCTAACTCTAGTTATTATTATGTTTTGATTTCTTGGTGTGGTGGTAGTGAATATTGGTTTATTTCTCAACCATCTGCAGATAATTCTTCCTTGGAGGTTTGTGTAGCTCGAGTCTTTTCTAGCTGGACTTATCAGTGGATTGATCCTTAATGTTGATAAGAGTCGTATCCCTTTTTTAATTAATTTTCACTCTTAGTTCTATATTGCATTCTCTGTGAGAATTCTAATTGTCATTGTATAGGGACGCAATGTAGCTGCCAGAGGTGAATGAGCACCATTCTAGGTAAACCCTCCTCCCTTATTTCCACACACATATTATTTCCTTTTAAATTTATGGTTATTAGGGTTTTCTCCCTAACAACTTCAATTTTCCTTTCTTATTTATAGGTGAGGATCTCGAGTGTGACTTCCAGTATGTAATTTCAGGATTCAACATCATTTTCTAGGTTTTAACAAACTCTTCCTCTTCCCTCCTTTCAGGTGTTGTCGAATTTTTAGCATGGACTTCTAGACTTAGCGTTTCTCCTAGGGTCTGCATAATTTTTTTCTCTTTCGAATTATCTTTGTTAAAGGTTTCGAATCTTTCGGATTGGATGGTCGTCAAGGTTGTTTGTGGAATATGGCATGTGTTGATTGTATTTAATCAATAACAAACTACTCTTTTGTGGCCCATGAAGAAGTAGGTTGATTTTAAACTCCATGTATTAGATTATAATGAATTGGCTTACGGCCATTGTTCCTACAACTTGAGATTTGATAAGTAATGTAACTATTATTTTTCTATGGTCATTTTCTTGTAATAGTTTAGTTGTCGATTATTGGTCGTGATAAATCCATGTAGGACCAGTTATTGCTATATACTAGCTTGAACTTTTCTCATACGGCCATTGTTGTCGATGCGACCAAATTCTGAGTGTTTTATGGAAGTATTGTTTTGGTTATATTCTAAGACTTCCTTTTGTAATATGATATTAGCCTTTTCTGTTAACTTCTTAGAATAATTTGTTCTTGGATACGCTTCTCTTTTTCTCAATTGCATGCACAATATGATAATGGTGTCAATTGTATGCACAGTTGTTATTCTTGTGAGGGTTCCTTATTGTTGTATTTGATACTTGTGATGTGACAGAGTTGTAGCACTGGATCTTGTTATTGCTATGTTCACATTATTTCATCGTTTACTTTTAAATGGAGTTCTTCATTTCAGTTTCAATCTTTCCTGAAGGCACTTTACTATCCTTGCTAGGTTTTAACAGAATTGTTAATTTTCGGTCATATGTGTATTCTATGTGATTGCTTATCTTGAAGTAGTTCATGATTTAATAAAGAAATGTCCTCAGTTATGTAAATGTTTGTGTGCACAAAAAAAAATTACTTACGCCTTGTCTTTCATATATATACATATTTATTTACATGTCCAGGGTGTTATAATTTTAAATATTTTTTGTTTATCTAAATATATACACAGTTAACAATATTCCTTTGAAATTATTTATACTTGGTCTACAAATTCTCTGAATAAAAAAATTCTTCATAACATGTTCATTTCAAAGGTACTTTTATGAATTCAGGACTGTTTTCAAGTCGCTAACAGACTCGGCTTGGCCCATAGACTAACCGGAAATTCATATTAAGCTAATACCATGTCTTTTCTAATATTATTTTTTTCTTACAATTAGAGAACACTACAAAATATGGACTAACAATTATATTCCTGAAATAAACATTATCCAACAAAAATACAAATTCTTAGTACTTATTTGTTCCACTTTTCTACTTGTCTAAGCCCACCACAAAATCACGGGGGAAAGAACGCTCCACCCAACCTATGAGAACCAGTTATACCACTGGAACTATGAGAACCATTAACACCACTAGAACTCCTCTCATGCTAGCTTCACATCTAGAACAGTTTTAGAATAGAGACCTACATAGGTCCAACCCAGAACTTTTTTTATCCCAACGAGATTTAGTCTAGGGTTTTTTAACTAAGCACTCAAGCTTCAGTTGGAATTCCACTCGCTAACCAGCTCAAGAATTCCTTATGTTGGCAGTGTCATGCCGTCCTCCACAATGTCCTATCAGAGGTGATAAGTTTGTAGTATGTCTCTCCTTCAAGGTTACCTGGGGTTCCTCTCTTACCCTCTTAGCTCCCTCTTCAAACTAACAGAGCTTATTTTCCAAGGAAGGAATTTGGGCAAATAACCACCTTACCCGTAATTGTCTTTCAACTATGTGGAATGCGAAACTTTTCTCATCGTTACTTTCCAACTTTCAGTGGCTGATTGCAAAAAGCATATATATTAATAAAAGTTAAACAAAACATTTTCTTTCACTAGTCATTTTGGCCTCCACATAGTCCACAGTATCAAAATAACTTTTAACCATAGTAATTAAATAATTACATCTTTACTAGAGGATATATTTTAACCATAGTAATTAAATAATTACATCTTTACTAGAGGATATTGCATTGTTTTTTTTTGTAAGTCAATGTTATATTCATATAGGAAAAAAGGAGTACATTCAGTGGTTCAGAAAATAAGTGGTCTCACCCCTACCAGGTTTGTTGACCAAAATTTGCACCAAGTGACAAAAATACAAAAGGGAAACTAGGGTCATTGTCCATAAATGGTAGGGCCAAAGGCACCAAAAAAGAGATAAAACATAAAAAACACCAGAGAGCATATTATTTGACCGACGTGAGGGAGGTAGGGTTGTTTGGGGTTGTTCCTAAAGGAAGTGGAGGATGGGATTCACATTAAACATGCCCTTCAAAGTGCTTCATCCAAGTCTCCAGCTTTTCTACTTTCTCGGTTGGTCGATTTTGGCCTTACCAAACCATCGCCAGTCTCTCTCGAACTTGGCACTGAAGATAGTGCATTCAGTCCAATGTTGTCATCTGCTTTGCATGCTCCTCGCGACGGACTCTCTTTGTTGTGTCCACTCGTTCTATCAGGTTATTGATAAGTGCTCGACATCTCTCCAAGCAACAATGTTGGATACCCTACCCTTCATTCGTTTCGGCTCAACCAGACCCACGATTCCCCTTGCCACCTCGGTTCCTCCACCCCGACAACTCAGCTTCTCAACCCGCATACCACCATCCCTACTAGAACCTCGTTTACCTCCTCCACGGCCTCCACGCACTCCCACACTAACCAGTCGTGCACGTCCAGTGGCCTTGCCACCCCAAAGGGGAGCCCCAGTGGCAATTGCTGAGTCCACCACACCAGCAGGGCCAAGGATGGCTGAGGAGGGGGAATGCCCACACCACGTAGGGGTTTCATAATTCGCAGAGATGGTGAACCACTGTGTTCAAAATCCACAGGCCAAACCCCCCACCAGAGAAACCAAACACCACCGTCAGAGGAACCAAATGCCACCACCCACCACACGAGAGAAACACAATACCACCACCCACTACCTGAAAAATACCACCACCACCAGAGAAACCAAATACCATCGCCCACCACACCAGCACAGAAAATTGAAAGAAATATGAAGACAAAGTAGTTGGTGCCTAAGCGTAGCTTCCCCCAAGGCGGTGACCACCCTCCGAATTCATCTCCCAGAGACCACCCACCAATCCACAAAACACTGTCGCGCCCACGCCAGAGGTCATGAAATTGGAAATTGAAACTAGTTTTCCACCACCACCCACGAAGTTTCCTATACTGTTGGTTCCAGCTTCCACTTCTAGCCTGAGCAAACAGGCTTACCATAAGCCAAGAGGAAATGGAATGGAAGAGGTCTCATCCCGCTGGCTTCCCATCCTTACGCACGCAAACAATAACAAAGAGGCTTTGTAACAGGGTCCAGCTTGACACACTGCTCCAACAAATGCCCAGGATGAGTACACACAGAGCACTCCTACCAAATAACCTCTTGTGACGATTTTGTTTTCTCCCCGGAGGCCACCGTGAGGTCCAACACCAGACCAGAGCGCAGATACGAATGTCGGGCTCCCTCATCTTCCCACGCCTTAACCATTTGCCACCCCCAAACTCCAACGCGATGTTAATACTCGCACGAGTTTCCAACCTGCTGATATTACTCCTCCCATTACATGCACTTTGGTGAAGGGACCGGAAGGATCATCCCTCACCCCCACTCCACCTGTATTCACACATGAGGCTCCTCCTCCACGTGTTGCAAGGACCTCACCCCCATCGGGGAAGAGGATATTACATTGTATTTCAATTTATGATCCATCATACAATAATTTGGAATGAAAATTAGATTTTCTTTTGGTTTTTATGATATAATAAATTATCAAATTTGATTTTATTAAAAAATATTTACAAATTAAATCAAATGTTTTTATAGGTAGTTTAATATTGTTTGGCTTGGAGTATGTTTTAAAATTGCTTTTGCTTGGTTAAAAGCTCCTACGTAAGGAAAAAGGTTCACAACCCAAGACCCAAAGGCATCTGGCAGGAGTGAAATCCTACCTCCTTATGGACCACCAACAGAGTAATTCCAAGTGATTTTAGTCAATTTGCATTCACAGATAGCAACCAATGATGATTTTCATTAACAACTGAGTTATGACCTCCTTATGGACTACCAACAAGATAATTCCAAGTGGAGTGGTTTTCCTTGAATAACAGTGATGAGCCAAAATCTGTAGGTTATGATGATTTACATTAACAACTGAGTTATGATAGATTTCCCACTACTTAAAAAAAATGGTAGTCTAATATTACTAATTGGGTCTAGCCAAGAGTTAAAAAAAAAAATGTTATGCTTCCCACTAAAAACTATTTAATATTCTGCAAATTGATGTGATAATAATTTTAAATTAATCATTTAATATTAATCAATTGGAAGTGATAATGACATATATTAAAAATTAGTTAAATTATTCTTAAATTTAATTATAAGATATCAAATCTTTATGGTACAAACCTTACTTCTTACGACTTGAAAAGAAAATTCGTTTAGAATTTGGGTTTTTGTGATTTAAATTGATTTGATCTTCTTCTTCCAAAATCATCACATAAAAATTTTCATGCCTATGTTTTAAATCATCAAATATAGTTCATCAATCATTTGTTCTAAAAATAAACCACACTTATGGTTCAACACAAAAAGATTATATAATTGATAATAAAAAAATCAAAAGAAAAATTACTCTTAAAACAATTAATCTTTTAATATCTATAAATTCCAAGTTAAATATATAAATTAAAATATTAATTTTTATAAAATATAATTAATTTAATTAAAAATCCAATATCTTCAAACCCTTAAATAATCTAATAAATTTCAAGTTAAATTAAAATATTAATTTTTATAAAAATATAATTAATTTAATTAAAAATACAATATCTTCAAACACTTAAATAATCTAATAAATTTCAAGCTAAATTTCAAGTTGAACAGATAAGTTAGAATGTTAATTTTTATAAATGCATAACTAATTTAATTAAAAAAATAATGTACTAACAAAAATAGACAAAAATAATGTTGCATTACAAAGCATTAATAATATTAAAAATATTGTTACTTCTAAGTTCAAAGAAAAAATGTGGTGTGAGAAAGATTTAGCAACTAAAAGAAAATTAAGATATTATAAGGAGGTCATCAACCCCACCCTAGAATATCAAAAGTATCTCTCTGTTTTAACTAGCTCAAAGAAGAAAATTAATACAGCCAAGATTAGAACGAACTCTCATGAGCTCCATAGTGAAACAGGGCGTTGGGCAGTTCTACCATCTCTATGAAAATATGAACATCTAGGATGAAAATCACTTCCTCTTAGAGTGCCCGCCATACAACCACATTCGATCTTTGTTGCATGACTAACCTTCCTAGCCTTTTATGATGTCAAAATTATAATGAGCTGAGGAGGCTTCTCTCCAAGCTTTTTGAGAATAGGAATAAAATCTTAAAACATCATCATCATATATATATATATATGATATGATATGATTTAAGATTTTATTATTATTATATATATATATATATATATATATATATATATATATATATATTTGAATATCGTTTGATATTTTAGATATTTTTTGGGTGGAAATTTGATGATACAATTTTTAGTGAAAATGTTATTTTTATTATTATTTTAATTGCATTTTAAATGTATAAATGGATTTAATATCTAAAAACTCTTAAATTTCAAGATTGTATAGAATTCACAATTTGAACATGCAACTCCAACACATCCATACTCAATTTCAAATAAAATTAATAAAAATATATGTAAAAACAAACATGAAAACATACAATATTTACACCACACATTTATTTATATTATTATACTCGAACAAAAAAATTACACTTTAATTTAAATATTTTTGTCTATTTTTATTAAATATTGTTTCTCATCTCTTTTCCTTTTACATCTTAAATATTATACATTATTTTCCTCTATTACTATAATCAATATATTTTTATCTTAATTTTTTTTGAAACTATATTTTCAATTGGCATAGACTAATTTGGCATAGACTCTCTTTTTTTGTTATGATAGTGATACGCACAACATCTATACATTTGGAGTGATGTTGTTAATTCCTATGAAAGTATAAGAGTAGACCGTAGAAATGAGATTAAAAAAAAAAAGAAAAATAATGATTAAATAATTCTTTTATTATTTAATTTAGAAATTTTTTATTTAATTTTAATATTTTTTTAATTAAAAATATATACAAATAAATTAATTAAAAATATTTAAAAAAATAATAATTAATTTAAAAAACATACTCAATAAATAAAATATCAATGTTATAAAATTAATATGTCAACAGTGTATTTTGAAAGTGTACTCAAATATTCACTGGAATATTTTGAAGAATGTGTTTGGAATTGTGCATATTACTATAATTGCCAAAGGCTTTGCTTAGAATTATTTTTATATCAGGGATTTAGCCAAAATTAAATAATGTTTTGTAATATATATATATATATAATTTAATTGAGAATTTAAATTAATATTTTATTGTAGTTTTTATTGATCCTATGTATTTGTGTGAAAATTACTTGAATCTAACAACCTAAGCCACCAGAAAGTAAGGACAATAATTTTAGTGTCAATTAATTTTGGCCTTCAAACTAGCATCAAATCATATCATTTTATATTTTCAATGAAATATTTTTAGAGTCAATTACTTGAACCTAAGACCCTAACTCAATAGAAAGTAAGGACAATAATTTTAGGGTTAATTAATTTTGGCTTTCAAACTAGCATCAAATCATACCATTTTATGTTTTTAATGAAGTATTTTTAGAATCAATTATTTTTTATTTATTTTTCTTCACTACATTACCTAATCGTCTAATCGAAGTTACCTAATGGTCTAATCAAAGGGCCCTCGTGTCCACTTGACTTAATTGTCCGGTCCTAATCTTGATAGACCTCAAGAGAATTAAACTCATGATTCATGATAGAGGATCAATAACTTAGCAAGGCTTCAACCAACTAAACTACCCATCAAAACTCTGGATAACTTATCAAAATTCTAGATAACTTAGCGAGGCTTCAACCAACTAAACTACCCATCAAAACTCTCTAGATATATTAATTTAATTGCACTATCTAATTTAATTGCACAAGAACCTTAATCATTTCGTTGGCATCAAAACACCCTCTTCCCCACAACCTTTGCCCATATAACTTTCTCAATCATGGTGTCCGAAGAGGTGGAGCTCCGCATCAACCAAATAATATTGTATATTGTAATTCATCACAGAAATAGTTGGGCAATTCCTATCATTGGTTGTGTGAGGCCAAAAATCATATTAACAATAACATCTTGTGAATAACACATGGTTACACCAAAGTAAATGATTTCTTGAAGGCGCTTACCAAGTTACTGTCCTTTTTAAAGGTCTTTTCTTATGCACAATATTATAAAGTGCAAATTGGTTCGATGAGAGAACTTTACTAAGCCCTGTTCTCTAAATACTATTAGAAAACTGTGCGAGACCTGAACGTTGGAAGCTTCTAACCTGAATACAATGTAGATGTCTGAGAATTGTAACTGTAATTTTATGTGACACGGAATGTTCATAGGTGATGGGATTTCGACCAAATAAGTCTGCAAAGAAAATACAAAATATTAAGCAGAGCCCAAAGAATGCGCATTAATCCAGTAAAATTTTAAAGTTCCTATCGCTGCAGGAAATGCAAAGGATGAAATACATTATGGGAATAAGGCGTTTGAAGTACTGTAGCATTGAGAAAATTGCCTTGTGACACAATGGAGCAGAATTAGATTGTTTTGTTCTAATTCATTAGTGTGTCCTCAATCGATCGGGCAAGTATATTTACCTAGTACAGGATTACTAGGTATGCAGGGGTTAACAAAATCCGAAATCAACGTGCAATAACCATCATACATGCATTTATACCAGCTGAAATGCAAGTATACCTTGAACAAGCGTTTCAGACCTGTATCCTTATCCTGTAGTGTATGGCTCTGTATGCAGTTCGGCAATCAGACCCAAGGTCCATGGCCAGAAGCTTTGTTGATTTGAGACCATTAGGTTATCGGGAATTGACCCTGGTTCATAAACCTCGGCTAATAGCTCTGAAATGGGCTCTGCTGCCACTGGAACCAGCCAGAATAGGAGCAAAACCAGGAACAAAAGGAGGAGGCACCTTGCCGGAAAAAAGAGACAGGCCGGCACTTCTAAGCGCCACACGGTCCGTTGTCATATTTGTCAATAGGTGTAGCACTTACAATTAGTTTTCATATTAAGAGACTGTTTACAATTGATTAATTTAAGCAATTACAAATTGCCTCTAAAACTTTTAAACTATTTTCCCACCACATGTCGTTCCTTGGAATTAGGTGATTGTTTATGGTGAATTCCACATTAAATCCAGGGGACAAAAATATTTTGTTAGGCAAAGCAATTTGAACAAAAGAAAATGAATGTCGAACCTGTTCGATATATCCACTGGATAGGTATGTTTCTTGCTTTAAATTGCGGCTTTTAAGCAATTTTGGTGCGCTTGATATGAAATTTGCCTTTTTTCAATTGAAATTTCCGAGGTAATTGGATTGCTAATAGTGTTGCATTCACGAGTATGTTTTGACTGTCGAGTTGTGCATCATGTTGATATTATCATTCATTTTCTAGAGTCTAGATCATACCTATTCAATGAAATGCTTCTATTACGCATAGCACCAGTAATTGTTATGTTCACAAACATTTCATCATGAGTTGCTTTGTACACGATCTGTCATATACTGTATCTTCAGCCTCCTGTTTATGTAATGAAACATGCACACTGTTCTCTTGGAAGTTACAAACAAAGAATTTTGTTTGGACAGCGAGTGTTCGGAGTAGCATTTGAAAATTTTAGAGTTCTTGTCCTTCAGTAGTTTGGCCTGGCAAGCAAACCAAAGAAAAATATACCATGAATCAATAAACTTTAATCATTTATAAAATTGCTTGTCATGGCAAAGCCCTCATGCATTTGTTAAAAGCTATCTTGATGTTTCATAGGATCAATTGATCTCAACTGTTTTGATTCTTCGACGTTTTGCTATGAATGATCCAGCTGTCCTTACATTTTACAAGAGTGCCATTGTAGCACATTAGCATTTTTTGCCACCATTTAGAGCAATTGAGATGTATGGCGCTGCATTCACCCAATTTGTTGGAGCATATTTTGTCAGTTGAGTTGTGCATTATGTTGATATTATCATACATTTTCTAGAGTCTAGATCATACCTATTCATTGAAATGCTTCTGTTAGACATAATATTGGTAATTATTATGTTTACAAACATTTCATTATGAGTTGTTTTGAACACAATCTGTCATATGCTGTATCATCATTCATGTAAAGAAACAATGTGCACTTCTCTCTTTAACGTTACAAACAAAGAATTTTGTGTTTATGTTAAATTATGGTATGTTCTATGCTTAGAGCAGTTTACTTATTTTTCTTCTTATTAGCCACATATTAGCAATCACATATACATTAAGTAAAGTGCAAATAGAACATTAAATGATCAACAGAAAACAAGTCAAGACAAGAGACACAAGATGTGGCAACTAGCCAGGGACAAACCCCAATGCGGAGAAACCCTTTGATCAAATCTTCTTTTATCTTCAATAGTTCAGCAGAGAGAAATAGTACAAAATCTGAATTCTGTAATTTTATATCAGCAGCAGCAAACCCTAGATCATCAAAGTCAAACTTGGTCAAACTAGCTGAAATTGACCTCTAAAATACTTGGTCAATTTCCGGTCAACTTGTTCTCGAACAGCCTAAAGAAACATCTCTAAAAGTTGAGTCAATTTGCAGATTTCTGAAGTCAACTGCAGCCCTAAACTAGGGCAATCAAATACCGGTTAAACCAGAGGTCAAATTGCCTCGTTTTTCGTGCCAAAAATTGTGGCCTGCCTAGAAGAGGCAACCACATACAATCCGCACTTTTGGAAGGTCAATGCTTGGTCAACTCTGGTTAAAGAGATGACCCGCTGCCTTAGCATCCTTCTTTCTGCGTCTTCTTGCCCTAGGACGTCTTCCTTTTCATCCACACGTGTGAGAGAGAGAGGGGCTCCTTTTATGCATAGGAGAGAGAGAGAGAGAAGATGTGTGAATTGAATTGTCCAAATGAGGAGAATGCTCCTTGTATTTATATGCAAACGTTGAGGTTGAATAGACATGACTGTTAGGCTTCTGAGCCTACATAAGTCTATGCAAACGTTGAGGTTGAATAGACATCACTGTTGGGCTTCTGAGCCTACATAAGTCTGCTGGCCGACCTTGACAATTTGTCCATAATCAAAATAAATTCATATCTCCATAAATACTTATCGGAATCGAATGATCTTTAGATCAATCCTACACCTCTCGATAAGAGGAATCTAGGAAAAATATCAGAAGACGTAAATAAGGTGATCCACATGGAGTTCGGCCCTAGTTGCCAATTTTAACAGTTTGGATAGTAAGTATTTAGTGGTTTTTGAAAATACGAGAGTCGTTGTCCTTCAGTGGTTCAGCGTTAATCATTTATCAAATTACTTGTCTTGGCAAAGCCCTTTTGCATTTGTTAAAACTTATTTCGATGTTTTATAGGTTCATTTGATCTTAACTCTTTTGATCCTTCGCCCTCTTGCTATGAAAGATGCATGTCCTTACACTTTACAAGAGTGCCATCGGTGCCACGAATAAACATTAGAATCTAAGAACAGTACTGGGTTCTGGTTCATTCAAGTACTCTGCTTCTTTATCGGAGTATACTTTCTTCGTTATCCATTGTGCTCTTGCTGAAAATATCGACCAAATTATCTTATTCTGTGGACTTTTTGTCTTTTCTTTGGAGCTTGTAACATTCAAACAGTGTCCTTTTACACAGAAATGTTCAAGTACATTTGTTTGGAATGGAATGATCTTCTCTCAAAAAGGATCTAAACAACAGAAGTGGGGTGCACTCTTTATCAGGGAGACGAAAATGGGCATTATGACTTTGAGGAAAGGATATATTTCACAGACAACCATTGACATGAGGCAGATTCAGCTGAACATAGTAAATATAGTATCTCGGGGTGCTGCATCCTCTACCATTGTATGTGGGTCTCAATGTTCCTTCGCACGTTTTTTCTGCCTATCGACTTGTCAGCGTTTACATTGTCAAGTTTAACCTCTGCATTTTTAGAGTCCAATGTGCATTTATTTACTATTTGGCAGGTATAACATCTGGTTTCAGTGTCACTTTACTGCTTTATTAGATGGCACTATTGAAAAAATGACAAGGAATATGAATCTTGATCAAAGACAGAGTATACATCTATATAATATATATCCATTGTGGTGGACAGGCAACAGAGAAATTAAGTGAGCTCAATAGCTGGTTTTGAACTGCCCCACTAACAGCCTTCAGTTGTTGAGGTTCAAATGTCGTCTAATTAGAACTCAAATCTTTCATTCGTTTTTGCTCAGGGTACACAATTCCTTTACAAACATTTCAAAAGTTGCATTGTTCTCCCCAAGCAGCAGTGGCCTATTTGAATTGACATTATTAAAGGAAGGACGATAATTGAACATATCTTTACCATTCAATCTAAAACCTCTCATCCAATTTCAATATATACCTGCCGATCAACATAATTATTAAATTAAACAACTTCTCTTTATCATAATTATTAAATTAAATAACTTCTCTAAATCACTAAGCAATTCCCTTAGTGCTGAATATTTGAAAATCTTTACAACACCAAACTTAGAAAGTGTGTATTTCTTTCAACACACTTCCCTTACATCTTACATGATAGCCCAGTCAAATTTTGTAGGTAGTACATACTACATACCTTTTAAACGAACATCTCACATTGGAAATCCACGAAAATTTCCATAACACCCCATTCTAAATATTTTCACCTTGTGGCGCACGAATAATTTTCAAATTCTCAAATTCTTTAACTTCTACAATTAAAGAAGCTCCTCCACTTCAGATTGCAATTCTAACCTCTCAAATTGTTGAAACTCATATATTCAATTTGGCCAATTTATCCCTCCGTAGCATAACCTTATAAGCTCTGCTTTACCCCTCCGTAGTATAACCTTAAGCTCTGCAACCTCTTCATCTTCTGAATCTCCCGGGGAACATTATTATTCGTATCATATTTAATAGTAAATGCTTCATTTCTGACCTGTTATCCATTATTAAAGAAACAATATTTAAACCAAAAACAAAAGTAGTCTTCTCAATGAAGAGACTTGAAAAACTCGGGTGGCAGTCATAATCAGCAATCCATATGTTGGAGTTAATTAAGCTTTACTATGCTACATGGCAGTGATACCAACTGCTTATTACTATGACTAAATTAACATACTGGAGCTATGTAAACTTTCATAGGCATTGAGGTAATTCCTTGGTGGCAGTCTCACTCAAATCGAGAAACTTTAGTAATACAAATTTGTGTTAGAGACCTTCTCTTCTTTTTTCTCCCTTAAAAATTGAGAAATATGTATTAATAAAAGGGACTGCACTTAGAGCTAACAGCAAAGTTTTACAAAAAGAGGATTTCTGCCATTGTAGTGTAGACTAACAAGTGCTAATTGCTTCTGTCTAGCAATGGAGGTAATTCCTTCAAATAATGATATTTTTGGGCATCTTTCAATACATCACGAAACTATAATTTAGACGAGCAAATACATGGTAAAAGATATCCAAAATTTTGATTACTAGACAAAACATTATGGAAGGAGAACAAAAACTTTAAAAAAAGAGCAGTCATATCCTGTTTGTTTTCTGCTGTTGTCTCTGGCAGAGCATTATGATGTGCCCTTCAAAAGGTTCTGTACTTCTATCCCCGTGGCCTTCTGAACCGGTGATGAAGCATTCAAATGAGCAAAAGAAATGGCATTCCCCTGCTTCTCCACTGTGACGCAGACACTGCCGTGCTGATTCCTCCAGTGTTGACAGTTGTCTCTTTTGCTGAAGCAAAGGATCCCCGTTATTACTTCCACCTCCACCAGCAGAGCAGGGAAAGTCGTGGAGGGAGGCCCAGATGTCAGACGCCAAAGTTCCCTCAATGCTGGGGCCGAGTTCTTACGCTGCCATGAAAGCCATTGCGTTGATTCACACAACACATGAAAGTCAGCCACTGATTTCCCCCTCTTTTGCCGAGAAGCCAGATTGACATGAAATGATGAAACCCATTGCGTTGTTTTTCCACAAAACATGAAACGAGGGCATCAAATTCAGCCACTGCGTTTTTTTTCCAGCAAATGAAACCAGGTCACCCATTCAAATGAGTGTGGAATGTGCCTAATCTATCCAAGATTGAGGCCAGAGGGAAAATAATTCGATTGGATGATTAAACTGGAGCATGCACATAAAGGCCTTTAGCAAGGTTTAATGTTTGCGGTAAAGCGTAAGCCTCTGTCATTTTAATGGAGAGGGTTCCAAAATTTCATGCGCAAGTGTATTCAGTTGTCTCCCCAGGATTATAGATAACCCCTCCTGCGCACTTGCAACTGCAAATGTGAGAGGGGAGGTGTTGGTACTGACTCCCAAGTGTTAGAGATGTTGGTACTGACATTATACTGGTATAGGAGAGATCTACAACGCTCACAAATGTGAGAGGGGAGGTGTTGGTACTGACTCCCAAGTGTTAGAGATGTTGGTACTGACATTGACATTATACTGGTATAGGAGAGATCTACAACGCTCACTGATCAGAAAACTTTTTGGAACATTACAAGATAATAGATTTGTGGATAAGAGTGAACTTACAAGTTTTGGGCAGAGGAAATAATTTGGCAAAGCTTTCATTTCATTACAGTAGAGAGATATTTTCTTACAATCGGCTTGTGTAAGACCGTGTGGGAAATCTTCGAGCTGCTGTTGATCTGCACAGCAGAAATAATTTTCCACCTCCAATGTAGATTGTCATATCCCGAATAACATTGTGCACTGTTATTTACCTCATTTTCCATATATTCACAGGTTTGTTGACAACCATGTCCTTGCTCCGCTTTTCAATATTATTCTCAAACAAACCTCGATCTATGAGAAGCTTTACCCACCTGTTCCCTAGCTGCATGTCCGTTGAATAGGTTACCTCTTTGGTGTTAATAAATCCTTCAGCAATCCACATGACCACCAATTTCTGCACTTCATGCTTTGGATACGTAGCACAGTAGATAAAACAATTCTTCAAGTTTGGAGTTTTGGACAGGTCATCGTAACTCCATCTTAATCGTCCAGACTCAATACAATTGTTGGTCAATGCAGAGATGTATAGCTGGGAAGGAAGGATCTGCGTTCTTCATGAGAGACAAACAAGAATTTCACTCATCTACTACTTGTGTTTTGTCTCTCATTGCTGCGGCCACTACAGTTATAACTTATGGCCAATGGCAAACCTTGGCACTAGTCAAAGATTTTTCTGGCAGACTCCTTCAAATCCTCTGGAACATGACCCCCTCTAAAAGCTATTCTCATAAACAATGCCCACCCTTCATCCCTTGACAATGGTTCCACCTTTATGGACTGTTCCGCATTTATTAATGCTAAATCTCTGCTGCGTGTAGAGAATACTACCCTCCTACTTTTATCAGTCCCAAATGCAACACCTAATTCTTGGAAGTCCGGTGCAGTCCACATGTCTTCTAATAGCAAAAGAAATTTCTCGTTCTTTAGACTTGCAGACTTCATTTTCCGATGATCAATATCAGAGGTTTAGAAGAGGTATAAATTGATTACCTCAGCGATACAACCCTGAAAGTCTGAAAGTTTAAAGTATTGAGAGGCCCTGACCTAAACAACAACATCAAAGACATCACTCACCTTGTTGAAGTTGTACACAGATTTGAGCAAACTTGTCTTTCCGACCCCTCCTATTCCATACACGCCAATTATGCCAAGTTGTGAAGTTTCCCTCAGCCATGTCCACAGCTACATCTCCGCAGATTTAATGTCTATTCCTACAATGACGGAGTCCGGCAGGGGTTTCCGCAACTCCTTTGCCAGCGGTTCTGCTTAGGATGAGCCAACTTGTCGAGCACTAAAGAGAGTTAGAAACCAGTGACGGGGCTGATCAAATCTTGAGTTCCACTCTCTAATCTGTCTGGAAATTCTGGGCTTGCAGAAGATGCAATCCAGACACCGTCGCTGCAGCTCGTACCTATAGATCAGGCTTTTCGGCTCTCAATCGCATCACGCGTGCTCTCCAAGCAGAGTCGGATGGACTCGGACGGCGTTCTCTGCTGATTTTGAAAGACATTGAATATCTTGCAACGGCAGCTTCGATCTCAGAACCCCGCGGTTTCGATCCAGGGTTATAAAACATATATATTTTCATTGACTAGAGAAACAAAAAGCTTGTTGATGGCATCCGCTGCAACTGATGTCCAATCTGGTCCATAGCGTTGGATGAGGCGAACAATATATTGAAAAATGGACGAGGGTAAGAAAGAGGACTGGGAGATTGGAGCAGAGAATTATTAAATATGAAAACAGACAGCTGAGAGAACCTGCGAGCGAGAGGGAAATAGCAGAGATCGATTGGAACCAGAGATGGACAGGAACATTAATATAGGCACACCGGGATTCTATAGCTGGTCGTGTTTGTGTGTGGTGGTATTGCTTGGTATTTGAAAGTCAGGATAAAGAAAAAGTGAAAGTTGAACCATATATTTTTAGCACTCTAGTTAAGTGGTATGTGGATGGATTGGAATCCACCCATGTTTTGGGTTTTTTTTTTTTAATCCGCATGGTTTTTCATCATTGCAATCCACCTGTTTATTCCCGAAAGAATCTTCGTTTTCCAGATAAAAGTGTTTTTTTGGGGTAAAAATTCAATATTGGTTTATCCATAGTAATTAACTTATAATTTAATTACAGTTTATATTTTTAATGATATCTATTCAAATAGAGAAAAAAAGTTAAAATATTTGGAACATAAAAGAAAAGCAAAAGTAAATAGCTAATGGTTGGAATAATAAAAGAAAAGCAAAAGTAAAGGACAATAAAGAAGAAAAAACATGAGTAGTAATGTGTAAAGTTACTTCTTTTGAAAATTATTTTATTCCGTGAGTTAATATCAATTTTTGGAGCCTTTAGGGTTTCACTAGTAAATTTTAGGGGTTTTGTTTGTTATGGAAAGTTTCGAATGGTAGAATTATGTATGTGATTAACACATTTTATCCACCAATTCAATTTTTAAGTATTTTTTTCTCTGGGTATAGGGCTGAGCAGAGCAAATAGGGGCACCAAAGGCTATAAAGGGTCTCTTTGTGCTTACTATACTTAGATTTTGTGATACACTGCAACAGCATTTTATGTTCAGAAGTGCTATGGGAAAAGCAAGTTCCTTAGTTGTCATGATCGTGAAATTGAACAGGGATGGTAGTTGTTGCAAACATTGAACCATAATAGCAACATTCCTGGTAGAGTCACTATTTTGTGCGTGTTTTCCCTTGAAAGATCATATTACAGAAAATCTTGGGCACAGTTTCCCTTGACCGTTTCTCATTTGATTACATATTACATTTGGACCTCTATTTTACAAATATTTTGGCATGTAAGATTCATCATCACGTCAGGAAACACAGAGAACGAAGGCACTTTGAGGAGAACATGCGGTCACTTTGAGGGAGGAAAACAGAGGAACGGGACAGCGTGGGTACAGGGCCGAGTAGAGGAGATAGGGCACCAAAGGCCATAAAGGCTCCCTCTGTGCTTACTATACCTGGACTCTGTGATACAGAATACAAATCTAAATACATAATTGATCGAGTGTTTATCGTATGCGGAGGATGCACGTCAAGTGTTTGACAGAATCTGCCTTCCAAATTTGACAGTCACTCTGATACCAAGATGGCGATAGACAGGTCCTCTCTAAATCCTTTGATGAATTTTACTGCTAAGAAAAAGATAGAGACAAAAGAATGGGTTTCAAATCCAGAGATTGGATTCGTGTAACAAGACGAGTTGTGCAAAGATGACATGTTTAACCTTGTTGATTATCAGTTGTTGAAGACTAGCGAGTGCAAGTGGTAGGTAGTCAGCCCGACCGATATAGCCATGGAGTTGGATTTCTCATTCTGGACAGCCCAGGTAAAAGAAATGTTGCGGAAATGGAATTTATTGAAACTAAAAACAAGCAGCTTCGTTCAGAAATACACCCCCTCTCTACCAGAGTTTTAGAGGTGGACGGGGATAATTTATCCCTGAAGAAGATGTTACATGAAACCAAAAAGCAAGAAATTCTCCATCCTCCAAATGGTGAGTTGCATGCAGAAATTCTTGACCTTAAAGCAAGTAGGAGTCAATCTGATCCAACCAAGCCACCTTCAAACAAGAAACTAAGACACGCATCAATTCTTGGGTACAGGTGGTTCAAGGGAAGGATAAAAGTCCTACCCCTCTTGCAATAGTTGATGAGGTGATGCAAGCGAAACTTGTGGAAGAACGCAACAGACGGGCAAGATAATTGAATCTCAAGGTGAGAGGTTTCCCGTTACCCCACCCCTCTCTGGATCCTATGGAGGTGGGGGCTAGGTTCCTTCAGGACACCCTTAGCCTCCCCAATATAGCTTTGGACAGAGCCTGGTTGGGCTATGACTCCACTCTCTGTGATATTCCTACTTAGTATTTTGCTAAGTAAATATAAATTTTGTTCATTTTTGGTTTATTGCACGGATGCACTTAGGAAAGGTGGGCTTAGAGGACCCACATTCGACTTTTGTCTTAAGATACACTCAAACATTAGAGCTAGAGGGAACAATTTCAGCTTTGGTGGAGTGTGGGGGCCACCACGTTGAGATTTTCGGCCCACATGGGAAGTACGCTCTCATTGGAGCGAATTTGGTGTGGGAAGTTAGATGTGGGCCCACATGGGCATTTTGGAGGCATCTTGACAAAAGGAGGAAGAGACATTCATTTGCTCATTTATTCATCATTTGCAAAATTTTCTATGACAAGAGCACGCTTGAGCTGAAGCCAAGTCTACAAGTGTTGTTTAGCACACGAGTGTCTCCAAGCAGAGATCTCATCCCTTGCTTTGACAGACTTCGAGTGCCAGCCCAAGGAGGGAGTTTCACCTTTCCTTTTCGCACTACTAGTAGGAGGGTCAATTTCTTGGGAGAGGAGCAGCTATAGCAGCACAGGGATTGTGCAGTTCTGTGTGGGAGCACTCCAGGAGGTGGAGGAGTGAGTTGTGATTGGGGCTGAAACTCGGAGTGAAGATCAGGGAAGCATTTTGAGGAGTATTGCAACCATTTTGGAGGCCTTTTGCAACATATTTTACAGGTGGGTCGAATCACCCAGTAGTTGAGCCATTGAGGGGAAATAGGGTCGAATTTCCAAAGTCAAGCATAGCCCAAATCCTTCGTGGGTTATTCTGGATATTTGGTGGAGAGGTCAGGATTAATTTCCCAAAATTTTCTGAGCACCAAAGAGGGCCCTAGCAGCAGATCCATTCAGTTAGCTGTGTATTTCTAGGCATCTTCAGCGCAGAGCTTGAGCAACATAGCAATAGATCATAGGAGGGTGTCTTATTTGTCATTTGGGGCTTTGCTAGCTTGCCTTGAGCAAGCCCAGGTACATTCCTTCCAACGCCTTATTGTACACCCATATTTATTAATAAAAAGAGGTTAGTAGTACAATTTTGGTGAAATTTTATGATCTAATTATTTGTCATTGTTTTATGGTGTTTTTGTCTATGTTTGCTTTCCATATTTACTATTAATTTTCCTTGGGGGTATTACAGTGGTATTATAGCTCCTAGACTTGGCATAGCCTACGGGAGCAGTGTAGTCTATGACACCGAAGGATAGGTAAAACATGACATATCAAAAGCAAAGGTATAGAAGCAGAGAGAGTCAGTTGCAGATTACTCCTGACCCTGTGACAACAAAGCCTGAGGTCGAAGAAGCAAACATGGGGGACAATGAGGAAGACAAAAGGAGCAAGGAAAAGGATTTTCCCTATATATTGTTGAAGGCATTACAGGACTTGTCCCAGAATATCGAAAGAATGGGCCAGCAAAATGGCAATGGCAACAAGGGTAAGGGAGCCCAAGGGGATTTCCAATTTGGAGAAGGTTCTGGCACTTCATAGCATCATGCATCCCTCAATCCCAACATGCCAATGATTCCCAACACACCCCCTAGGTCTACCATTCCCACGTTCCTAACATCTGGAACTGATGGGCAACCAAAGTAGAAGGATGCGCCTTATGGGGACTATTTCTTGGAGTATGAGTCCTATGGACCTGATTTTGGGAAGGCCATTACCTTCAAGGATTTCTGCCAATTGAAGGGCAACAATAGGCCCAAGGAACAAAGTGGAGGAGGCTACATGCAGGGGACAGACTTGCAACACACTATGGTGAGGTTGTTTCTCCCAACTTTTGATGGGTCCTCCAAGAGCTCGGCCAAGACATGGGTCAAAAAGTTAGATGTCTATTTCCAGTTGAATCAGATGATGGAGGGAGAGGCAATCAAGATTGCCACATTACATCTAGAAGGGGAAGCCCATGACTGGTGGTTCCATGGGTTGACCATGTTGGGACATGCATGAGTAAACACTTATGATGATTTCACCAGGAGAGTTTTGGAGCAGTTCGAGAGGAAAGATCCTGAGGAGTATTTTGGGGAGATGACAAGGCTCAAGCAGACCAGGAGTGTGAAGGCATACATTTCAGAGTTTCTATGGTTGTCTGTGATGGTGTCAAATTTGTTGGAGTCTAGGAGAATCTACATGTTTGTGGATGGGCTAGCAGAGCCATTGTGTGGGTTAGTGAGGTCCAATAGGCCCACTACATTATAGGATGCAGTAGGGAGAGCCTGAGATTTACAAGATGCCCTACCTAGGGCTCAAGCACCACTACCTCCTAGACAGGGTTTCCAACATAGGGGAAAAGACACTAGGGCTTCACCACCGAGGGCCAATCAGGGGTGTGGGCAGCTCGATGAGGAGACTCGAAGGGACCGTAGGAGGAGGAAATTATTTTTCACTTATCAGGAGTCATGGGTACAAGGCCACGGATGTGCAGCGAGCAGTGCCCACTATATCGAGGTCTTCTCTAACAACAATGCAGAGGATGAGACATATTTTGAGATGGGTGGAGATGATAGCGCAACACCTCAGGAGGGAGGGCCACCACCACCACTACCACAAGCATGGGGAGTTTCCTTTGCACCTTTTGGAGGGGTCTTTGCATCACTGTGTGGGGTACCCAATTTCTTGACCCAGAGGATTAGAGGCATTGTTAGGGGCAGTGTGTATCAATTCTAGTGGATAGCGGGGCTACCCACAATTTCATTGATTCTCAATTGGTTCAGAGGAGAGGCATCACAACTGGGGAGTTTGATGGAATCTCAGTTCTTATGCCTGGGGACAAGACCATGCAATGCACTCGCTATGTGCCAACTTTGACAGTGACCATGGGGAACTACTCTATGACAAATCACTTCTTTGTAGTAGATGTACCTAACACCAACGTGGCGTTGGGGGTCCAGTGGCTCTATTCACTTAGCAGAGTCACGACCAATTGGACGAAGTTGGAGATGGAGTTTGTAGGGCCAGATGGCAAGCCCGTGTTGCTGTGAGAGATGCACTCATACTGGCCACAGACATTTTTGGCTCACGTGATGGAGGATGATTTGAGACATGGGGACATTGAGTGGGTTGTGGAGTTGAGGATCTCAGAGGCTGGGGGCAAGCCCAAGCCACCACATCTAGAGATACAAACTATTCTAGACAGGTACCCAATTGTATTTGGAGACATACCACCGGGTTAACCTCCTGACCGAGGGTTTAAGCACACTATTGAGTTGGAGTTGAGAGTGCAGGTCGTCATCACCACTCCTTATCGATATCCCAAGGCATATCAGGATGAGATAGAGGGGCCATCCACGAGCTATTGGCACTTGGGCACATCAGGTCCAGTTCTAGCCCTTTTGCTTCATCGATTGTACTGGTGAAGAAGAAGGATGGGTCCTTACACATGTGCATAGATTATCGAGCCCTCAACAAGAAGACACTGAAGAACCGCCACCCCATCCCATGTATAGATGAGCTGATGGATGAGTTTAGGGGGGCTAATTTCTTTTCGAAGATTGATTTGTAGTTGGGGTACCATCAAATCCGGGTGAGGGACCACGATGTCCCAAAGATGACATTATGGTGTCATTATGGAAACTTTGAGTTCTTGGTTATGCCCTTTGGGCTGACCAATGCACCAGGTACCTTCCATTCATGCATGAAATACGTATTTCATGGGAAGTTGAGGAAGTTCGTGCTAGTGTTCTTCAATGACATACTGATTTATAGTTGGACCTGGGAGGAGAACTTGTAGCACATTGAGACAATACTGCACATTCTGGAGGAGCAACAGTTTTATGCTAAACTATCCAAGTGTAAGCTTGGGATGACTAAGATGCTCTAACTAGGGCACATCATTGAGGTGGATGGTGTGAGAGTACATGAGGAGAAGATTCGAGCTATCTGGGATTGACCAGAGCGTCAGAATGTGACCGAGCTAAGTGGTTTCATAGGCATCTGCACTTATTACAGGAAGTTTGTGAAGGGCTTCGCCCAACTATCAACACTCCTCACTGAATTAACGAAGAAAGGGGCATTTGAGTGGACCACTATAGCGCAGGAGGCTTTTGAGCACCTCAAGCAAGTCATGAGTAAATGTCTGGTGTTGGAATTTCCTAATTTCACCCAACATGTTGTGTTAGAGTGTGATGCATCAGGAGTGGGTGTGGGAGCCGTGTTGATGCAGGGAGGGCACCCCATAGCTTTCGAGCATTGGAAGCTACTATCCCATGAGCTATTTTATTCCATATATGATAAGGAAATGTTGGAAATCATGCATGCGTTAGCCAAGTTTAGACAATAGTTGGTGGGGAACAGGTTCAAAGTCAAGACAGATCACAACAGCCTCGAGACCTTCTAGGAGCAGAAACAGTTGTAGTATAGGCAACAAAAGTTGGTGAGCAAGCTCCAAGCATATGACTTTGACATTGAGTATGTCAAGGGAAAGCACAATGTGGTGGCTGATGTGTTGTCCCAAAGACCAACCACTATTTCTTTGATGAGCATTGCCCTGGATTGGAGGGCGCAACTACTAGTGGAGTACTCCAAGGATTAGTTCGCATGTGAGGTCCTTGATGGGTTGGTGACAGATGAACAGTACAGGGTGATGAATGAGGTGATCTACTTTCGAGACCAGATTTATTTGGTGCATAGCTCCAACAAAGGGAGAATGTTCTACAGGCTTCCCATGACTGACAACTAGCAGGGCATCAGTGGTTCACAAAGACCTACAAGGCCATTAGGGAGCTCTTTGAATGGAAAGGTCTCAAGGATGATGTTTTGAGGCATATCAGGGAGTGTGACACATGCTAGCAGAACAAGGGTGAGCAGTCACACCCTGCAAGCCTTTTGCAGTTGCTTCCCATTCCAAAGGGGAAATAGGAGAACATATCGATGGATTTCATTACCAGGCTACCCACAGTGTAGGGCAAGGACTACATTTACGTAGTGGTGGATCGCTTGACAAAGTTTGCTCATTTCTTCGCCATCTCATCCTAGTACTCAGCCTCACAGGTGGCCGAATTGTTCTTTAGGGACGTGTTTCGGCTACATGGTCTACAAAATACCATTGTTAGTGACGAGGATAGCTGGTTCATGAGTGGATTCTGGCAGGTGGTATTTCAGTTGGTGGACATTGAGCTCACTCTGAGTACCAGTTATCACCCTCAGACAGACGATCAGACGGAGATAGTTAACAAGTGGTTGGATGGCTACTTGCGTAACTATGTGACAGGTCACGAGAGAGCATGGATATAGTGGCTGCACTTGGGTGAATAGTGTTACAACACTACATACCACATGTCCATAGCTATGTCGCCATTCCGAGTTTTTTATGGTTACAATGCATTATCTTTTGTTGATGTTATGTTTAGAGATAGCAGGGCATCAAGGGCCAAGGATTGGATATAGGAGAGCCAAGGCATTTTCATGGACTTCATGTGGATGGCCCAAAACCAACAAAAGATTTATGTAGAAAGGGGCAGAGTTGAGAGGCAGTTCGAAGTAGGGGACTTGGTTTGCTTGAGGCTTCAACCATATCGATAGTCTTCACTCAAACATGAGGGGGGCGAGAAGATCAAACCCTGCTTCTATAGACTGTATCGTGTCAATCAGACGGTGGGGGAGGTAGCATATGAGTTGGAGCTACCACCGGGGAGCTGGGTGAACAACTTCTTTCATGTGCCTTGCCTAAAAAAGGCATTGGGACAGCAAGCTACAGCAGCTACAGAGCTACTTGTTGATTTTTGGTAGCATCAAATGTGCTCTTAGCCTCAAAATTTGCAGGGAGGCAGGACACATGTATTCCACAATACCCAAAAATAATTTTGGGAAATTCCACCTAGAGATAGTTTTATTAAAATAATTAATTATTTTTAATGGGTTCCTAAGTCTAAACTTAGGAAATTAAAATAATTAAAGAGTATTAATCAAACTAGGGGTGCAACTTCTAGAAGAAGACGAAGATCAAGCCAAAAAGATCTAAGCCATTGATTAGAATCTAATCTAGGTTGTTGGTTCTCAATGAGAAGATTATAAGAGGAGGCTTGATGGGCATTTGAAAATTACATCGAATCGAGATCAAGAGATCAAATTTCTGAGAGAGGGCAGCGCAACTGTTCAGGAGAGAAGATCGAAGTGATTTCTTGAAGTGAGGGGCATGGATAGTTCTAGTTGGAGAGTTTCCTAATCCAGGAATACATTGCAGAGGAGGCAGAGAGAGATCCAGAAGAGGTATCACAAAGGCTATGTTGGGCAGTGTAAGGCCAAACAGAGGCATCACAGAGCTTCAGAGGGAGTTCGAATTCCAACCAGGAAATATGAGTTTTAGTGTAGGAAGACGGGATGTGAGACCGGAAGGTTTGAAGTTAAAATCTCCAAAAAACAGGATATCCAGGAAGAGGTAACGCAGATCCCCAGAGAGGCTAACGTAGAATTGCGTAGGCTACCATAGTGGCTGCGCAGAGCCAACATGGGACCAACCATCCAAGGTCTAGATTAGTGTTGGATCGTTAGTGATAGTGTGAGGAATTTCTAACTAATCTTCAACCAGTCATATTCTTTGTATTGGATAGCCATCAAGGCATCCAAAGATTGTATTCAGAAAGCTATTGCTTAATAATACAAACCCTCAGCTACTTCACCAGTTTTTCCGCACTGGGTTTTTCCAGGGACATTTGTCTAAAAATAACGGTGTCATGTGTTGTTTATTTCTTTCTTGCTCAGTTTCTTGTTTCCGCATTTAATTTAATTGGTGAAGGTTGCAGTGTATTAGTTTCAGTATTTGTTGTAGGATTCAGTGAACAATTTTGTTCAATAATTAACAAATAGAAGGAACTTAATTAGTTGTTGCAGTAGAAATTTGGGTCTTCCAAATTTTCACACTACCCACTATGGATGATGAGGGCCATTTGGTGCTAGAACCAGAGGTCATTTTGGATCCCAGGAGAGGCATTTGAGAAATAAGGTCATCAAGGAGTTTTTTATCAAATGGAGGAATCTGTCAGATGAGGATGCCACTTGGGAGGGGGAGCAGATACTTCAACATCCTTCATTGCAGTTGCTTGAGGACAAACAACGTTTTGGCGGGGAGGGTTGTGTTGGGCATGGAATCCCGCCAAGGCATGTTTTGGGGCTCAAAGCCCAAGTTTTGACTGAATATTGTTGTAAAGCTCCCTGAATTGCAGGCGCGGGGCGCGAGAGTATCATTGAGTCATAAGGTTGTTCGCCCTAGTTTTGTAAATGTAATGTCGGCTGGATAGACCTACCCATGGTCCGCAGACCATGGGATTGTATAAATAGAGCGAGGCTCTAAGTGTATAGAACAATAAGGGAAGGAAGAGTATGAGAAGTCTAAGTGATTGAGTCGCAGTACGAAGTGTGTCTTTGGGTCGTAGAGTAGGAGAAGGCTCTACAACTGAGTGCACAGAGGCATAGTAGTCCGCAGATAAGTGCACGGACCCCTGTAGCTGAGTGCGCAGGGTGGAGTTGAGTCTGTAACCAAGGAAGGAATTAATAAAGAGAAGTTTTATCATAATCCTGTGTATCTGTTCTTGGCTTAATGCATGGTTGATACAATTGGAAAATATACTGTTTATTCACTATGCACACTTGTATGAATGGTTTATGTTGTTAAGTATAACTTAAAGCACATAAGTAGGCTAAAATAATCAAATAACATTGGAATATCAGTAAAGTCTTGGGTAATAACGCAAGAGCGTGACGTTCAGCCCTTGGGTATGGCTGCGCGAAGGCAGTATATTAGGCTGCGATGTACGGGAAAGTGCGTGAAGCAACCTGCACGCATGGTCAAACCGCGGACCAGTCGAACTCATTAGACATCTCCAGGTTGCAAAAACCTAGTTCTAGCACCCTCCCATACTACTTCAGGTGAGACCTCAGTGCACGCTCCGCGGACTATTGCCGAAAGGGCCAGTAATACCGGGATTTGTTTAGCTAACTAACTCTAAACCTAGGTCAGGCCCCAACAAGCCAACAAATGGTTCTGTTGCCGGGACTGGGATCTGCATAAGAGATGTCTGATGTCACATCACTGGAATCTAATTGTTAGGTTCCTATACCAATAGGAGTTATAATTTTTGAATGACTGAGATTAAACCTGTAATATGTACATACCTTTGCTTTCTACAAATGTTTTCCATATTCAAAAAATTAAAAAATGTAAAGAGGGTATGTCCTAAAAGAAAAATCAAAGGACAAAAAGCAATAAAAAGGTCAAAAAATATGAAAATATGAACCCCAAGAAAAGAAAAAGGACCATGAAAGTGAACAAGCCAAAATGCCACTACTATTTACTTTAGTGCATAAGAAATGATTGTGTGCAGTTTGTAATCTTTGCCACAATCCATGATAGTCAAAATGTTTAAACTTGGCTATTTCATGTTTAAATTTCATGTCTATAGATAGAGAATAAAAATCTGGCCAAACAGTGTAATCTTGGCAGATAATTAGATAGATAGAGTGAATAAAAGGATGTTCAATTGTTTAATTTGATCCCTTGGATGTAATAAGGTTAGATTTAGTTAGTTTACTATTGGAAAGAAAAAGAAAAATGTTTGATAAGGGTTTGCTAGCTCAAAAGTACCCTAATAAAGAGAAGTAAAAATGGTAGGATTAGTAGGTGGGTAAGTAGAAGAAATGTTGCAGAAGTATGATGATTGATTAGACAAAAGCATATTTATTATTCTCATCATAAAAGTTCCAAATGTGAATGGGCAATCAAGCATGCAGATGGATATCAAAGTCAATTAATTAACTTCCCTCATTCATTTCACCTTTTACTTAACTAATTTCCCACAATAAAGTTCAAAGTACTTAAAAACCCTAAGTCAAAGAGGCTCAGAGCATTTCTCTGACTTTTGGAGGGACCGAACCCTCAACTCAATGACTTATAGGCAATAAGTACTAAAACCCCCTCATAAAAATTCATCCCCCCCCCCTTTAACTCATTCATTTTCCCTAATAATACTCCTTTCCTAAGGTCACCTTACTATTACCTAAGAAAAGTATTTATTCCCCCACATAACTCATTCTCATATCAAAAACCCACAAAACACTATATCCTAAGTTTTTATGTTATTATCGGAAAAGCATTAAAACATGAAATATCATACACTTAGGGTATGGTGCCCCTTTCCGCTCATTTTATTAATTACTAAATTTATTTATTTAAATCCCAAAGAAAAACCCTTTTCCCGTATATATTTAACTCTCGCAATAGTAATTAGCCCTATACCCTAGTTTAATTATATAAACTATGATTTTCTACCCAAACCCCGACAAACCCACTAACTAATCAATCCACGATTAAGTTAGTCAAAACCAGTTACTGAGTTTGGTTAGTTAAAGTGAAAATTAATTAAAGAAACTCAAAGTAACTTAAGCTTACTCTGACTGAACCAAAATTGCTCTAAAACACTGAAAATCACCTCCCTCATTCTCAAATCCACAAGAACTGAGAATGGCTGCCCCAATTGCCATGGATGTGAGACCTATTTCCACTCTTCATCTAGACCTAGACCATCTCCCCCTGGCAGACAAGGATTTCCAGATAAAGGACACCTCTGTCCATGAATCCCCTCTCAAACTCTACTGTCGATACAAAGACCAATACCTGAACCATGCTGATAAAATTGGTCTTTGGGAATCCAATTTGCCCAAGTAACAATTCCTTGAAGTTCACATTTTCTCAGAAATCGTCCATTACTGCCATGCAAACTATATCCCCAGTCAAAGAGTAGTGGTGTCCCCTAACCAAACCATACTTTTCACCATCACTGCTGAATCAATCAATGAAATGCTACAAATCCAGCCTGGCCAAAACTTGACTCCTCTCTCCATTGGAGATCTGTTGGACTTATTTCCCAAGCTCAACCTTGCAAGATTGGCCCAAATAATCCAAACCTTCATTGTAGAAGAAAAGTATACCCCTAAAGAACCCCCTCCATATGTGTATACCCTATTTTCCCTATTTGGCTAGGACATTGTAGCAATGATATCCAGTGTCCTAGGTTATACCCCCAGTGAATTTATAGATGAAATCATCCTGGCTTTCATGTCCATATATACTCCCGGACAACATCCTGCTGTTATTTATGATTATGCCACGTTTATAGCCGATAGAATGCATGACCAGTTCCTTAGGATGAGCAATGAGAGAGTCTTCAAGTATTCCTATTTTTTGTATCACCCTTTTCTATATTACCAAGCAGATAAGTTCCCCTTTACTCTCCAAAAACTTGACACAAAAGGTCACCTTAGGTCAGTAATTTTCTGGATTCCATTGAGCCATAAATATGACTCCCCATATTTATATACATACTTCATAGACCTATTTGTACATCCCATTATGACAATGCTGATAGGCATCCCTCCTCCAAGAATCAATTCAGATATAAGGAGGATCCTGCAACTCTCAAAACAATCCAAAGTGGGGGATTGGTACTTGTACCAAAACCACAATGAGATTAGAATTTATGGCTGTGAGTTGGCCCCATACAAACTACCTAAATACCTCCCAATGAGGTTATTTGCTCTGGAGTGCTACAGGGAAATAATCAATTCAGATGAGGTAAGCTTTCTCAAAGCCAAAAAAAAGGCCCAGCTCAGGATCAAAGACCAATTACGTTCCTTTATTTGTAACAGCCGAGAAGCTGGAAAGGAGGCAGACCTAATCCTTCAAAGATTAAAACTAAAACAGAGCTTCAAGAGGAGATATGATCCCTTGAAACAGGCATGCCACTCCATCAGGCGGCATCCTAGAACCTTCCACATCACACACCCAGATGTTGGAAAGGCAACAAAGTGTAGAGGTATCCCCTTTCAGAATGCCAGCAGATAAAGACCAAGAAATCAAAGAGAGATATAAAGAAATAAAAGCTAGGAATGAGAGGCTGAAAGCCCAAACTTATGCACAAAATTTAAAAATGACCCCTACCAATCAAACAAGGCTTATGTTAGCCTATGATGTTAAAGAGGGGAAAATGCAAATGACCTTTATCAAGCCGACCACTCAGCAGCCAAGGACAATAATATATTTAAAAAGAGTTGATTTTGAAGCACTGGCAAGGGATATTCATCCCATTGACCAGATTGAGCTGCATAAGCAAACAAGTGAAATGATTTATTCTACATTGATAGGGAAAGCCATAGCAGCCCACCAATTGCAGAACTCTTTAAACAATATGTCAGCTCAGTTTCTATTGGAGAAATCCTCCTCATAGGCCAAAGATACAAGAATCAAGTCCTTAGAGGACTTCGTGATAGAGTTGGGGCATGATCCCAAGGATGTGAAAGCGACAGAGCAGCTATTTAAAAAGAAGAATGATGGCATTGTTGCACTGAAGAAGCATTTCAAAATCCCCCAGCTGCATCACCCTCAAACAATGGAAGTCCTAGAAGCACAAAAAGGACATGAACTTATGGACCTAGTCCTAAAGCTAAATGACCAGCTTAAATAAACAGAGAAGGAGTTGGACACTTTGATTCAGTCCAAGCAAAGTGACCTCGCCACAACTTCCACAACTGCCATCCCCACAGTGAAAACAACAGTTCCTTCCACAATGGCAGCGTCACTGACACCTACAGCTCCACCTGCCACGGCACTGCCAATTACAATTGAGTCTACTACAACAGCGGGTACATCAACTGAAAAAACAATAGAACTGGTAAAAGCCATGGAGGAGATGTCAATCTAGGCAACAGAGCTCAAAATATTAAAGGAGAAAGTGGCAATTTTAGAAACTGACTATAAACTTGCCCAAATTCAGCAAAGAGAAGAAACACAAAAAGCCCTAAGGATGGGTGAGAAATCCAAATTCCTAGAAAAATATTTGACACTGCAGAAGCCATTGGGACAGACTAAAGAGATACTCTGGGCCAATATCATTGACTCCGTCAATGATATTTGGCCATCAATCCAAGTTATATTTGAGCAAACAGAATTGGTGAAGGTAGCCACTGAGGTTATCCAAAAAGTAAGGGAGGAATTAAGAGACCAACCTTAGGATGTAAATCGACTCATCCACCTCCTGAACAGTAAAAACATATATGAGCTCCATGAGCTTGGTATAGAGGATAGGACTGAAGCCATCCTAGAGATTAAAAAGGTTCTTTCCAAAAGAAACCTCATGCTCAACTTAGAAGAAAAATGTCATAACATGCAGATAGCCATTGATAGGTTCATGGCTAAATTTCAAATTTTGAGGGACAAAGGCCTTCCCAGTCCTATGGTCATCAATGATAAGCTTATGACCCAATTGGACTATAGTGATAGACTCAGGAAGTTATCCAAAGAACAAGCCAGCTCTTCAGGCATTAAAACTTTGGCCACTGGCAAGGTATTATATGATACATTGGAAACCCTGTTTTTCCTATAACATGAGGTGAAACATTTGTTTATCACCAAGCCAAATTTTGAAAAATACACAGAGGCAGACGAGATTTACAGAAGGATGTTGAAAGTAAAGTTACCTGAAGATGAATGGTGGGAGAAAATGACAGATTTACTATGAAAAAGTTTTACACCAGAAAGTCACCACAGTAAATCTGAAGTCAGCCAGGTGAAACAGGTAAAAGACAAATCAACAAGGTCAAAGAGTAACAGAGTCAAAGAGTATCACTAAAATATCAAAGTAAACAAGATTCCAATGTAGAAATATCACAATCATCAGCCAGCATAAAGGGCTCCAACTCAACAGAAACAATCAACAACACCATAATAAGAGGGACAACAAGAAGCAGTTCTCCATTGTTGGGTTGTGTTATATTCTTTCCATGACTAGCCCACGTAGTTAACCAAGGGTCAGAGGGGGGGACGTCACAGGGGGTTTGAGGGGTACCCGTAACCCCACTTTATGGGGTCCGGGGCAGCGCCCCGGAAAACTTTGGTTTTGGACCCTATGTTAGGATGGGTGGACCCACCTATGGTTTTGTGCATGATTTTCGCACATGTTTTTGGACGCGATGGTTTCGGTCCATGGTATTGGATGCTTCAGCATGTATAAATATGTATTGTAACATTGAAAGGAACATAATGAAAAATCAAGCTGGTAGTCCCGGTTTTGGGATTCAGGGGAAAATCTCTGTGTATATGTGTTTTATGTGTTATGCTCTCACTATTGTTTATTTTTTGTGTTTTAGAATTTGTATGCAGGTAATTTCTGTACGGGGTTAAAACCTACATTTGGTATCAAAGCAGTTTTGGCTACAAGGGGACGCCTTTTTTGCTGAAGGGTTTTGCTCGGGCCTGTGGTAGACCCTGTTCAGTGGGAGATCTGCGACATCGATTCTAGTGGTGAAAGAAGATGGCGAGCAGTGGAAAGATAGAGATCGAGAAATTTAATGGTCAAAGTTTTGAGTTGTGGAAACTCAAGATGGAGGAATTGTTGGTAGATAAAAATCAGTGGATCGCGATAGATCCAGGTACTAAACCAACAGGAGTGTTTGATGAAGAATGGAAGAAGTTGGATCGGAAGGCAAAGAGCATAATACGATTGTGTGTCTAAGATTCAGTATTGCTGAATGTATCAGGGGAAGCTACGACGAAGGATTTGTGGGACAAGTTAGGGACTTTGTACCAATCTAAGTCTCTAGTGAATAAACTGTTCCTGCGGAAAAAGCTGTATAACCTAAGGATGAAATATGGAGACTCGGTGGCAGAGCATCTGAATGCATTTAATACTGTGGTAAGTTAGTTAGCATCTATTGATATTAAAATTTCAGATGAAGATAAGTGCATCAGTTTGTTGTGTTCTCTACCAGATTCGTGGGATAGTCTGGTTATTGCAATAGGTAGCAATGCAACTGCCTTGCAGTTTGATGAAATAGTCTCAGCCTGGCTGACGGAGGAGATGAGATGGAAAAATATGGAGAGCCAAAATCGTGATGCCTTGTCTATACGAGGACGGTCCCAGGACAGAAACAAAAATAAGTCATCGAGTGGGAGATCTAAATCTAGAGGGAGATCTAAATCTCCAAGAAAACCTGTAAAGGTGGTGTGCTGGAAATGCGGAAAGGAAGGGCACTACAAAAGGGACTATAAATCTAAAGCTCCTGATAAAGGAAAGGGATCTGATGATACTCCTTCTGCAAAGGCGAAAACCACCTCAGATGAAGGTGGGGATGTGTACTTGGCTTCTTCAAGTACACATGTAGGTCATGAGGTATGGTTGATTGACTCAGGTGCATCCTTTCACTTCACTCCCCATAGAGAGTGGTTCTGCGAGTATGAGAAATATGATGGTGGTGATGTCTTCTTGGGGGATGATAGGAAGGCTAGAGTCATAGACTTCGGGTAGAGACGGACCACCAGGTGGATAGACCAAAAAGAATCTCCCCGATATGTCATTTACAATAAGTGGAGACTAAGGTGCACTTCATTCTTGGATGCCCTATCTACTACGAGATCATAGGAAGGTTTCATTGCTTGTTTAGAGATTCTCAAACCCTCACCGACTTTTTCAGGTATCCTGATCAGAGATGTTTGGCCCTATCTATGCAAGAGGCTCTCAGGTTCTAAGCGCATATTCTTTAGCCTCCCATCAAACCAGACCCCACACAGAGGATCATGACATTTTTCAGGGTACTATCTTCAAACAGGGGCACTAAGAGACCGATTGATACCAGTATGTATCTCGACTCTAGATTAGTGAGGATCTATGGGACCTCACCTCACCACACGATATCTCAGCAGCAGATCCATATCAGATCCATTCCTGGGAGGCGGACTAGGTCCTCCAGACCTCAACAGCGCGTGAACCCCCCTCCCCCCCCTCGATGACAATTTAGTGGACAGTCCACACTTTCCACCAACTCTTCATCGGGCCAATAGACCTTGTTGAGTTTCTTAAGTGCTCTTCATTCAGCCTCGGATGTTAGGAGAGATGGGTCTGATCCTCAGACTTATTAGCTCCTGGATCTTCTCTACTAGTGCCATATGTTGATTTACTTCACGCATTGTATCTTTTTTTAGGAGACTGTTTGGTTCTCCTGCTTTGTATGGACATCATTGTACTCAACATTCCCTTCGACCTACTTTGTGGTCATTAGTTGGACATAAATATAATTACCTTATATTATCTTATACATTTATTCATGTTGATGTTATTGTATGCTCTTACATTGTTTGGATTACACCAATACTATAGTTGTTAGAAAATTATATATTACAGAGAAACGGAACACATAAAATATATTGCATAAACACAAACATAGAAAACACATAAAATAAGAGAGACATAGATATACGGGGTTCACCTAATTTGGGCTACGTCCATGGAGAAACAGCCAGTCCTTCCTTTTATATTATCTAGCAAACTGAAGAGATACAACCTACGGCAGATCTGGTGTAATTCCCTCTTCGCTCTCACACAATCTCCTCTCTCTTTCTCACTCAGAATACAGATCTATATAGACGCAATACGGTTACCTCATATATAGCGAGGGCCTAATGTTCGCCCAGTGGGCTAATTTTCCATGATTTTTCCACAAAAAAGATTCGCCAATTTCCAATTTTATAAAAGACGATTCGCCCAAATTTTAGAATATAAAATTATTTTACCTTAAAAATCGCCAACATTATATAGAGACTATATATAAAATAATTATAAATTTGATTAATTTTACAAATATATCAATAAACATTTATAATTTGCATATTAGGGATTAGTGAGATTCGCCAATGTTTTAAACTTCAAGAAAATTTTCCATCCTTAAAATTTTCCTTGGCGAGGGGTTTCCTTCTAGGGAAAAAAATCCTAAATTAAACATAACTTCTACTATCAGATCTCGGCCTAACGAATGGACCAGATTGACTATGAAATTACAACATTTTACAAGGCAATTTTACATCTATTTTTAGCTTCGGGGGCGCTGCCCCCAATCCCCCCACCAGGGGAGGGCTCCCAAAGGTTGTAGCTGCCCCCCTTGGACCCCCCCTACAGCGTATATTTTCGGGTGGCGTTGCTGCCACATTACGAACTGGGGTCCAATGTGGCAATACCTTTAAATAAAGAAGATAATCAGGCTCCACACCCAACAATCTCCCATTTGGAGACTGATTATAGAAACTCCACCGCTACTTCATTTGCTGGACAATGACTCCACTTTGGACCTAGTTGTTTCTCATCTTCTTCATCATACTTGAAGACCAATTGAAACTGAGCAGACTCTCAGTTTCTCCTTGGTTGCAACTTTTGTTAACATATCTGCAGGATTTTGGCTAGTGTGTATCTTTTCCAGCTTCAACTGTCCATCTTCCAACGCTGATTGTATGAAATGGTAATTGAGTTGTATATGTTTAGTCTTGGAATGAAATGTAGAGTTCTTTGCAAGATGTATGGCACTCTGGCTGTCATTGTATAACTTGACCAACTCCTGCTTCTTACCCAATTCATCCAAAAGCCTTTGTAACCAAATCATTTCTTTACTAGCCTCTGTAGCAGCAACATACTCTGCTTCCGTTGTTGAGAGTGCAACAACATTTTGCAGTTTTGAGACCCAACTAACAGTTGTTCCACCTACAGTAAACACATACCCTGTTGTGCTCCTCCTCTTATCTCTATCACCCACCATATCTGCAACAACATATCCCTGTAGAGCAATGTTTGAACCACCAAAGCATAATGTTTGATTTGTGGTACCTATCAAAAACCTAAGAATCCACTTCACCACCATCCAATGTTCTTTTCCTGGATTGTTCATGTACCTGCTTACGCTCCCACTGCATGTGCAATATTAGGCTTTGTGCAGACCATTGCATACATTAAGCTTCCAACTGCTGATGCATATGGAACTTTAGACATATGAGCCATTTATTCCTGAGTCTTGGGACACTCCTCCTTACTTAATTTGAAATGGCTAGCCAAAGGTATACTAACTAGTTTTGCATTTTGCATATTAAACCTTTTCAACATGTTTTCTATGTACTCACCTTGAGACAATGTTAATTTTCGATTTTTCCTATCTCTATTTATTCTCATACCAAGGATTTGCTTTGCAGCGCCCAAATCCTTCATTGCAAATAAGTTCGCCAATTTTATTTTGAGCACATTTATTTCCTACATGTTAGAACTTGCAACAAGCATGTCATCTACATACAATAACAATATAATATAGCTGTCATCATTTTTCCTTTTGAGATAAACACAATGATCAGAGTGACATCTAGTATAACCTTGTTCAGACATAAACCTGTCAAATTTTAGATACCACTGCCTTGGAGCCTGTTTTAAGCCATACAAGCTCTTCTTCAACCTGCACTCTAGTTTCTCCTTCCCTTTTACATCATATCCGTGTGGCTGCTGCCTATATATCTCTTCCTCCAAATCCCCATGGAGAAAGGTTGTCTTTACATCTAACTGCTCAAGATGCAAATCTTCAGTTGTTACTAGACTTAAAATAGTTCTGATTGAAGTCATTTTAACAACAGGAGAAAATAACTCATCAAAGTCTATAGTGTTTTTATGTGCAAACCCTTTCACCACAAGTCTAGCTTTATACCTTTTCTACCTCCATCTTCTTCCTTCAACTTGTAAACCCATTTATTCTGTAATGTTGTTTTACCTGCAGGCAACCTGACTAAGTCCGAAGTCTGGTTATGTGCTAAGAAGTCCATCTCTTCTTTCATGGCTTGCTCCCACTTCTTCCTAGATTCTACCTGCACTGCTTCTTCATAACATTCTGGTTCACCAGAATCAGTCAACAGTACATAATATAATGAAGGAGAGTATCGTTCAGGGGGTCTACTTATCCAGGTAGATCTTCTAACACCACTTTCAGGTGTTTGAGGTGTTTGTTGTTGTTGTGGTTGTTGTTCTAGCCGTTGATCGTTATGATTTTCAGACACCATCACTTTTTCCATGATCTCATCAAGCACTGTGTATTCTTTGTTTTCTTTTTCTTGTTTCTTTTCCTGCAACTGATTTTAAAACAAAACCTTTTTATTGAATATAACATCTCTTCTCCTAATGATTTTGTGTTTTTCATAATCATAAAAGAGATAACCAAAATCATTAACACCATATCCAATAAAAGTACATTTCTTTGATTTTGCCTCAAGATTTGTTCTATTTTCTTTATTAATGTGGACAAAGGCTTCACAACCAAAAGTTTTTAAAAATGAATGGTTTACCTTTTTACCTTTCCATGCCTCCTCTGGAATACCTTCATCCAGGGAACTTGAAGGCCCTCTGTTTATTAGATAAACAGCAGTATCTACAGCATCTACCCAAAATTGTAAAGACAATCCTTCATGCAATCTCATGCACCTTGCACGCTCCATGATTGTCTTGTTCATCCTTTCTGACACACCATTTTCTTGTGGTGTTCCTGGAACTGTCTTCTCTCTGCTAATTCCATTCTCTAAATAGTATCTATCAAACTCTTTGCTGCAATATTCACCTCCATTGTCTGATCTGAGACACTTCAACCTTTTTCCTGTCTCATTTTCAACCAAAGCTTTGCATTTCTTGAAAGTATCAAATACATCAGATTTATTTTGAATACAATAAATCCAGGTTTTTCTGGTTGCATCATCAATAAAAGTAACATAATAATAAGAGCCACCAAGAGATGATACCTGAGCAAGTCTCCATACATCTGTATGCACAAGCTCTAATTTTTCGCTCTTCTTTTCTTTCCCAACTCTGAGGAATCTGACTCTCTTCTGTTTTCCACAAACGCAATTCTCACATAATTTTAAATCAACATGCTTCAAACATGGCAACAAATTTCTTGAGTGAAGAAGTTGCATCCCCTTCTCACTCATGTGCCCGAGCCTATGATGCCACAATGTCGTATCTTCTCCTATAGAGGTTAAATCATTAACATAATTAGAAATACCATTGCATAAATACAATGTACCAACCTTTTCTCCTTTTGCTATTACCAGGGATCCTTTAGTGACCTTCCAGGTTTTATTTGTAAAAGTAGTCACACAGCCTTCACCTCCCAACTGCCTTGTTGAAATAAAAAATTTCTTCAGATCTGGAACATGCCTTACCTCCTTCAATAGCCATTGATTTCCATTATGTTGTTTTATGAAAACTGTACCCATTCCAATGATTTTACAGGGTTTATCATCACCCAATCGAACCTGTCCAAAATCTCCTTGAACATAATCATGAAAATGTTTTCTATCAGGTGTGGCATGGAATGATGCCCCTGAATCTACCACCCGGGTATCAATAATATTTTCTAAAGAAATAATCAAAGCATATTGCAACACATCACCTGTCACTTTTGCTTCATAATTGTTTTCTTGCTACGCGTCTCCTTCTTTTCCATTCCAAGACTTGCAATCTTTCTTTCGGTGTCCTTTCTTCCCGCATTTCTAGCACACTATCCCCAAACTAGACTTGGATTTGCCTTTCCTTGACTTCCTACGATATCCTAGACTCTTTCCTCTTTCCATTTTTCTTCCCCTAATCTCTACAGTCAAAGCATTACCTGATGTCTCACCGGAGCTTTTCCGTCACATTTCCTCGCTAAGGATTGCACCGACAACATCATCAAACTTTAAAGTACTAGATCTAGAGACAGAGTTACTAATGGCCATAACTAAACTAGTCCAACTTTCTGGCAATGAGAACAGAAATAACAGAGCCCTAACTTCATTATAAAAAGTTACCCCTACAGAACTTAACTGACTTGTAACTGTATTAAATTCATTTAAATGATCAGCAACAGATCCACCTTCTGACATTTTCATATTAAATAAACGCTTCATAAAAAATACCTTATTTGAGGCTGAGGGTTTTTCATATAGTTTGGCCAATGTCTACATTAAACCCTCTATTGTCGTTTCCTTTGAAATATTAAATGCTACCGATGCCACTAGGCACAGCTGTATTGTTCCAAGTGCCTTTCTGTCAAGAATATCCCATTCTGTGTTTGTCATACTCATCAGCTTCTTTGCCTTTCCGCTCAATGGTTGGTACAGATCTCTCTAATACAGATAATCTTCCATCTGCATCTTCCACAACTAGTAGTTTTGGCTATTAAATTTTTCGACGCTAAACCTACCATCTTTTGCCATTGCTCCCACTCGAACCAGAAACCCTTCTCTCCTACAATATTATCATCCAAATAGACCTTTGGCTCTGATACTAGTTGTTAGAAAATTATATATTACAGAGCGACGGAACACATAAAATATATTGCATAAATACAAACACATAAAACAAGAGGGACACAGATATACGTGGTTCACCCAATTTGGGCTACATCCACGGAAAAACAACCAGTCCTTCCTTTTATATTATCCAACAAATTGAAGAGATACAACCTACAGCAGATCTGGTGTAATTCCCTCTTCGCTCTCACACAATCTCCTCTCTCTTTCTCACTCAGAATACAAATCTACATAGACGCAATACAATTACCTCATATATAGTGAGGGGTTTCCCTCTAGGGCAAAAAACCCTAAATTAAACATAACTTCTACTGTCAGATCTCCACCTAATGAATGGACCAGATTGAATACGAAATTATAACATTTTACAAGGCAATTTTACATCTATCTTTAGCTTCGGGGGCGCTACCCCCTAGCGGGGGGGCTCCTAAAGGTCACAGTCGCCCCCCCTGGACCCCCCTGCAGCGTATATTTTTCGAGCGGTGTTGCCACCACATTACGAACTAGGGTCCAATGTGGAGATACCTCTAAATAAAGAAGATAATCAAGCTCCACACCCAACAATCTCCCACTTGGAGACTGATTATAGCAACTCCACCGCTGCTTCATTTGCTGGACAATGATTCCACTTTGGACCTGGCTATTTCTCATCTTCTTCATCATACTTGAAGACCAATTGAAACTGAGCAAATTCTCAGTTTCTCTCTCTTTACAACTTTTGTTAATATATCTATAGGATTCTGGCTAGTGTGAATCTTTTCCAGCTTCAATTTTCCATCTTCCAACGCTGACCATATGAAATGGTACTTGAGTTGCCCCACCCTGGACCCCCCTGCAGCGTATATGTTTCGAGCAACGTTGCCGCCACATTACGAACTAGGGTCCAATGTGGTGATACCTCTAAATAAAGAAGATAATTAGGCTCCACACCCAACAACTATACACCTAACTCTTGTAGATGGTATCTGAACTCTCACAAAACTTGCCAGTTGTACACAACTTTGGGGTTTAATGTTCTTGGGATACGAGGTATAGTTGATCGACAATGTAAACTCTTTAGGGTTTGAATCAATAGCAGGTAGCAGAAGAAGTGATTAGAGAGTAACCACTTTCCTTCCTTGGCGTCGTGCTCTGCTCAGTTTCACTCTTCCTCTCGCTAAGACTAGTTTTGCAACCTCCTTTGTATTTTATGTCGATGTTAATGCCAAGAATAGCTTCATCCAACATAAAGCGACATCATTTTCTCAGGTAATTTCGTTATCTTCTTCCTTACAAGGTTTATTTACATGGGAGAGGATTTGTTTTCAGTGTGCTAACTCTAGTTATTATTATGTTTTGATTTCTTGGTGTGGTGGTAGTGAATATTGGTTTATTTCTCAACCATCTGCAGATAATTCTTCCTTGGAGGTTTGTGTAGCTCGAGTCTTTTCTAGCTGGACTTATCAGTGGATTGATCCTTAATGTTGATAAGAGTCGTATCCCTTTTTTAATTAATTTTCGCTCTTAGTTCTATATTGCATTCTCTGTGAGAATTCTAATTTTCATTGTATAGGGACGCAATGTAGCTGCCAGAGGTGAATGAGCACCAATCCAGGTAAACCCTCCTCCCTTATTTCCACACACATATTATTTCCTTTTAACTTTATGGTTATTAGGGTTTTCTCCCTAACAACTTCAATTTTCCTTTCTTATTTATAGGTGAGGATCTCGAGTGTGACTTCCAGTATGTAATTTCAGGATTCAACATCATTTTCTAGGTTTTAACAAACTCTTCCTCTTCCCTCCTTTCAGGTGTTGTCGAATTTTTAGCATGGACTTCTAAACTTAGCGTTTCTCCTAGGGTCTGCATAATTTTTTTCTCTTTCGCATTATCTTTGTTAAAGGTTTCGCATCTTTCGGATTGGATGGTCGTCAAGGTTGTTTGTGGAATATGGCATGTGTTGATTGTATTTAATCAATAACAAACTACTCTTTTGTGGCCCATGAAGAAGTAGGTTGATTTTAAACTCCATGTATTAGATTATAATGAATTGGCTTACGGCCATTGTTCCTACAACTTGAGATTTGATAAGTAATGTAACTATTATTTTTCTATGGTCATTTTCTTGTAATAGATTAGTTGTCGATTATTGGTCGTGATAAATCCATGTAGGACCAGTTATTGCTATATACTAGCTTGAACTTTTCTCATACGGCCACTGTTGTCGATGCGACCGAATTCTGAGTGTTTTATGGAAGTATTGTTTTGGTTATATTCTAAGACTTCTTTTTGTAATATGATATTAGCCTTTTCTGTTAACTTCTTAGAATAATTTGTTCTTGGATACACTTCTCTTTTTCTCAATTGCATGCACAATATGATAATGGTGTCAATTGTATGCACAGTTGTTATTCTTGTGAGGGTTCCTTATTGTTGTATTTGATACTTATGATGTGACAGAGTTGTAGCACTGGATCTTGTTATTGCTATGTTCACATTATTTCATCGTTTACTTTTAAATGGAGTTCTTCATTTCAGTTTCAATCTTTCCTGAAGGCACTTTACTATCCTTGCTAGGTTTTAACAGAATTGTTAATTTTCGGTCATATGTGTATTCTATGTGATTGCTTATCTTGAAGTAGTTCATGATTTAATAAAGAAATGTCCTCAGTTATGTAAATGTTTGTGTGCACAAAAAAAAATTACTTACGCCTTGTCTTTCATATATATACATATTTATTTACATGTCCAGGGTGTTATAATTTTAAATATTTTTTGTTTATCTAAATATATACACAGTTAACAATATTCCTTTGAAATTATTTATACTTGGTCTACAAATTCTCTGAATAAAAAAATTCTTCATAACATGTTCATTTCAAAGGTACTTTTATGAATTCAGGATTGTTTTCAAGTCGCTAACAGACTCGGCTTGGCCCATAGACTAACCGGAAATTCATATTAAGCTAATACCATGTCTTTTCTAATATTATTTTTTTCTTACAATTAGAGAACACTACAAAATATGGACTAACAATTATATTCCTGAAATAAACATTATCCAACAAAAATACAAATTCTTAGTACTTATTTGTTCCACTTTTCTACTTGTCTAAGCCCACCACAAAATCACGGGGGAAAGAACGCTCCACCCAACCTATGAGAACCAGTTATACCACTGGAACTATGAGAACCATTAACACCACTAGAACTCCTCTCATGCTAGCTTCACATCTAGAACAGTTTTAGAATAGAGACCTACATAGGTCCAACCCAGAACTTTTTTTATCCCAACGAGATTTAGTCTAGGGTTTTTTAACTAAGCACTCAAGCTTCAGTTGGAATTCCACTCGCTAACTAGCTCAAGAATTCCTTATGTTGGCAGTGTCGTGCCGTCCTCCACAATGTCCTATCAGAGGTGATAAGTTTGTAGTATGTCTCTCCTTCAAGGTTACCTGGGGTTCCTCTCTTACCCTCTTAGCTCCCTCTTCAAACTAACAGAGCTTATTTTCCAAGGAAGGAATTTGGGCAAATAACCACCTTACTCGTAATTGTCTTTCAACTATGTGGAATGCGAAACTTTTCTCATCGTTACTTTCCAACTTTCAGTGGCTGATTGCAAAAAGCATATATATTAATAAAAGTTAAACAAAACATTTTCTTTCACTAGTCATTTTGGCCTCCACATAGTCCACAGTATCAAAATAACTTTTAACCATAGTAATTAAATAATTACATCTTTACTAGAGGATATAGTTTAACCATAGTAATTAAATAATTACATCTTTACTAGAGGATATTGCATTGGTTTTTTTGTAAGTCAATGTTATATTCATATAGGAAAAAAGGAGTACATTCAGTGGTTCAGAAAATAAGTGGTCTCACCCCTACCAAGTTTGTTGACCAAAATTTGCACCAAGTGACAAAAATACAAAAGGGAAACTAGGGTCATTGTCCATAAATGGTTGGGCCAAAGGCACCAAAAAAGAGATAAAACATAAAAAACACCAGAGAGCATATTATTTGTCCGACGTGAGGGAGGTAGGGTTGTTTGGGGTTGTTCCTAAAGGAAGTGGAGGATGGGATTCACATTAAACATGCCCTTCAAAGTGCTTCATCCAAGTCTCCAGCTTTTCTACTTTCTCGGTTAGTCGATTTTGGCCTTACCAAACCATCGCCAGTCTCTCTCGAACTTGGCACTGAAGATAGTGCATTCAGTCCAATGTTGTCATCTGCTTTGCATGCTCCTCGCGACGGACTCTCTTTGCTGTGTCCACTTGTTCTATCAGGTTATTGATAAGTGATCGACATCTCTCCAAGCAACAATGTTGGATACCCTACCCTTCATTCGTTTCGGCTCAACTAGACCCACGATTCCCCTTGCCACCTCGGTTCCTCCACCCCGACAACTCAGCTTCTCAACCCGCATACCACCATCCCTACTAGAACCTCGTTTACCTCCTCCACGGCCTCCACGCACTCCCACACTAACCAGTCGTGCACGTCCAGTGGTCTTGCCACCCCAAAGGGGAGCCCCAGTGGCAATTGCTGAGTCCACCACACCCGCAGGGCCAAGGATGGCTAAGGAGGGGGAATGCCCACACCACGTAGGGGTTTCATAATTCGCAGAGATGGTGAACCACTGTGTTCAAAATCTACAGGCCAAAACCCCCACCAGGGAAACCAAACACCACCGTCAGAGGAACCAGATGCCACCACCCACCACACGAGAGAAACACAATACCACCACCCACTACCTGAAAAATACCACCACCACCAGAGAAACTAAATACAATCGCCCACCACACCAGCACAGAAAATTGAAAGAAATATGAAGACAGAGTATTTGGTGCCTAAGCGTAGCTTCCCCCAAGGCGGTGACCACCCTCCGAATTCATCTCCCAGAGACCACTCACCAACCCACAAAAAACTGTCGCGCCCACGCCAGAGGTCACGAAATTGGAAATTGAAACTAGTTTTCCACCATCACCCACGAAGTTTCCTATACTGTTGGTTCCAGCGTCCACTTCTAACCTGAGCAAACAGGTTTACCATAAGGCAAGAGGAAATGGAATGGAATAGGTCTCATCCCGATGGCTTCCCATCCTTACGCACGCAAATAATAACCAAGAGGCTTTGTAACAGGGTCTAGCTTGACACATTGCTCCAACAAATGGCCAGGATGAGTACACACAGAGCACTCATACCAAATAACCTCTTGTGACGATTTTTTTTTCTCCCCGAAGGCCACCGTGAGGTCCAACACAAGACCAGAGCGCAGATACGAATGTCGGGCTCCCTCATCTTCCCACGCCTTAAGCATTTGCCACCCCCAAACTCCAACGCGATGTTAATACTCGCACGAGTTTCCAACCTGCTGATATTACTCCTCCCATTACATGCACTTTGGTGAAGGGACAGGAAGGATCATCCCTCACTCCCACTCCACCTGTATTCACACATGAGGCTCCTCCTCCACGTGTTGCAAGGACCTCACCCCCATCGGGGAAGAGGATATTACATTGTATTTCAATTTATGATCCGTGATACAATAATTTGGAATGAAAAATAGATTTTCTTTTGGTTTTTATGATATAATAAATTATCAAATTTGATTTTATTAAAAAATATTTACAAATTAAATCAAATGTTTTTATAGGTAGTTTAATATTGTTTGGCTTGGAGTATGTTTTAAAATTGCTTTTGCTTGGTTAAAAGCTCCTACGTAAGGAAAAAGGTTCACAACCCAAGACCCAAAGGCATCTGGCAGGAGTGAAATCCTACCTCCTTATGGACCACCAACAGAGTAATTCCAAGTGATTTTAGTCAATTTGCATTCACAGATAGCAACCAATGATGATTTTCATTAACAACTGAGTTATGACCTCCTTATGGACTACCAACAAGATAATTCCAAGTGGAGTGGTTTTCCTTGAATAACAGTGATGAGCCAAAATTTGTAGCTTATGATGATTGACATTAACAACTGAGTTATGATAGATTTCCCACTACTTAAAAAAAATGGTAGTCTAATATTACTAATTGGGTCTAGCCAAGAGTTTAAAAAAAAAAATGTTATGCTTCCCACTAAAAACTATTTAATATTCTGCAAATTGATGTGATAATAATTTTAAATTAATCATTTAATATTAATCAATTGGAAGTGATAATGACATATATTAAAAATTAGTTAAATTATTCTTAAATTTAATTATAAGATATCAAATCTTTATGGTACAAACCTTACTTCTTACGACTTGAAAAGAAAATTCGTTTAGAATTTGGGTTTTTGTGATTTAAATTGATTTGATCTTCTTCTTCCAAAATCATCACATAAAAATTTTCATGCCTATGTTTTAAATCATCAAATATAGTTCATCAATCATTTGTTCTAAAAATAAACCACACTTATGGTTCAACACAAAAAGATTATATAATTGATAATAAAAAAATCAAAAGAAAAATTACTCTTAAAACAATTAATCTTTTAATATCTATAAATTCCAAGTTAAATATATAAATTAAAATATTAATTTTTATAAAATATAATTAATTTAATTAAAAATCCAATATCTTCAAACCCTTAAATAATCTAATAAATTTCAAGTTAAATTAAAATATTAATTTTTATAAAAATATAATTAATTTAATTAAAAATACAATATCTTCAAACACTTAAATAATCTAATAAATTTCAAGCTAAATTTCAAGCTGAACAGATAAGTTAGAATGTTAATTTTTATAAATGCATAACTAATTTAATTAAAAAAATAATGTACTAACAAAAATAGACAAAAATAATGCTGCATTACAAAGCATTAATAATATTATTACTTCTAAGTTCAAAGAAAAAATGTGGTGTGAGAAAGATTTAGCAACTAAAAGAAAATTAAGATATTATAAGGAGGTCATCAACCCCACCCTAGAAGATCAAAAGTATCTCTCTGTTTTAACTAGCTCAAAGAAGAAAATTAATACAGCCAAGATTAGAACGAACTCTCATGAGCTCCATAGTGAAACAGGGCGTTGGGCAATTCCTAAAACACCGTGGATGGAAAGGATCTACCATCTCTATGAAAATATGAACATCTAGGATGAAAATCACTTCCTCTTAGAGTGCCCGCCATACAACCACATTCGATCTTAGTTTCATAATCTTTGTTGCATGACTAACCTTCCTAGCCTTTTATGATGTCAAAATTATAATGAGCTGAGGAGGCTTCTCTCCAAGCTTTTTGAGAATAGGAATAAAATCTTAAAACATCATCATATATATATATATATATATATAATAAAATCTTAAATCATCATCATCATCATCATCATTATATATATATATATATATATATATATATATATTTGAATATCGTTGGATATTTTAGATATTTTTTGGGTGGAAATTTGATGATACAATTTTTAGTGAAAATGTTATTTTTATTATTATTTTAATTGCATTTTAAATGTATAAATGGATTTAATATCTAAAAACTCTTAAATTTCAAGATTGTATAGAATTCACAATTTGAACATGCAACTCCAACACATCCATACTCAATTTCAAATAAAATTAATAAAAATATATGTAAAAACAAACATGAAAACATACAATATTTACACCACACATTTATTTATATTATTATACTCAAACAAAAAAATTACACTTTAATTTAAATATTTTTGTCTATTTTTATTAAATATTGTTTCTCATCTCTTTTCCTTTTACATCTTAAACATTATACATTATTTTCCTCTATTACTATAATCAATATATTTTTATCTTAATTTTTTTTGAAACTATATTTTCAATTGGCATAGACTAATTTGGCATAGACTCTCTTTTTTTGTTATGATAGTGATACGCACAACATCTATACATTTGGAGTGATGTTGTTAATTCCTATGAAAGTATAAGAGTAGACCGTAGAAATGAGATTAAAAAAAGAAAAGAAAAATAATGATTAAATAATTCTTTTATTATTTAATTTAGAAATTTTTTATTTAATTTTAATATTTTTTTAATTAAAAATATATACAAATAAATTAATTAAAAATATTTAAAAAAATCATAATTAATTTAAAAAACATACTCAATAAATAAAATATCAATGTTATAAAATTAATATGTCAACAGTATATTTTGAAAGTGTACTCAAATATTCACTGGAATATTTTGAAGAATGTGTTTGGAATTGTGCATATTACTATAATTGCCAAAGTCTTTGCTTAGAATTATTTTTATATCAGGGATTTAGCCAAAATTAAATAATGTTTTGTAATATATATATATATATATATATATATATATATAATTTAATTGAGAATTTAAATTAATATTTTATTGCAGTTTTTATTGATCCTATGTATTTGTGTGAAAATTACTTGAATCTAACAACCTAAGCCACCAGAAAGTAAGGACAATAATTTTAGTGTCAATTAATTTTGGCCTTCAAACTAGCATCAAATCATATCATTTTATATTTTCAATGAAATATTTTTAGAGTCAATTACTTGAACCTAAGACCCTAACTCAATAGAAAGTAAGGACAATAATTTTAGGGTTAATTAATTTTGGCTTTCAAACTAGCATCAAATCATACCATTTTATGTTTTTAATGAAGTATTTTTAGAATCAATTATTTTTTATTTATTTTTCTTCACTACATTACCTAATCGTCTAATCAAAGTTACCTAATGGTCTAATCAAAGGGCCCTCGTGTCCACTTGACTTAATTGTCCGGTCCTAATCTTGATAGACCTCAAGAGAATTAAACTCATGATTCATGATAGAGGATCAATAACTTAGCAAGGCTTCAACCAACTAAACTACCCATCAAAACTCTGGATAACTTATCAAAATTCTAGATAACTTAGCGAGGCTTCAACCAACTAAACTACCCATCAAAACTCTCTAGATATATTAATTTAATTGCACTATCTAATTTAATTGCACAAGAACCTTAATCATTTCGTTGGCATCAAAACACCCTCTTCCCCACAACCTTTGCCCATATAACTTTCTCAATCATGGTGTCCGAAGAGGTGGAGCTCCGCATCAACCAAATAATATTGTATATTGTAATTCATCACAGAAATAGTTGGGCAATTCCTATCATTGGTTGTGTGAGGCCAAAAATCATATTAACAATAACATCTTGTGAATAACACATGGTTACACCAAAGTAAATGATTTCTTGAAGGCGCTTACCAAGTTACTGTCCTTTTTGAAGGTCTTTTCTTATGCACAATATTATAAAGTGCAAATTGGTTCGAGGAGAGAACTTTACTAAGCCCTGTTCTCTAAATACTATTGGAAGACTGTGTGGGACCTGAACGTTGGAAGCTTCTAACCTGAATACAATGTAGATGTCTGAGAATTGTAACTGTAATTTTATGTGACACGGAATGTTCATAGGTGATGGGATTTCGACCAAATAAGTCTGCAAAGAAAATACAAAATATTAAGCACAGCCCAAAGAATGCGCATTAATCCAGTAAAATTTTAAAGTTCCTATCGCTGCAGGAAATGCAAAGGATGAAATACATTATGGGAATAAGGCGTTTGAAGTACTGTAGCATTGAGAAAATTGCCTTGTGACACAATGGAGCAGAATTAGATTGTTTTGTTCTAATTCATTAGTGTGTCCTCAATCGATCGGGCAAGTATATTTACCTAGTACAGGATTACTAGGTATGCAGGGGTTAACAAAATCCGAAATCAACGTGCAATAACCATCATACATGCATTTATACCAGCTGAAATGCAAGTATACCTTGAACAAGCGTTTCAGACCTGTATCCTTATCCTGTAGTGTATGGCTCTGTATGCAGTTCGGCAATCAGACCCAAGGTCCATGGCCAGAAGCTTTGTTGATTTGAGACCATTAGGTTATCGGGAATTGACCCTGGTTCATAAATCTCGGCTAATAGCTCTGAAATGGGCTCTGCTGCCACTGGAACCAGCCAGAATAGGAGCAAAACCAGGAACAAAAGGAGGCACCTTGCCGGAAAAAAGAGACAGGCCGGCACTTCTAAGCGCCACACGGTCCGTTGTCATATTTGTCAATAGGTGTAGCACTTACAATTAGTTTTCATATTAAGAGACTGTTTACAATTGATTAATTTAAGCAATTACAAATTGCCTCTAAAACTTTTAAACTATTTTCCCACCACATGCCGTTCCTTGGAATTAGGTGATTGTTTATGGTGAATTCCACATTAAATCCAGGGGACAAAAATATTTTGTTAGGCAAAGCAATTTGAACAAAAGAAAATGAATGTCGAACCTGTTCGATATATCCACTGGATAGGTATGTTTCTTGCTTTAAATTGCTGCTTTTAAGCAATTTTGGTGCGCTTGATATGAAATTTGCCTAATTGAAATTTCCGAGGTAATTGGATTGCTAAGAGTGTTGCATTCACGAGTATGTTTTGACTGTCGAGTTGTGCATCATGTTGATATTATCATTCATTTTCTAGAGTCTAGATCATACCTATTCAATGAAATGCTTCTATTACGCATGGCACCAGTAATTGTTATGTTCACAAACATTTCATCATGAGTTGCTTTGTACACGATCTGTCATATACTGTATCTTCAGCCTCCTGTTTATGTAATGAAACATGCACACTGTTCTCTTGGAAGTTACAAACAAAGAATTTTGTTTGGACAGCGAGTGTTCGGAGTGGCATTTGAAAATTTTAGAGTTCTTGTCCTTCAGTAGTTTGCCCTGGCAAGCAAACCAAAGAAAAATATACCATGAATCAATAAACTTTAATCATTTATAAAATTGCTTGTCATGGCAAAGCCCTCATGCATTTGTTAAAAGCTATTTTGATGTTTCATAGGATCAATTGATCTCAACTGTTTTGATTCTTCGACGTTTTGCTATGAATGATCCAGCTGTTCTTACATTTTACAAGAGTGCCATTGTAGCACATTAGCATTTTTTGCCACGATTTAGAGCAATTGAGATGTATGGCACTGCATTCAGCCAATTTGTTGGAGCATATTTTGTCAGTTGAGTTGTGCATTATGTTGATATTATCATACATTTTCTAGAGTCTAGATCACACCTATTCATTGAAATGCTTTTGTTAGACATAATATTGGTAAGTATTATGTTTACAAACATTTCATTATGAGTTGTTTTGAACACAATCTGTCATATGTTGTATCATCAGCCTCCTGTTCATGTAAAGAAACAATGTGCACTGCTCTCTAAAGAAACAATGTGCACTGCTCTCTTTAACGTTACAAACAAAGAATTTTGTGTTTGTGTTAAATTATGGTATGTTCTATGCTTAGCGCAGTTTACTTATTTTTCTTCTTATTAGCCACAGATTAGCAATCACATATACATTAAGTAAAGTGCAAATAGAACATTAAATGATCAACAGAAAACAAGTCAAGACAAGAGACACAAGATGTGGCAACTAGCCAGGGACAAACCCCAATGCGGGGAAACCCTTTGATCAAATCTTCTTTTATCTTCAATAGTTCAGCAGAGAGAAATAGTACAAAATCTGAATTCTGTAATTTTATATCAACAGCAGCAAACCCTAGATCATCAAAGTCAAACTTGGTCAAACTAGCTGAAATTGACCTCTAAAATACTTGGTCAATTTTCGGTCAACTTGTTCTCGAATAGCCTGAAGAAACATCTCTAAAAGTTGAGTCAATTTGCAGATTTCTGAAGTCAACTGCAGCCCTAAACTAGGGCAGTCAAATACCGGTTAAACCAGAGGTCAAATTGCCTCGTTTTTCGTGCCAAAAATTGTGGCCTGCCTAAGAGAGGCAACCACATCCAATACACACTTTTGGAAGGTCAACGCTTGGTCAACTCTGGTCAAAGAGATGACCCGCTGTCTTAGCATCCTTCTTTCTGTGTCTTCTTGCCCTAGGACCATTGTTTTACAACCCGGCCGAGTCAACTCCGAAACGGCCGTTTCGAACCGAGCCATTACCAAAATCTCTGACCCGGCCAGCAACCCGGCTCGGTTGACCGAGTCAACTATGACTCGACCGAGTCAACTATGACTCGGCCGAGTCATAGTTGACTCGGTCAACCCGGCCGGGTCATGTATTGACTCGGCCGAGTCAATGAAACTACAGCTGGGCAGCGTAAAACATGAAATTTATTCATTTTTTTGTGATTTTATTGATTTTTTTGTGATTTTTGAGACAATATTTCAGGATTATGAGAGTTGAGACATAAGAACTTGATAAATTACACCTCAGATTTGAAAGAAGCTTAAAGTCTGTACATAAAATGTTTGTATTACCACCAATATTATATTGAGGGCAATAAGAACCACTACAATTACATATTGAAATTCAGATCCTCATTATTCCTTAAGGTGATTTGATTACTCGTTTTCTAATTGCCTCCCTTTAAGAAATGAGTGGATACTATCAATGCCTGTGACTCTGTTCACTGCTTGGCTCAGCATGATGACAGTGAAGTGTATTTCTTGCCTATTTGACTCATATTTCAATAGTGAGCACTAGGAAAAGTCTGTTTGAAACTTTTATCTATATGTCACCTCAAGAGATTGGAATTCTTTTATCGTTCAATAAATTTTGGTAAATATCGAAGGAACCATTTCAATTACATGCTGCACTCAAATACTGCCTTGATGCATCTTTCCATGCACTCTGCAACAAATGATATTGATGCAATTTGGATTAGAATTCCAAGGTTCAGGGAGACACTGATAAAGAACTGAAGTTTATCTTTATAGTTTATAGTTCACACCCATTTATTGGAGACCAAGGCCTGATTACACTATCAAGATATTAATGAAGACTAAAAGTATCAGTCCTCTTCCTCTTAACTTCATCGACAATTCATATATACAATTATATTAATTTCCTAATGACTCATCCCCTTCCTGCTTGCTGCTTGCCCAGCACCAGAATAATTGTCCATCCCCATCAATATTTAAAATTATGTTTTTTTATAAAAAAAATAAATATTTAATGTATTTTTTACAACAACCGAGTCATTGAAATCGAGCCGGCCGAGTCATTACCGAGTCCGAGTCCGAGTCCGAGTCGATCCTCGGCCGAGTCCGAGTCCGAGTCCGAGTTGTAAAACATTGCCTAGGACGTCTTCCTTTTCATCCACACGTGTGAGAGAGAGAGGGGCTCCTTTTATGCGTAGGAGAGAAAGAGAGAGAAGATGTGTGAATTGAATTGTCCAAATGAGGAAAATGCTCCTTGTATTTATATGCAAACGTTGAGGTTGAATAGACATGACTATTGGGCTTCTGAGCCTACATAAGTCTGCTGGCCGACCTTTACAATTTGTCCATAATCAAAATAAATTCATATCTCCATAAATACTTATCGGAATCGAATGATCTTTAGATCAATCCTACACCTCTCGATAAGAGGAATCTAGGAAAAATATCAGAAGACATAAATAAGGTGATCCACATGGAGTTTGGCCCTAGTTTCCAATTTTAACAGTTTGGATAGTAAGTATTTAATGGTTTTTGAAAATACGAGAGTCGTTGTCCTTCAGTAGTTCAGCGTTAATCATTTATCAAATTACTTGTCTTAGCAAAGCCCTTTTGCATTTGTTAAAACCTATTTCGATGTTTTATAGGTTCATTTGATCTCAACTCTTTTGATCCTTCGCCCTCTTGCAATGAAAGATGCATGTCCTTACACTTTACAAGAGTGCCATCGGTGCCACGAATAAACATTAGAATCTAAGAACAGTACTGGTTTCTGGTTCATTCAAGTACTCTGCTTCTTTATCGGAGTATACTTTCTTCGTTATCCATTGTGCTCTTGCTGAAAATATCGACCAAATTATCTTATTCTGTGAACTTTTTGTCTTTTCTTTGGAGCTTGTAACATTCAAACAGTGTCCTTTTACACAGAAATGTTCAAGTACATTTGTTTGGAATGGAATGATCTTCTCTCAAAAAGGATCTAAACAACAGAAGTGGGGTGCACTCTTTATCAGGGAGACGAAAATGGGCATTATGACTTTGAGGAAAGGATATATTTCACAGACAACCATTGACATGAGGCAGATTCAGCTGAACATAGTAAATATAGTATCTCGGGGTGCTGCATCCTCTACCATTGTATGTGGGTCTCAATGTTCCTTCGCACGTTTTTTCTGCCTATCGACTTGTCAGCGTTTACATTGTCAAGTTTAACCTCTGCATTTTTAGAGTCCAATGTGCATTTATTTACTATTTGGCAGGTATAACATCTGGTTTCAGTGTCACTTTACTGCTTTATTAGATGGCACTATTGAAAAAATGACAAGGAATATGAATCTTGATCAAAGACAGAGTATACATCTATATAATATATATCCATTGTGGTGGACAGGCAACAGAGAAATTAAGTGAGCTCAATAGCTGGTTTTGAACTGCCCCACTAACAGCCTTCAGTTGTTGAGGTTCAAATGTCGTCTAATTAGAACTCAAATCTTTCATTCGTTTTTGCTCAGGGTACACAATTCCTTTACAAACATTTCAAAAGTTGCATTGTTCTCCCCAAGCAGCAGCGGCCTATTTGAATTGACATTATTAAAGGAAGGACGATAATTGAACATATCTTTACCATTCAATCTAAAACCTCTCATCCAATTTCAATATATACCTGCCGATCAACATAATTATTAAATTAAACAACTTCTCTTTATCATAATTATTAAATTAAATAACTTCTCTAAATCACTAAGCAATTCCCTTAGTGCTGAATATTTGAAAATCTTTACAACACCAAACTTAGAAAGTGTGTATTTCTTTCAACACACTTCCCTGACATCTTACATGATAGCCCAGTCAAACTTTGTAGGTAGTACATACTACATACCTTTTAAACGAACATCTCACATTGGAAATCCACGAAAATTTCCATAACACCCCATTCTAAATATTTTCACCTTGTGGCGCACGAATAATTTTCAAATTCTCAAATTCTTTAACTTCTACAATTAAAGAAGCTCCTCCACTTCAGATTGCAATTCTAACCTCTCAAATTGTTGAAACTCATATATTCAATTTGGCCAATTTATCCCTCCGTAGCCTAACCTTATAAGCTCTGCTTTACCCCTCCGTAGTATAACCTTAAGCTCTGCAACCTCTTCATCTTCTGAATCTCCCGGGGAACATTATTATTCGTATCATATTTAATAGTAAATGCTTCATTTCTGACCTGTTACCCATTATTAAAGAAACAATATTTAAACCAAAAACAAAAGTAGTCTTCTCAATGAAGAGACTTGAAAAACTCGGGTGGCAGTCATAATCAGCAATCCATATGTTGGAGTTAATTAAGCTTTACTATGCTACATGGCAGTGATACCAACTGCTTATTACTATGACTAAATTAACATACTGGAGCTATGTAAACTTTCATAGGCATTGAGGTAATTCCTTGGTGGCAGTCTCACTCAAATCGAGAAACTTTAGTAATACAAATTTGTGTTAGAGACCTTCTCTTCCTTTTTCTCCCTTAAAAATTGAGAAATATGTATTAATAAAAGGGACTGCACTTAGAGCTAACAGCAAAGTTTTACAAAAGGAGGATTTCTGCCATTGTAGTGTAGACTAACAAGTGCTAATTGCTTCTGTCTAGCAATGGAGGTAATTCCTTCAAATAATGATATTTTTGGGCATCTTTCAATACATCACGAAACTATAATTTAGACGAGCAAATACATGGTAAAAGATATCCACAATTTTGATTACTAAACAAAACATTAAGGAAGGAGAACAAAAACTTAAAAAAAAGGAGTTGCAGTCATATCCTGTTTGTTTTCTGCTGTTGTCTCTGGCAGAGCATTATGATGTGCCCTTCAAAAGGTTCTGTACTTCTATCCCCGTGGCCTTCTGAACCGGTGATGAAGCATTCAAATGAGCAAAAGAAATGGCATTCCCCTGCTTCTCCACTGTGACGCTGACACTGCCGTGCTGATTCCTCCAGTGTTGACAGTTGTCTCTTTTGCTGAAGCAAAGGATCCCCGTTATTACTTCCACCTCCACCAGCAGAGCAGGGAAAGTCGTGGAGGGAAGCCCAGACGTCAGACGCCAAAGTTCCCTCAATGCTGGGGCCGAATTCTTACGCTGCCATGAAAGCCATTGCGTTGATTCACACAACACATGAAAGTCAGCCACTGATTTCCCCCTCTTTTGCCGAGAAGCCAGATTGACATGAAATGATGAAACCCATTGCGTTGTTTTTCCACAAAACATGAAACGAGGGCATCAAATTCAGCCACTGCGTTTTTTTTCCAGCAAATGAAACCAGGTCACCCATTCAAATGAGTGTGGAATGTGCCTAATCTATCCAAGATTGAGGCCAGAGGGAAAATAATTCGATTGGATGATTAAACTGGAGCATGCACATAAAGGCCTTTAGCAAGGTTTAATGTTTGCGGTAAAGCGTAAGCCTCTGTCATTTTAATTAGAGAGGGTTCCAAAATTTCATGCGCAAGTGTATTCAGTTGTCTCCCCAGGATTATAGATAACCCCTCCTGCGCACTTGCAACTGCAAATGTGAGAGGGGAGGTGTTGGTACTGACTCCCAAGTGTTAGAGATGTTGGTACTGACATTATACTGGTATAGGAGAGATCTACAACGCTCACTGATCAGAAAACTTTTTGGAACATTACAAGATAATAGATTTGTGGATAAGAGTGAACTTACAAGTTTTGGGCAGAGGAAATAGTTTGGCAGAGCTTTCATTTCATTACAGTAGAGTGATATTCTCTTGCAATCGGCTTGTGTCGGACCGTGTGGGAAATCTTCGAGCTGTTGATCTGCACGGCAGAAATAATTTTCCTCCTCCAATGTAGATTGCCATATCCCGAATAACATTGTGCACTGTTATTTACCTCATTTTCCATATATTCACAGGTTTGTTGACAACCATGTCCTTGCTCCGCTTTTCAATATTATTCTCAAACAAACCTCGATCTATGAGAAGCTTTACCCACCTGTTCCCTAGCTGCATATCCGTTGAATAGGTTACCTCTTTGGTGTTAATAAATCCTTCAGCAATCCACATGACCACCAATTTCTGCACTTCATGCTTTGGATACGTAGCACAGTAGATAAAACAATTCTTCAAATTTGGAGTTTTGGACAGGTCATCGTAACTCCATCTTAATCGTCCAGACTCAATACAATTGTTGGTCAATGCAGAGATGTATAGCTGGGAAGGAAGGATCTGCGTTCTTGATGAGACACAAACAAGAATTTCACTCATCTACTACTTGTGTTTTGTCTCTCATTGCTGCGGCCACTACAGTTATAACTTATGGCCAAGGGCAAACCTTTGCACTAGTCAAAGATTTTTCTGGCAGACTCCTTCAAATCCTCTGGAACATGACCCCCTCTAAAAGCTATTCTCATAAACAATGCCCACCCTTCATCCCTTGACAATGGTTCCACCTTTATGGACTGTTCTGCATTTATTAATGCTAAATCTCTGCTGCGTGTAGAGAATACTACCCTCCTACTTTTATCAGTCCCAAATGCAACACCTAATTCTTGGAAGTCCGGTGCAGTCCACATCTCTTCTAATAGCAAAAGAAATTTCTCGTTCTTTAGACTTGCAGACTTCATTTTCCGATGATCAATGTCAGAGGTTTAGAAGAGGTATAAATTGATTACCTCAGCGATACAACCCTGAAAGTCTGAAAGTTTAAAGTATTGAGAGGCCCTGACCTAAACAACAACATCAAAGACATCACTCACCTTGTTGAAGTTGTACACAGATTTGAGCAAACTTGTCTTTCCGACCCCTCCTATTCCATACACGCCAATTATGCCAAGTTGTGAAGTTTCCCTCAGCCATGTCCACAGCTACATCTCCGCAGATTTAATGTCTATTCCTACAATGACGGAGTCCGGCAGGGGTTTCCGCAACTCCTTTGCCAGCGGTTCTGCTTAGGATGAGCCAATTTGTCGAGCACTAAAGAGAGTTAGAAACCAGTGACGGGGCTGATCAAATCTTGAGTTCCACTCTCTAATCTGTCTGGAAATTCTGGGCTTGCAGAAGATGCAATCCAGACACCGTCGCTGCAGCTCGTACCTATAGATCAGGCTTTTCGGCTCTCAATCGCATCACGCGTGCTCTCCAAGCAGAGTCGGATGGACTCGGACGGCGTTCTCTGCTGATTTTGAAAGACATTGAATATCTTGCAACGGCAGCTTCGATCTCAGAACCCCGCGGTTTCGATCCAGGGTTATAAAACATATATATTTTCATTGACTAGAGAAACAAAAAGCTTGTTGATGGCATCCGCTGCAACTGATGTCCAATCTGGTCCATAGCGATGGATGAGGCGAACAATATATTGAAAAATGGACGAGGGTAAGAGAAGAGGACTGGGAGATTGGAGCAGAGAATTATTAAATATGAAAACAGACAGCTGAGAGAACCTGCGAGCGAGAGGGAAATAGCAGAGATGGATTGGAACCAGAGATGGACAGGAACATTAATATAGGCACACCGGGATTCTATAGCTGGTCGTGTTTGTGTGTGGTGGTATTGCTTGGTATTTGAAATTCAGGATAAAGAAAAAGTGAAAGTTGAACCATATATTTTTAGCACTTTAAGTGGTATGTGGATGGATTGGAATCCACCCATGTTTTGGTTTTTTTTTTAATCCGCATGGTTTTTCATCATTGCAATCCACCTGTTTATTCCCGAAAGAATCTTAGTTTTCCAGATAAAAGTGTTTTTTTTTGGGGTAGAAATTCAATATTGGTTTATCCATAGTAATTAACTTATAATTTATATTTTTAATGATATCTATTCAAATAGAAAAAAAAGTTAGAATATTTGGAACATAAAAGAAAAGCAAAAGTAAATAGCTAATGGTTGGAATAATAAAAGAAAAGCAAAAGTAAAGGACAATAAAGAAGAAAAAACATGAGTAGTAATGTGTAAAGTTACTTTTTTTGAAATTATTTTATTCGTTGAGTTAATATCAATTTTTGGAGCCTTTAGGGTTTCACTAGTAAATTTTAAAGGTTAGGGTTTTTTTTGTTATGGAAAGTTTCGAAGGGTAGAATTATGTATGTGATTAACACATTTTATTGACCAATTCAGTGTTTAAGTATTTTTTTCTCTGGGTATAGGGTTGAGCAGACTGAGCAGAGCAGATAGGGCACCAAAAGCTATAAAGGGTCTCTCTGTGCTTACTATACCTGGATTTTGTGATACAGTGCAACCGCATTTTATGTTCGGAAGTGCTATGGGAAAAGCAAGTTCCTTAGTTGTCATGATCGTGAAATTGAACAGGGATGGTAGTTGTTGCAAACATTGAACCATAATAGCAACATTCCTGGTAGAGTCACTATTTTGTGCTTGTTTTCCCTTGAAAGATCATATTACAGAAAATCTTGGGCGTAGTTTCCCTTGAGCGTTTCTCATTTGATTACATATTACATTTGGACCTCTATTTTATAGATATTTTGGCATGTAAGATTCATCATCACGTCAGGTAACACAGAGAACGAAGGCACTTTGAGGAGAACATGCGGTCACTTTGAGGGAGGAAAACAGAGGAACGGGACAGCGTGGGTACAGGGCCGAGTAGAGGAGATAGGGCACCAAAGGCCATAAAGGCTCCCTCTGTGCTTACTATACCTGGACTCTGTGATACAGAATACAAATCTAAATACATAATTGATCGGGTGTTTGTCGTATGTGGAGGATGCACGTCAAGTGTTTGACAGAATCTGCCTTCCAAATTTGACAGTCACTCTGATACCAAGATGGCGATAGACAGGTCCTCTCTAAATCCTTTGATGAATTTTACTGCTAAGAAAAAGATAGAGACAAAAGAATGGGTTTCAAATCTAGAGATTGGATTCGTGCAACAAGACGAGTTGTGCCAAGATGACATGTTTAACCTTGTTGATTATCAGTTGTTGAAGACTAGCAAGAGCAAGTGGTAGGTAGTTAGCCCGACCGATATAGCCATGGAGTTGGATTTCTCATTCTGGACAGCCCGGGTAAAAGAAATGTTGCGGAAATGGAATTTATTGAAACTAAAAACAAGCTGCTTTGTTTAGAAATACACCCCCTCTCTACCAGAGTTTTAGAGGTGGACGGGGATAATTTATCCCTGAAGAAGATGTTACATGAAACCAAAAAGCAAGAAATTCTCCATCCTCCAAATGGTGAGCTGCATGCAGAAATTCTTGACCTTGAAGCAAGTAGGAGTCAATCTGATCCCACCAAGCCACCTTCAAACAAGAAACTAAGATACGCATCAATTCTTGGGTACAGGTGGTTCAAGGGAAGGATAAAAGTCCTACCCCTCTTGCAATAGTTGATGAGGTCAAGCAAAACTTGTGGAAGAACGCAACAGACGGGCAAGATAATTGAATCTCAAGGTGAGAGGTTTCTCGTTACCCCACCCCTCTCTGGATCCTATGGAGGTGGGGGCTAGGTTCCTTCAGGACACCCTTAGCCTCCCCAATATAGCTTTGGACAGAGCCTGGTTGGGCTATGACTCCACTCTCTGTGATATTCCTACTTAGTATTTTGCTAAGTAAATATAAATTTTGTTCATTTTTGGTTTATTGCACGGATGCACTTAGGAAAGGTGGGCTTAGAAGACCCACATTCGACTTTTGTCTTAAGATACACTCAAACATTAGAGCTAGAGGGAACAATTGCAGCTTTGGTGGAGTGTGGGGGCCACCACGTTGAGATTTTCGGCCCACATGGGAATTACGCTCTCATTGGAGCGAATTTGGTGTGGGAAGTTAGATGTGGGCCCACATGGGCATTTTGGAGGCATCTTGACAAAAGGAGGAAGACACATTCATTTGCTCATTTATTCATCATTTGCAAAATTTTCTATGACAAGAGCACGCTTGAGCTGAAGCCAAGTCTACAAGTGTTGTTTAGCACACGAGTGTCTCCAAGCGGAGATCTCATCCCTTGCTTTGACAGACTTCGAGTGCCAGCCCAAGGAGGGAGTTTCACCTTTCCTTTTCGCACTACTAGTAGGAGGGTTGATTTCTTGGGAGAGGAGCAGCTACAGCAACACAGGGATTGTGCAGTTCTGTGTGGGAGCACTCCGGGAGGTGGAGGAGTGAGTTGTGATTGGGGCTGAAACTCGGAGTGAAGATCAGGGAAGCATTTTGAGGAGTATTGCAACCATTTTGGAGGCCTTTTGCAACATATTTTACAGGTGGGTCGAATCACCCAGTAGTTGAGCCATTGAGGGGAAATAGGGTCGAATTTCCGAAGTCAAGCATAGCCCAAATCCTTCGTGGGTTATTCTGGATATTTGGTGGAGAGGTCAGGATTAATTTCCCAGAATTTTCTGAGCACCAAAGAGGGCCCTAGCAGCAGATCCATTTAGTTAGCAGTGTATTTCTAGGCATCTTCAGCGCAGAGCTTGAGCAACATAGCAATAAATCATAGGAGGGTGTCTTATTTGTCATTTGGGACTTTGCTAGCTTGCCTTGAGCAAGCCTAGGTACATTCCTTCCAACGCCTTATTGTACACCCATATTTATTAATAAAAAGAGGTTAGTAGCACAGTTTTGGTGAAATTTTATGATCTAATTATTTGTCATTGTTTTATGGTGTTTTTGTCTATGTTTGCTTTGCATATTTACTATTAATTTTCCTTGGGGGTATTACAGTGGTATTAGAGCTCCTAGACTTGGCATAGCCTATGGGAGCAGTGTAGTCTATGACACCAAAGGATAGGTAAAACATGACATATCAAAAGCAAAGGTATAGAAGCAGAGAGAGTCAGTTGCAGATTACTCCTGACCCTGTGACAACAAAGCCTGAGGTCGAAGAAGCAAACATGGGGGACAATGAGGAAGACAAAAGGAGCAAGGAAAAGGATTTTCCCTATATCTTGTTGAAGGCATTACAGGACTTGTCCCAGAATATCGAAAGAATGGGCCAGCAAAATGGCAATGGCAACAAGGGTAAGGGAGTCCAAGGGGATTTCCAATTTGAAGAAGGTTCTGGAACTTCATAGCATCATGCATCCCTCAATCCCAACATGCCATTGATTCCCAACACACCCCCTAGGTCTACTATTCCCACATTCCTAACGTCTGGAACTGATGGGCAACCAAAGTAGAAGGATGCGCCTTATGGGGACTATTTCTTGGAGTATCAGTCCTATGGACCTAATTTTTGGAAGGCCATTACCTTCAAGGATTTCTGCCAATTGAAGGGCAACAATAGGCCCAAGGAACAAAGTGGAGGAGGCTACATGCAGGGGACAGACTTGCAACACACTATGGTGAGGTTGTTTCTCCCAACTTTTGATGGGTCCTCCAAGAGCTCGGCCAAGACATGGGTCAAAAAGTTAGATGTCTATTTCCAGTTGAATCAGATGGCGGAGGGAGAGGCAATCAAGATTGCCACATTACATCTGGAAGGGGAAGCCCATGACTGGTGGTTCCATGGGTTGACCATGTTGGGACATGCATGAGTAAACACTTATGATGATTTCACCAAGAGAGTTTTGGAGCAGTTCGAGAGGAAAGATCCTGAGGAGTATTTTGGGGAGATGAAAAGACTCAAGCAGACCGAGAGTGTGAAGGCGTACATTTCAGAGTTTTTATGGTTGTCTGTGATGGTGTTAGATTTGTCGGAGTCTAGGAGAATCTACATGTTTGTGGATGGGCTAGCAATGCCATTGTGTGGGTTAGTGAGGTCCAATAGGCCCACTACATTATAGGATGCAGTAGGGAGAGCCTGAGATTTACAGGATGCCCTACCTAGGGCTCGAGCACCACTACCTCCTAGACAGGGTTTCCAACATAGGGGAAAAGACATTAGGGCTTCACCACCGAGGGCCAATCAGGGGTGTGGGAAGCTCGATGAGGAGACTCGAAGGGACCGTAGGAGGAGGAAATTATGTTTCACTTATCAGGATTCATGGGTACAATGCCACAAATGTGCAGCGAGCAGTGCCCACTATATCGAGGTCTTCTCTGACAACAATGCAGAGGATGAGACATATTTTGAGATGGGTGGAGATGATAGCGCAACACCTCAGGAGGGAGGGCCACCACCACCACTACCACAAGCATGGGGAGTTTCCTTTGCACCTTTTGGAGGGGTCTTTGCATCACTGTGTGGGGTACCCAATTTCTTGACCCAGAGGATTAGAGGCATTGTTAGGGGCAGTGTGTATCAATTCTAGTGGATAGTGGGGCTACCCACAATTTCATTGATTCTCAGTTGGTTCAGAGGAGAGGCATCACAACTGGGGAGTTTGATGGAATCTCTGTTCTTATGCCTGGGGACAGGACCATGCAATGCACTCGCTATGTGCCAACTTTGACAGTGACCATGGGGAACTACTCTATGACAAATCACTTCTTTGTAGTAGATGTACCTAACACCAACGTGGCGTTGGGGGTCCAGTGGCTCTATTCACTTAGCAGAGTCACGACCAATTGGAGGAAGTTGGAGATGGAGTTTGTAGGGCCAGATGGCAAGCCCGTGTTGCTATGAGAAATGCACTCATACTGGCCACAGACTTTTTCGGCTCACATGATGGAGGCTGATTTGAGACATGGGGACATTGAGTGGGTTGTGGAGTTGAGGATCTCAGAGGCTGGGGGCAAGCCCAAGCCACCACATCTAGAGATACAGACTATTCTAGACAGGTACCCAATTGTATTTGGAGACATACCACCGGGTTAACCTCCTGACCGAGGGTTTAAGCACACTATTGAGTTGGAGTCGAGAGTGCAGGTCGTCATCACCACTCCTTATCGATATCCCAAGGCATATCAGGATGAGATAGAGGGGCCATCCATGAGCTATTGTCACTTGGGCACATCAGGTCCAGTTCTAGCCCTTTTGCTTCATCGATTGTACTGGTGAAGAAGAAGGATGGGTCCTTACGCATGTGCATAGATTATCGAGCCCTCAACAAGAAGACACTGAAGAACCGCCACCCCATCCCACGTATAGATGAGCTGATGGATGAGTTTAGGGGGGCTAATTTCTTTTCGAAGATTGATTTGTAGTTGGGGTACCATCAAATCCGGGTGAGGGACCACGATGTCCCAAAGACGGCATTATGGTGTCATTATGGGCACTTTGAGTTCTTGGTTATGCCCTTTGGGCTGACCAATGCACCAGGTACCTTCAATTCATGCATGAAATACCTATTTCATGGGCAGTTGAGGAAGTTCGTGCTAGTGTTCTTCAATGACATACTGATTTATAGTTGGACTTGGGAGGAGCACTTGTAGCACATTGAGACAATACTGCGCATTCTGGAGGAGCAACTGTTTTATGCTAAACTATCCAAGTGTAAGCTTGGGCTGACTAAGATGCTCTAACTAGGGCAAATTATTGAGGTGGACGGTGTGAGAGTACATGAGGAGAAGATTCAAGCTATCTGGGATTGACCAGAGCATCAGAATGTGACCGAGCTAAGTGGTTTCATAGGCATCTGCACTTATTACAGGAAGTTTGTGAAGGGCTTCTCCCAACTATCAACACTCCTCAGAATTAACGAAGAAAGGGGCATTTGAGTGGACCACTACAGCGCAAGAGGCTTTTGAGCACCTTAAGCAAGTCATGAGTAAATGTCTGGTGTTGGAATTTCCTAATTTCACCCAACATGTTGTGTTAAAGTGTGATGCATCAGGAGTGGGTGTGGGGGCCGTGTTGATGCAGGGAGGGCACCCCATAGCTTTCGAGCATTGGAAGCTACTATCCCATGAGCTATTTTATTCCATATATGATAAGGAAATGTTGGCAATCATGCATGCGTTAGCCAAGTTTAGACAATAGTTGGTGGGAAACAGGTTCAAAGTCAAGACAGATCACAACAGCCTCGGGACCTTCTTGGAGCAGAAACAGTTGTAGTATAGGCAACAAAAGTTGGTGAGCAAGCTCCAAGCATATGACTTTGACATTGAGTATGTCAAGGGAAAGCACAATGTGGTGGTTGATGTGTTGTCCCAGAGACCAACCACCATTTCTTTGATGAGCATTGCTCTGGATTGGAGGGCGCAACTACTAGTGGAGTACTCCAAGGATTAGTTCGCATGTGAGGTCCTTGATGGGTTGGTGATAGATGAACAGTATAGGGTGATGAATGAGGTGATCTACTTTCGAGACCAGATTTATTTGGTGCATAGCTCCCAACTGAGGGAGAATGTTCTACAGGTTTCCCATGACTGACAACTAGCAGTGCACCAGTGGTTCACAAAGACCTACAGGGCCATTAGGGAGCTCTTTGAATGGAAAGGTCTCAAGGATGATGTTCTAAGGCATATCAGGGAGCGACACATGCTAGCAGAACAAGGGTGAGCAGTCACACCCTGCAAGCTTTTTGCAACTGCTTCCCATTCCAAAGGGGAAATGGGAGAACATATCGATGGATTTCATTACCGGGCTACCCACAGTGTAAGGCAAGGACTGCATTTACATAGTGGTGGATCGCCTGACAAAGTTTGCTCATTTCTTCGCCATCTCATCCTAGTACTCAACCTCACAGGTGGCCGAATTGTTCTTTAGGGACGTGTTTCAGCTACATGGTCTGCAAAATACCATTGTTAGTGACCAGGATAGGTGGTTCATGAGTGGATTCTGGCAGGTGGTATTTCAGTTGGTGGACATTGAGCTCACTCTGAGTACCAGTTATCACTCTCAGACAGATGAGCAGATGGAGATAGTTAACAAGTGGTTGGATGGCTACTTGCGTAACTATGTGACAGGTCACAAGAGAGCATGGATATAGTGGCTGCACTTGGGTGAATAGTGTTACAACACTACATACCACATGTCCATAGCTATGTCGCCATTCCGAGTTTTTTATGGTTACAATGCATTATCTTTTGTTGACATTATGTTTGGAGATAGCAGGGCGTCAAGGGCCAAGGATTGGATATAGGAGAGCCAAGGCATTTTCATGGACTTCATGTGGATGGCCCAAAACCAACAAAAGATTTATGCAAACAGGGGCAGAGTTGAGAGGCAGTTCGAAGTAGGGGACTTGGTTTGCTTGAGGCTTCAACCATATTGGTAGTCTTCACTCAAACATGAGGGGGGCGAGAAGCTCAAACCCTGCTTCTATAGACTGTATCATGTCAATCAGACGGTGGGGGAGGTAGCATATGAGTTGGAGCTACCACCGGGGAGCCGCGTGCACAACTTCTTTCATGTGCCTTGCCTGAAAAAGGCATTGGGATAGCAAGCTACAACAACTATAGAGCTACTTGTTGATTTTTGGTAGCATCAGATGTGCTCTTAGCCTCAAAATTTGCAGGGAGGCAGGACACATGTATCCCACAATACCCAAAAATAATTTTGGGAAATTCCACCTAGAGATAGTTTTATTAAAATAATTAATTATTTTTAATGGGTTCCTAAGTCTAAACTTAGGAAATTAAAATAATTAAAGGGTATTAATCAAACTAGGGGTGAAACTTCTAGAAGAAGATGAAGATCAAGCCAAAAAGATCTAAGCCATTGATTAGAATCTAATCTAGGTTGTTGGTTCTCAATGAGAAGATTATAAGAGGAGGCTTGATGGGCATTTGGAAATTACATCGAATCGAGATCAAGAGATCAAATTTCTGAGAGAGGGCAACGCAACTGTTCAGGAGAGAAGATCAAAGTGATTTCTTGAAGTGAGGGGCAGGGATAGTTCCGGTTGGACAGTTTCCTAATCTAGGAATACATTGCAGAGGAGGCAGAGAGAGATCCAGAAGAGGCATCGCAAAGGCTACGTTGGGCAGTGTAAGGCCAAACAGAGACATCGCAGAGCTTCAGAGGGAGTTTGAATTCCAGCCAGGAAAGATGAGTTTTAGTGTAGGAAGACGGGATGTGAGACCGGAAGGTTTGAAGTTAAAATCTCCAAAAAACAGGATATCCAGGAAGAGGTAACGCAGATACCCAGAGAGGCTAACGTAGAATTGTGTAGGCTACGGCAGTGGCTGCGCAGAGCCAACGTGGGACCAACCATCCAAGGCCTGGATTAGTGTTGGATCGCTAGTGATAGTGTGAGGAATTTCTAACTAATCTTTAGCTAGTCATATTCTTTGTATTGGATAGCCATCAAGGCATCCAAAGATTGTATTCAAAAAGCTATTGCTTAATAATACAAACCCTCAGCTACTTCACCAGTTTTTCCGCATTGGGTTTTTCCGGGGACGTTTGTCTAAAAATAACGGTGTCATGTGTTGTTTATTTCTTTCTTGCTCAGTTTCTTGTTTCCGCATTTAATTTAATTGGTGAAGGTTGCAATGTATTAGTTTCAGTATTTGTTGTAGGATGTAGTAAACAATTTTGTTCAATAATTAACAAATAGAAGGAACTTAATTAGTTGTTGCAGTAGAAATTTGGGTCTTCCAAATTTTCACACTACCCACTATGGACGATGAGGGCCATTTGGTGCTAGAACCAGAGGTCATTTTGGATCCCAGGAGAGACATTTGAGAAATAAGGTCATCAATGAGTTTTTTATCAGATGGAGGAATCTGTCAGATGATGATGCCACCTGGGAGGGGGAGCAGATACTTCAACATCCTCCATTGCAGCTTGAGGACAAACAACGTTTTGGCGGGGAGGGTTTTGTTGGGCGTGGAATCCCCCCAAGGCATGTTTTGGGGTTCAAAGCCCAAGTTTTGACTGAATCTTGTTGTAAAGCTCCCTGAATTGCAGGCGCGGGGCGCGAGAGTATGATTGAGTCATAAGGTTGTCCGCCCTAGTTTTGTAATTGTAATGTCGACTAGATAGACCTACCCATGGTCTGCAGACCATGGGATTGTATAAATAGAGTGAGGCTCTAAGTGTATAGAATAATAAGGGAAGGAAGAGTATGAGAAGTCTAAGTGATTGAGTCGCAGTACGAAGTGTGTCTTTGGGTCGTAGAGTAGGAGAAGGCTCTACAGCTGAGTGCACAGAGGCATAGTAGTCCGCAGATAAGTGCACGGACCCCTGTAGCTGAGTGCGCAGGGTGGAGTTGAGTCTGTAACCAAGGAAGGAATTAATAAAGAGAAGTTTTATCATAATTCTGTGTATCTGTTCTTGGCTTAATGCATGGTTGATACAATTGGCAAATATATTGTTTATTCACTACGCGCACTTGTATGAATGGTTTATGTTGTTAAGTATAACTTAAAGCACATAAGTAGGCTAAAATAATCAACTAACATTGGAATATCAGTAAAGTCTTGGGTAATAACGCAAGAGCGTGACGTTCAGCCCTTGGGTAGGGCTACGCGAAGGCAGTATATTAGGCTGCGATGTACGGGAAAGTGCGTGAAGCAACCTGGACGCATGGTCAAACCACGAACCATTCGAACTCATTAGACATCTCCAGGGTGCAAAAACCTGGTTCTAGCACCCTCCCATACTACTTCAGGTGAGACCTTAGTCCACGCTCCGCGGACTATTGCCGAAAGAGCCAGTAGTACCGGGATTTGTTTGGCTAACTAACTCTGAACCTGGGTCAGGCCCCAACAAGCCAACAAATGGTTCTGTTGCCGGGATTGGGATCTGCATAAGAGATGTCTGATGTCACATCACTGGAATCTGATTGTTAGGTTCCTATACCAATAGGAGTTATAATTTTTGAATCACTGAGATTAAACCTATAATATGTACATACCTTTGCTTTCTACAAATGTTTTCCATATTCAAAAAATTAAAAAATGAAAGAGGGTATGTCCTAAAAGAAAAATCAAAGGACAAAAAGCAATAAAAAGGTAAAAAAAGATGAAAAATATGAATCCCAAGAAAAGAAAAAAGACCATGAAAGTGAACAAGCCAAAATGCCACTACTATTTACTTTAGTGCATAAGAAATGATTGTGTGCAGTTTGTAATCTTTGCCACAATCCATGATAGTCAAAATGTTTAAACTTGGCTATTTCATGTTTAAATTTCATGTCTATAGATAGAGAATAAAAATCTGGCCAAACAGTGTAATCTTGGCAGATAATTAGATAGGTAGAGTGGATAAAAGGATGTTCAACTGTTTAATTTGAGCCCTTGGATGTAATAAGGTTAGATTTAGTTAGTTTACTATTGGAAAGAAAAAGAAAAATGTTTGATAAGGGTTTGCTAGCTCAAAAGTACCCTAATAAAGAGAAGTAAAAATGGTAGGATGAGTAGGTGGGTAAGTAGAAGAAATGTTGCAGAAGTATGATGATTGATTAGACAAAAGCATATTTATTATTCTCATCATAAAAGTTCCAAATGTGAATGGGCAATCAAGCATGCAGATGGATATCAAAGTCAATTAATTAACTTCCCTCATTCGTTTCACCTTTTACTTAACTAATTTCCCACAATAAAGTTCAAAGTACTTAAAAACTCTAAGTCAAAGAGGCTCAGAGCATTTCTTTGACTTTTGGAGGGACCGTACCCTCAACTCAATGACTTATAGGCAATAAGTACTAAAACCCCCTCATAAAAATTCATCCCCCCCCTCCTTTAACTCATTCATTTTCCCTAATAATACTCCTTTCCTAAGGTCACCTTACTTTTACCTAAGAAAAGTATTTATTCCCTCACATAACTCATTCTCATATCAAAAACCCACAAAACACTATATCCTAAGTTTTTATGTTATTATCGGAAAAGCACTAAAACATGAAATATCATACACTTAGGGTATGGTGCCCCTTTCTGCTCATTTTATAATTACTAACTTTATTTATTTAAATCCCAAAGAAAAACCTTTTTCCCGTATATATTTAACTCTCGCAATAGTAACTAGCCCTATACCCTAGTTTAATTATATAAACTATGATTTTCTACCCAAACCCCGACAAACCCACTAACTAATCAATCCGCGATTAAGTTAGTCAGAACCAGTTACTGAGTTTGGTTAGTTAAAGTGAAAATTAATTAAAGAAACTCAAAGTAACTTAAGCTTACTCTGACTGAACCAAAATTTCTCTAAAACACTGAAAATCACCTCCCCCATTCTCAAATCCACAAGAACTGAGAATGGATGCCCCAATTGCCATGAATGTGAGACCTATTTCCACTCTTCATCTAGACCTAGACCATCTCCCCCTGGCAGACAATGATTTCCAGATAAAGGACACCTCTGTCCATGAATCCCCTCTCAAACTCTACTGTCGATTCAAAGACCAATACCTGAACCATGCTGATAAAATTGGTCTTTGGGAATCCAATTTGCCCCAGTACCAATTCCTTGAAGTTCACATTTTCCCAGAAATCGTCCATTACTGCCATGCAAACTATATCCCCAGTCAAAGAGTAGTGATGTCCCCTAACCAAACCATACTTTTCACCATCACTGCTGAATCAATCAATGAAATGCTACAAATCCAGCCTGGCCAAAACTTGACTCCTCTCTCCATTGGAGATCTGTTGGACTTATTTCCCAAGCTCAGCCCTGCAATATTGGCCCAAATAATCCAAACCTTCATTGTAGAAGATAAGTATACCCCTAAAGAACCCCCTCCATATGTGTATACCCTATTTTCCCTATTTTTCTAGGACATTGTAGCAATGATATCCTGTGTCCTAGGTTATACCACCAGTGACTTTATAGATGAAATCATCCTGGCTTTCATGTCCATATATACTCCCGGAAAACCTCCTGCTGTTATTTATGATTATGCCACGTTTATAGCCGATAGGATGCGTGACCAGTTCCTTAGGATGAGCAATGAGAGAGTCTTCAAGTATTCCTCTTTTTTGTATCACCTTTTTCTATATTACCAAGCAGACAAGTTTCCCTTTACTCTCCAAAAACTTGACACAAAAGGTCACCTTAGGTCAGTAATTTTCTGGATTCCATTGACCCATAAATATGACTCTCCATATTCATATACATACTTCATAGACCTATTTGTACATCCCATTATGACAATGCTGATAGGCATCCCTCCTCCAAGAATCAATTCAGATATAAGGAGGATCGTGCAACTCTCAAAACAATCCAAAGTGGGGGATTGGTACTTGTACCAAAACCACACTGAGATTAGAATTTATGGTTGTGAGTTGGCCCCATACAAACTACCTAAATACCTCCCAATGAGGTTATTTGCTCTGGAGTACTACAGGGAAATAATCAATTCAGATGAGGTACGCTTTATCAAAGCCAAAAAGAAGGCCCAGCTCAAGATCAAAGACCAATTACGTTCCTTTATTTGTAACAGCCGAGAAGCTGGAAAGGAGGCAGACCTAATCCTTCAAAGATTAAAACTAAAACAGAGCTTCAAGAGGAGATATGATCCCTTGAAACAGGCCTGCCACTCCATCAGGCGGCATCCTAGAAACTTCCACATCACACACCCAGATGTTGGAAAGGCGACAAAGTATTGAGGTATCCCCTTTCAGAATGCCCAAAAATAAAGACCAAGAAATCAAAGAGAGATATAAAGAAATAAAAGCTAGGAATGAGAGGCTGAAAGCCCAAACTTATGCACAATATTTAAAAATGACTCCTACCAATCAAACAAGGCTTATGTTAGCCTATGATGTTAAAGAGGGGAAAATGCAAATGACCTTTATCAGGCCGACCACTCAGCAGCCAAGGACAACAATAGATTTTAAAAGAGTTGATTTTGAAGTACTGGCAAGGGATATTCATCCCTTTGACCAGATTGAGCTGCATAAGCAAACAAGTGAAATGATTTATTCTACATTGACAGGGAAAGCCATAGCAGCCCACCAATTGCAGAACTCTTTAAACAATATGTCAGCTCAGTTTCTATTTGAGAAAGCGTCCTCATAGGCCAAAGATACAAGAATCAAGTCCTTAGAGGACTTCGTGATAGAGTTGGGGCATGATCCCAAGGATGTGAAAGCAACAGAGTTGCTATTTAAAAAGAAGAATGATGGCATTGTTGCACTGAAGAAGCATTTCAAAATCCCCCAGCTGTATCACCCTCAAACAATGGAAGTCCTAGAAGCACAAAAAGGACATGAAGAACTTATGGACCTAGTCCTAAAGCTAAATGACCAGCTTAAAGAAACAGAGAAGGAGTTGGACACTTTGATTCAGTCCAAGCAAAGTGACCTGGCCACAACTTCCACAACTGCCATCCCCACATTGAAAACAACAGTTCCTTCCACAATGGCAGCATCACTGGCACCTACAGCTCCACCTGCCACGGCACTGCCAATTACAATTGAGTCTACTACAACAGCAGGTACATCAACTGAAAAAACAACAGAATTGGTAAAAGCCATGGAGGAGATGTCAATCCAGGCAACAGAGCTCAAAAGATTAAAGGAGAAAGTGGCAAGTTTAGAAACTGACTGTAAACTTGCCCAAATTCAACAAAGAGAAGAAACACAGAAAGCCCTAAGGATGGGTGAGAAATCCAAATTCCTAGAAAAATATTTGACACTGCAGAAGCCATTGGGACAGACTAAAGAGATACTCTGGGCCAATATCATTGACTCTGTCAATGATATTTGGCCATCAATCCAAGTTATATTTGAGCAAACAGAATTGGTGAAGGTAGCCACTGAGGCTATCCAGAAAGTAAGGGAGGAATTAAGAGACCAACCTAAGGATGCAAATCAACTCATCCACCTCCTGAACAGTAAAAACATATATGAGCTCCATGAGCTTGGTATAGAGGATAGGACTGAAGCCATCCTAGAGATTAAAAAGGTTCTTTCCAAAAGAAACCTCATGCTCAACTTAGAAGAAAAATGTCATAACATGCAGATAGCCATTGATAGGCTCATGGCTAAATTTCAAATTTTGAGGGACAAAGGCCTTCCCAGTCCTATGGTCATCAATGATAAACTTATGACCCAATTGGACTATAGTGATAGACTCAGGAAGTTATCCAAAGAACAAGCCAGCCCTTCAGGCATTAAAACTTTGCCCACTGGCAAGGTATTATATGATACATTGGAAACCCTATTTTTCCTATAATAGGAGGTGAAACATTTGTTTATCACCAAGCCAAATTTTGAAAAATACACAGAGGCAGACGAGATTTACAGAAGGATGTTGAAAGTAAAGTTACCTGAAGATGAATGGTGGGAGAAAATGACAGATTTACTATGAAAAAGTTTTACACCAGAAAGTTACCACAATAAATCTGAAGTCAGCGAGGTGAAACAGGTAAAAGACAGATCAACAAGGTCAAAGAGTAACAGAGTCAAAGAGTATCACTAAAAGATCAAAGTAAACAAGATTCCAATGTAGAAATATCACAATCATCAGCCAGCATAAAGGGCTCCAACTCAACAGAAACAGCCAACAACACCATAATAAGAGGGACAACAAGAAGCAGTTCTCCATTGTTGGGTTGTGTTATATTCTTTCCATGACTAGCCCACGTAGTTAACCAGGGGTCAGAGGGGGGGGAGGTCACAGGGGGTTTGAGGGGTACCCGTAACCCCACTTTATGGGGTCCACCTATGGTTTTGTGCATGATTTTCGCACATGTTTTTGGACGCGATGGTTTCGGTCCATGGTATTGGATGCTTCAGCGTGTATAAATATGTATTGTAACATTGAAAGGAACATAATGAAAAATCAAGCTAGTAGTCCCGGTTTTGGGATTCAGGGGAAAATCTCTGTGTATATGTGTTTTATGTGTTATGCTCTCACTATTGTTTATTTTCTGTGTTTTAGAATTCGTATGTAGGTAATTTCTATACGGGGTTAAAACCTACATTTGGTATCAAAGCAGTTTTGGCTTCAAGGGGACGCCTTTGTTGCTGAAGGGTTTCGCTCGGGCCTGTGGTAGACCCTGTTCAGTGGGAGATCTGCGAGATCGATTCTGGTGGTGAAAGAAGATGGCGAGCAGTGGAAAGATAGAGATCGAGAAATTTAATGGTCATAGTTTTGAGTTGTGGAAACTCAAGATGGAGGAATTGTTGGTAGATAAAATCAGTGGATCGCGATAGATCTAGGTACTAAACCAACAGGAGTGTTCAATGAAGAATGGAAGAAGTTGGATCGGAAGGCAAAGAGCATAATACGATTGTGTGTCTCAGATTCAGTATTGCTGAATGTATCAGGGGAAGCTACGACGAAGGCTTTGTGGGACAAGTTAGGGACTTTGTACCAATCTAAGTCTTTGGTGAATAAACTGTTCCTGCGGAAAAAGCTGTATAACCTGAGGATGAAATATGGAGACTCGGTGACAGAGCATCTAAATGCATTTAATACTATGATATGTCAGTTAGCATCTATTGATATTAAAATTTCAGATGAAGATAAGTGCATCAGTTTGTTGTGTTCTCTACCAGATTCGTGGGATAGTCTGGTTATTGCAATAGGTAGCAATGCAACTGCCTTGCAGTTTGATGAAATAGTCTCAGCCTTGCTGACGGAGGAAATGAGATGGAAAAATATGGAGAGCCAAAATGGTGATGCCTTGTCTGTACGAGGACGGTCCCAAGACAGAAACAAAAATAAGTCATCGAGTGGGAGATCTAAATCTAGAGGGAGATCTAAATCTCCAAGAAAACCTGTAAAGGTGGTGTGCTGGAAATGCGAAAAGGAAGGGAACTACAAAAGGGACTGTAAATCTAAAGCTCCTGATAAAGGAAAGGGATCTGATGATACTCCTTCTACAGAGAATAAAACCACCTTAGATGAAGGTGGGGATGTGTACTTGGCTTCTTCAAGTACACATGTAGATCATGAGGCATGGTTGATTGACTCAGGTGCATCCTTTCACTTCACTCCCCATAGAGAGTGGTTCTGCGAATATGAGAAATATGATGGTGGTGATGTCTTCTTGGGGGATGACAGGAAGGCTAGAGTCATTGGTCGTGGAAAAGTAAAGTTGAAGCTACAAGGTGGAAGGGTTAGAACACTTCCGGGTGTTTTGCATATTCCTGCATTAGCTAGAAATATGATTTCTGTTAGCAAGCTGGATGATGCAGGTGTAAAAACAGTGTTCGAGAAAGATACTTGCAAGATGGTTTGGGGAGCACTGGTATTGATGCAGGGAGTTTGAATTGGAACTCTGTACAAGCTGCAAGGTAGCACGGTTGTTGAAGGGTGCAACAGTTCTGTGGTCCTCGAAAGTGGAGCAGAAGATCTAGTGGTCTCTGGAGAGAAGACTATGTTGTGGCATCAAAGGCTTGGACATTTTGGAGAGAAGGGCCTTCAAATACTTCATGGTAAAGGTATGGTAGAAGGTATGAGTAATAGCTCTCTGGATTTTGATTTCTGTGAAAATTGTGTATATGGGAAGCAAAATTGGATGAGTTTCCCCTCTGGTAGTAAGAGGGCGAAACAGATATTAGAGCTTGTGCAAAGTGATGTGTTTAGACCTGTGAAGGTTCCATCACTAGGTAAGTCTGTGTACTATGTATCATTTATACATGACTTCTCAAGAAATACATGAATATATTTCCTTAAGAAATTTGAATTCTTTGACAGGTTTAAAGAATTTAAGGCTCTCATGGAAAATCAGACAGAGAAGAAGATAAAGGTGCTGAGGACAGATAATGGTGGAGAGTTTTGTAGCAAGGAATTTGAATAATTCTGTAAGAAGTGTGGTATATCATGGCAGAAGACTATTCCATATACACCTCAGCAAAATGGAGTTGCAGAAAGAATGAACAAGACGTTTATGGAAAGGGCAAGAATCATGCTCAGTGGTGCCGGGTTAGGACATGAATTCTGGGCAGAGGCGGTGGATACTGCATGTTACCTGGTCAACAGGTCACCTTCATCAGTGTTGGAGGATAAGACTCCACAAGAGGTATGGACTGGTAAGAAGCTCTCTCTTTCACATCTAAGGGTATTTGGATGTGATGCATATGTACATGTTCCAAAGGAGAAACGAACCAAGTTGGATAGTAAATTTGAAAAGTGCATTTTTATTGGGTATAAGGATGGTTTAAAGGGTTATAAGCTTTGGAACCCAGTAACAAGGAAGGTTGTGTACAACCGAGATGTGGTGTTCAGAGAGGTGAAAGATGTTATTAAACATGAAGTCCAACCAAAGGAACCTGAGAAGATAGAGTTTGAGCTAAAGGAGGAAGAATCAGACTCTACAACAGAGGAGGAATCGGAAGATGAAGAGCCACAAACTCCGGTTGTGAGAAGATCAGTTCGACAAAGAAAGTAGCCTGAAAGGTATAGTCCATCTGCTTTCTGTTCAAATTTTTCTTTGTTTGTTACTGATGATGATCCCAGAACTGTGAAGGAAGCAGTGGATTCAGAGGATGGAAAACTCTGGAAAGAGGCCATGGTTGATGAAATGGCATCTTTGCACAAAAATGAGGCTTGGGATCTGGTGGAGTTGCTGGCTGGAAGGAAACCCATTGGCAGAAAATGGGTGTTCAAGAAGAAGACAAATGCAGAAGGAAAGGTGGAGAAATACAAAGTTCGGTTGGTAGCAAAAGGTTATTCCCAGGTGCCGGGAATTGATTTTGGTGATATTTTTTTCTCCTGTTGCTAAGGTAACTTCTATTAGATTACTTTTATCTGTTGCTGCTACTTTTGATTTTGAGGTAGAACAGATGGATGTGAAGACAAAATTTCTTCATGTGGATCTGGAAGAGGAGATCTACATGAAGCAACTTGAAGGCTTTGTGGTGAAGGGTAAGAAAGAATTGGTATGTAAGTTAAAGAAGTCTTTGTATGGGTTAACACAGTCACCAATGATGTGGTATCAGAAATTTGATACATTTATACGGGGACTTGACTTCACCAGAAGTAAAGCAGATCATTGTATGTATTTTAAATTAATTGGTGACTGTGTTATTTATCTGGTCTTGTATGTGGATGATATGTTGCTGGTTGGAAATGACAAAGAAATTATCCAGGATTTGAAGACTCATTTGTCCTACAAATTCGACATGAAAGATCTTGGTACTGCAAACTATATTTTGGGCATGGAAATTAAAAGAGATCGGATAAAGAGGAAGCTCTTGTTAAACCAGAGTAAGTATGTCGAGACAATACTGCAGAGGTTTAATATGCAGGATAGTAAACCAGTGAAGGTTCCTATTCCTGTAGGTGTGAAGTTATCTGCTGAACAGTGTCCCAAGACACAAGAAGAGGAAGAGGACATGTCCCGTGTTCCATATGCAAGTGCAGTTGGTAGCCTGATGTATGCAATGGTCTGTACTAGACTAAACATTGCACATGTAGTGGGAGTATTGAGCAGGTTTATGTCAAAACCAGGAAAGGAGCATTGGATAGCAGTGAAGTGGGTTTTCAAGTATTTGCGTGTCACTAGTGATTATGGTTTGTGCTACCAAGGAAGACCAAGACTGAAATAAGTGTTGGATATTCATGGCTTTGTTGATGTAGACTGGGCTGGAGATCTGGATCAGAGAAGATCTACAGGTGGGTATGTGTTTAACCTATTTGGAGGTGCAGTCAGTTGGATGAGTAAGAAACAATATGTAGTGGCACTATCAACTACAGAGGCAGAATACATGGTAGCCGCTCATGCAAGCAAGGAAGCATTTTGGTTGCAGAGATTGTGTTCAAGTATGGGGTTAGTACATGGAGCTATAAGGATAGACTGTGACAGCCAAAGTGCAATTTTCTTGGCAAAAAACCCTACATATCATTCAAAGACAAAGCACATTGATGTTCAGTATCACTTTGTAAAGGATATGATAGAAGACAAAAAGGTGTTGCTGGTAAAAGTGGACACTTTGAAGAATACTGCAGATGCATTGACAAAATCTGTGAGCTCTAAGAAGTTCTCTTGGTGTAGAGAGACAATGGGCATTTCAGGGCTGGAAAAATGACTAAGCTCTCTTGTGGCCCCCTGTGGAAAGAAAACAACAAGTGGGAGAATGTTGGGTTGTGTTATATTCTTTCCATGACTAGCCCACGTAGTTAGCTAAAGGTCAGAAGGGGGGAGGTCACAAGGGGTTTGAGGTGTACCCGTAACCCACTTTATGTGGTCCAGGGCAGCGCCCCGGAAAATTTTGGTTTTGGACCCTATGTTAGGATGGGCGGACCCACCTATGGTTTTGTGCATGATTTTCACACATGTTTTTGGACGCGATGGTTTTCGGTCCATGGTATTGGATGCTTCGGCATGTATAAATATGTATTGTAACATTGAAAGGAACATAATGAAAAATCAAGCTGGTAGTCCCGGTTTTGGGATTCAGGGGAAAATCTTTGTGTATATGTGTTTTATGTCTTATGCTCTCGCTATTGTTTATTTTCTGTGTTTTAGAATTCGTATGCAGGTAATTTCTGTATGGGGTTAAAACCTACATCCATCTGTCTCTATCTTCATGCATGAAGATATTTTATTCCCTAGATTAAATCTCAAACTATTATGAGATATTTTGTAATTATTTTTTGTATACATACTTCACATTTCGAAGTATGTAGGGTGGATTCCAAGACATTTCTATAGACTTTTTCTCTCAAATTTGAGTTCTATTGTATCAATGACTGGATTAGCTCGCTGGATCAAGGAATAAAGTTTAGATATTTTACAGGATTCTTGTGTAAAGTGAAATACAAATAAGTATTCTCTCATGTTTACTGTTATTTTTTCTTATGTTTCTTCAATATCTTGTTTGTTTCTACAATCTAAATGTATAACAAGGAATGATATTTCATAAATTTCTTGAATGCACTCTGTCTTGAGTGTTTTACATTCTGAATGTTTTCTCCTAAACTATCTTAGCTAGGGAATTCTCAATTGCTCCTTAGCTTCTGTAGTTTCCCCTCTGGTTTATAGCAAAGGATTCTTAATTTCCCTTTGTTCATGATCACCCTTTGTTCTTCATTCTGATCCCGGTCTAAGGATTCTTAAGTGCCCTTTCACCCTGGTTAGAAATCACTTCACCATTAGACCTGAAGATTTGTCGTCTGCTTTGCTAGCCTGCCATGTGAACATTCCATTTAATGATCTGGTCCAATTATGCTATCCATCTGTTGACTCCATAGCCCAATGGCTTGAAGACCTAACTCTATCCATCTGTTCCTAGAATTCCACCACCCTATTTTCAATCCAAAATCAAAACCCCATGAACACTAAGAACTAGCCTAAAATCTCATAGAAACAAAGCTAAATTATAAAGAGAGAGCCCTCTCTGGACTTAGGTTGGCTAGAACTTGAGCCTAAAAGATTGGTTTGTGGTTACCTCAGATGATTCCTTCTTTTGATAACTTCTAGGGAAAATTCTGAGTGATAACACTAACAAAGAAAGGAATTAAAGAGTGGTTGGACAGAAAGATTCACAAGTTTGCAGTGCAGGAAAACAAGAATCCACGACTATCGAAGGAAGAGTGGTTAGATTGCTAATTATATACGGAAATCCATGAAATTTTCTTTGCATCCTTCCCTATTGAATTGTACGAGTGGATCACGAAGCTAACAAATAGTTAAGGAAGTTGTAAACTCGACAAACCTATTGTGTGGACTCCAGAATTGGTGCGCAAACTAGAAGTATCGGAATACAAGATCACGTGCGTTGTCGATCATTGGCTGGATCGGATCATCACGTGCGTTGTCGATCACTGGGCTGGATCGGATCATCACCGAATTCGCGGTAGATACTTCAGTCAAGTATAGCGAGGCGAAATGACACTTCCTCAAGGGACCGCGAGGTAAGTATGTCAAATCTTTGAACACTTGGATTAAAATACTACTGTGTGAAAAGAGGGTTATGCTAATAAATTGATGTTTGGGGCTATGCATAGTGGGAGGATCTACAGAAATGAAGGTAGCACAGAACTCGAAACCAGCCCCTTGATATCACCTCCGCGAGGGGGTGAAGAAGAGCTCGCGAAAGTTTCACCAAGAAGTGCAATCAATCTGATAAGGCAGAGAATTCCGTGCATACCACCCCCACCCACACCACCACTAGTTTCACCATCTTCATCCCCGACTTCGTGCACACCACCTTTGCCACCACCACGAAGCAATATGGCCAGCACAATAAAGCTACCAGTGTTCAAGGGAGTAAGGAATGAAGATCCAGACCAATTTTGGTTCGTGGTAAAAGCGGTATGGGAAGCACAAGGTGTCATGGTCGACAATATAAAGAAGGCAACATTTGTCAACACTCTGCAGGATCGCGCGCTGACTTGGTACATTAAACATTCCAATGACAATCCAAATGCGGGGATAGTAGATATCTAGACTGCACTAAACAAAGAATTTAGTAGGCCAAAATCGGAGGCACAGTCGATTATTGGATTCAAGGAAATCACCATGCTACTAGGTGAAACCCTGTGGGAGTTGGATCAAAGACTAAAGTGCACAATTCGCGAAGCAAACATGACCTTAACAGACGGGAAACACCACGAATGGTTTGTAGCCTCGTTAACACCGCATCTATGGAACGCGTTGTCACAACAAAGGCTAACCACTCAGGCTGAAGCTTTGGAGGTCGCGATGAGATTGCACGAGACTCCGATACAAGATCCAAATCTGGGAGTCCAACAGATTCACGCGCAGTTAAAGAACTTGTGCTTAGAGATGCAGAGTTTGAAACAAGATAGGATAGCTCGCCCAGAAGCACGCGAGGAGGTATGGTGCGTAAAGTGCAAAGGCCAGGGACATGACAAGGACCATTGTCCAGTGTTCGCGAACTACCTGGCAGGGGAGGACCAATGCCCTTGAGATTGAAGGCAGAGGTAGGACTAAGCGTAGCGCCTGCATTGTGGTGCGCGATTTGTCAGATAGGAGGGAAGCACGCTACAGATAACTGCCATCTATTACAGAAGTATACACAGAATTTCCAGTAGTTGTTTTGTAATTTCTACATGTTAGTAGGCCATGATGAACGCACCTGTAGAAGTTACGAACTGATGATGGATCAAACTCCTACCTACAGAGTTCAGGCCGAAACACGACCCCTCGATCAAAATGTAGGAATGACGTGCATTGGATTTCAGGGGCATGGACGAGACCGAGGAGGAATGGGACCAGGAAGAGGTCATGACCAACTGATATGTTACAATTGTGGAGGACTGGGGCATTATGCCTGCGATTGTACAAATCCAACAAGACAATCATACTTATATTGTACACAATTTGATCATGAGATGGAGAACTGTCCCACGCTAATGGCAAGGTTGCGCGATAAAGGAGCACTCCAACCGCCCCCGACTCAGAACCTACAAATGATGAGGTCTGAGCCATGCCAGGAAGACCCGAATGTAAATATCATGCTCTGGAGTGGTATCACGACAGGGGATGACAAGGGCAAGTAGCCTGAAGAAAGTACCTAGGTTCGCAAAGCTCCGACGAAGGAACCTGAATTTGATCTAGAGCGTGCTAAAGAGACATTCATGGAAGCTAAGAAGAGCTTCGTGGACGCCTCTACTTCAGGAAGTAAAGATAGAATGGAACTAGAAATGGACCCGTCGATGCTCATTACATTCTTGGAGACATGCATAAAGCTGCTGCGTGACAACAAGGATGTGAAGGGGTGATTCGAATTGGATCCTCAAACACTCTTAAAAGTTTCCTGAACTCTGTAAAACTCATACCAAAGTTTCAAAGTCTTATGGATGTCGAGATTATTAGAAATAACCTCTGAACAATGGCAATTTGTGGTCAGCACGGAGCAATGAGGACCCTCGGTCAAAGCGCGCAAATCGTTGGCCCATGGTAACGGCATGCTGGTGCAAACTGGAAAAACGGGAAGTCAAATCCAAAAGTGCTAATTGCGCATCATAGGGTGTCCCCCTCAGCGAAGGAAAGCCCCCTAGCACTTGGTCACGGGGAAAAGCATAAAACTGTACGGAAATCGCCGATTCCGTCAGAAGGCGGGCCCCACGCTAAAACCGACAGGATATCAGGAGGCCTTTAAGCGGTAAGCGGGTTCGACTGAGTCCCGCTCGATTCCATACAACGGGTGACATGCGTAAAGGTCATGCTACTTACCTGCGCGATATGGACAAAGACCGTAGGATCTGGAGGCCCCAGATCAATGGCGGAGAAGCAATCCGATGGGTGACCGGATTCGATAGGGAAATAGGCTAAGGTGGATAAGATTTGAGATCCGGCATGACTGATGAGTTAGCGTAGGAATCAATTTCACGGGTAATCTTGGAGAAACAGAAATAACAACCGTTCAAAGAGAACTGACACTCAATTCGTGAGGAAACAGAGGGCCACCTCTCTGTGAAGCGTTACAGTGATGATGATGTAGAGCAGGGGAATTCCAGTAGACAGAGGTAGGAGATCCGGAGAGTCGGGAAGCAGAAATGAACAGTCAGGGAGTAGATTGGCTTTAAGTCACAAATAGACAGAGAAAGCAGAGGAGAAGGAGAAGCAGGAAAAGAGAGCAAAGAGAGAGAGAAGCAAAAATTGCAGAGAATAGAGAAGTCGAGCTGACATACAGAGCAAAGGTAGCATCGAGCAGATAGAGACAGAGAGAGTCTGAGAGTCTGTGAACTCCAGAAAAGGCTTGAGAGGTTCAAGAAACTCCTCTGTGTATACCTGTCAGGTATTGAGTACCAAATTGGACTCATACCACTGAGACCAGTTGAGGTCGAGATTCAGTAAGGGGAGTTTGTGTACTCTAGAGACTTGGGGAATCCAAATACAGTCCTGATCATTATCTATTAAGTGAGACTCAATTTGAGCTCACTGTTGTAAAACTCTGCTTTTTAAGACACAATAGAAAGGCCAGCACTGAAGGCTGGACCAGGAGACATAGCCCAAGAGGATTGGGTGAACTCCTTACTAAATTTGTTGTGTTTATGTGTTTGCTTACTGTGTTCTCTTAATGTTTCAGTGTCTGTGTATTTCACAATCTTATCGATCGGTTGCATAAGATAACATAGGCACACCCCAACACTTGTGTCTGTAATACCTTCATTAATTAACTGAGATCATTCACGAGTGATTTCAGATCAAGTGCTATCAGAGCTCCTAGGTTGTTAAGGTTAGACAAGTTTGTGCTGGATTTTGTTGTTGAATGCTAACTAGATCAAAGCTTAAATTAGGAGAAGGAGAGTTGGTCGAAATTAACCCAGAAAATGGAAGAGTCTGTCCTAAGAAGAAAATGTCAAAAGAAAGTCCCTTGGGACTAGACCCCCAATTCATAGATAGTTTCCTGGCTATGAGGTCCATGGTAGAGGAAATGTACACGGAGTTTAAGAAAGGGAAAGATGAAGATTCGTCACACTCCAAAGAAAAAGGAGAAGAAGAATCTCTCCTCCATGACCACTCAAAAGGCAAAGGGAAAGAAGAAAACTTTCTCACACCTCCTAATAGCCCTGAACATAAAAAGAAGACATCTTTGATTAAATTAGATGTCAAATTTGATTTACCAATATATGATGGAGAGTTGAATTCAGAGAAGCTGGATAATTGGATCAGACAAATTGATGTTTATTGTAGAGTGCAGAGTATCGACTCAGACAAGAGTAAGATTCAGCTAGCTAGCCTACGCCTCGGAGGCACTGCCTTGGTATGGTGGGAAGGCAGGACACAAGCTGGCATGAAGAAACATGGTAAGATTATTTCTGTCTGGAGTGAATTTGTTTCTGCAATAAAAAAACAGTTCTATCCACTAGCTTACATGCAGCAAGCCATGATGAGCTGGCAAACTCTTCGCCAATTGAAAGGGAAAAGTGTACAAGGTTACACCCAATAATTTAGGAAAAGAGCTTTGATTCTAGGAATTTCATTAGACTCACCTGAGACTCTGTTGAAGTACATAGGTGGTCTACACAGCTACATGAGGCACACTATCTTCATGTTTAATCCCACTAATGTAGATGAGGTATCTGTTCAAGCTACACATCTAGAATCTAGAGGAAAGAATGGGAACCCAGAAGTTGGAGGATCACCCAAGCCCATTGCAAGCAAGAATAAGGAGAAAAGAAAACAGAAATGGAAAGAGAGGAAGGCTAACACTGCATAGAAAAGCAAGTCTTCATGCACTCACTGTAAGAAGGATGGGCATGGTGATGAGCACTGTTGGATTCTACATCCGGAGCTGAGACCTAAGAAGTTCGAGGGCAAGAAGAAGAAGACTGCTACAGCTATTCAAAAAGATTTGGGGTCAGACTCAGGAGATGAAACAACCATTGCAGCCACAGGTATAAAAGGTAAAAATTCTGAAGCATCTACTAGTAATTCTACACAATCTATTAATGATGAAGAAAATGAGAGAAAAAGACATGAGCTTTTCCATATTCGAGTTATTTTCAAACATCAAAAGATTGATACTTTGTTTGATAGTGGCTCACAAGTAAATTTAATTTCTGAAGAAATTGTAAAGAAGTTGGGATTACTGACTACACCTCACAAGAAACCATACCCATTAGGTTGGTTAAGTGATAAAGCACATCTACAAGTGACTAGACAATGTAAACTTAAGTTTTCTTTTGGGTCAACATTTGTAGATGAGGTTGAGTTAGATATAGTTCCTTTGGATATATGTGGAATTGTTTTAGGAAGTCCTTACTTGTATGATAGAAAAGCTATTTTCTATAGAGCTGAGAACAAGTATCTACTCGTTAAAGATGGAATTGAATAATTTGTAAGGGCTCATAAGCTCAAGAATAATTACACTCTCATAAACTCAGGGCAAATGAAACGAATTGTAAATTCATGTAAACAATTTTTACTGATGGTTGTGAAGGAAAATAAACCTGATAAAACCAATGTATCTGAGGGTTGTGATGCTAAACAACAAGCTGATTTAAAAAAAGTTGTTTCAGAATATGGTATCTTGTTTCAAGAACCTAAAGGTCTGCCACCTAAAAAGGAAATAGTTCATGATATTAATTTGCAGTAAGATGCTCCATTGCCTAACATCGGAATGTACAGGTTGTCTGCTTTAGAGAATGAAAAAATCAAGAAGCAGGTGCAGGAGTTGCTCGAGAAGGCGTTCATCAGGCCTAGCACTTCACCATATGGGTCTCCAATCGTTTTGGTGAAGAATAAAGATGGCTCATGGAGAATGTGCACTGATTACCGAGCACTGAATAAGATAACAATAAAAAATCATTATTCGCTTCCTTGCATAGATGATCTATTAGATCAGTTAAAGGAAGTTGTATATTTTTCCAAGTTAGACTTGCATAGTGGATATCATCAGGTCAGATTTGCAGAACAAGATGCATGGAAGACTGCTTTCAAAACAAATCAGGGATTGTATGAGTGGCTGGTTATGCCTTTTTGCTTAACTAATGCTCCTGCTACTTTCATGAGAATAATGAATGATGTACTCAGACCTTTTCTTGATGATTTTGTTATTGTATATCTGGATGACATTCTTATATTTAGCAAAATGTGGGAAGAACATTTAAAGCATGTTAAACAGACACTAGATGTTTTGAAAAGAGAAAAAATTTATGTTAAACTCTCAAAATGTGAATTCGGCAAAACATCTTTGAATTATTTGGGACATATAGTAGGGGGTGGTGAATTGAAGATAGATCCCTCTAAGGTGGTAGTCATTGTAAACTGGCCTAAACCCAAATCTACTACAAAAGTTAGAAGCTTCTTAGGAGCAGAACAATATTGGAGAAAGTTCATTTCTAACTTTTCCTTAATTGCAGCTCCCTTACATGCTTTAACAAGATTGAACAAGGTGTTTCAGTGGGGAGGCAAATAGCATAAAGCCTTCGACACCTTGAAAGAAAAGATTAGTTCAGCACCAGTACTAGCACTACCTGATCTTCAAAGACCATTTGAGATCCAAACGGATGCTAGTGACTATGCCATGGGAGCAGTGTTGATACAACACGGTAAACCCATATGTTATCGGGAGATTAGCGGGAGCTAGCTTCCCTTGATCAAGGAAATAAAAATCACAAGCGCAGCCCCTGGTAATAGGTAAAGGCCTCAGCAGGTAAGTTATCCCTCTCCTTTCTTGTGTCTTTAGTCTTTGTTTTCATTTAGATCTAGGTATAGAATTTTGGTTAAATTCTAGAATATATTAACCCTAGATATTAATTATTTTCCTATTGGTATTAATATTCCCTAAGTTAATATCTATTTCTTATTAGAATTCATTTCTCCCTAGGTATAATATTAATCTCATTTTAGAATTAATATTATATATTAAAACAAATTAATATTAATAATAATATTATTAAAAAGAATTAATATTAATAATAATATAATTAATATAAATAAATAATTAATTAATAATATTAATTAATATATTAATAATAATAATATAATTAATAATAATATAATTAATATAAATAAATAATTAATTAATAATATTAATTAATATATTAATAATAATAATATAATTAATAATATATTAATAATAATATAATTAATATATTGAAGAATAATTTTAGAATTAAAAATAATAATATAATTAATATAATTAAATAATTAATTAATAATAATAATTAATATAATCAATATAATTAATATTATTAATATTATTAATTAATATATTAATAATAATATAATTAAGGGGGATCTCTACTTGAATGGTTCATGAGGCACAATACTTGCTAAGGTTTTGCAAATGGGGTAGCAAGCTAAGTGGGCTTGATTGTGGGGAAAAACTCCACAGTTAAGCGCGCTTGAGCCAGAGGAGTTCTGGGATGGGTGACCTCCTGGGAAGTCCTGGTTACCGGGTGCAAGCCCAGGAAGTGATGATTGATGCTCTGTGATTCGTTCTCCACATTTCACTAGTTTCAATCCCACTTCTTCACCCCTGTGAGCATCACCCGATGCAATGAGTACTAAGTGAACTATTCAAAAATCATGAGAAATTAGTCAGTTACGAATACCTCTCATGGAAATGGTCATACGTTTGAATGACTTACTTAACGCAGTTGAATCCCAAAAATGATATCTAATATAATTAATATTAATAATATATTAATATTACTAATATAATTAATATTAATAATTTAAGATTCCCTAGGTTAAAAATCAATTTCCTATTAGAATTAATACTTCCCTAGGTATAAAATTAAATTAATTTCATATTAAAATTAATATTATATTCTAAAACAAATTATTAATAATATATTTAATATTAATAATATAATTAATATAAGTAGTATTAATATTATTATAATTAATAATAATATGATTAATATAATTAATATATTAATATTAATAATATGTAATTAATATAATTAATAATTAATATTAATAATATATTAATAATAATTTAATTAATATATTTAGGATTAATTAATTATATTAATTAATATAATTAATTAATAATAATAATTAATATAATTATTATTAATTAATATAATAATATTAATATTAATATAATCAATTTAATTAATATTAATAATATATTAATAATGTAATTAATATAATTAATATTATTAATAATTTAATTAAATTATTTAGGAATTAATTTCTTATTAGAATTAATATTATTTATCAAAAAATAAATAAATTAAAAACATATTAATATTATATATTAAAACAAAATAAAAATTTTAAAAAACATATTAATATTATATATATAATATTAATAAAACAAATTAATATATTAAAATTTAAAAAACAAATTAATATTAAATTATATAAAAAATAAAAATAAAAATTAATTAAAAATAATTAAAAATTATTAATTCAGCCGACAAGTTTGTTATTCCAAAATGTTTTATCCTCATCACTATTTATTATTCCTCCGCTGCTCTTCTGTCATCATCATTCTCTCATCCTGAAGATGGATCCCATTTGGGATTTGAAACGTTGGTTCAAAAATGATAAAACTGTGGATTCTCCGGTCAATGATTCAAAAGATTCAAGCCACAGATCCCTAAAATCCATATGTTATCATTTTGAGACATTTAATTCTTTAGTAGTTAACTATCCCACATATGATAAATAATTGTATGCATTAGCACAGAGTGTGAAAAAGTGGAAACATTACTTAATGGGCAAAGAGACAATTATACATACTGATCATCAACTACTTCAATATCTACACTCCCAAACTAAGTTGCAGCAATCAAGACACTACAGATGGATGGGTTTTCTACAACAGTTTCATTTAGTCATCAGATATAAAAAGGGAATACACAATAAAGTTGCAGATATGTTATCTAGACCTATTATAAATGCATCCACTATACTTAAGCATAATTCAGTACTGCATGAGAGCTACATTGAACAATATGCTTAAGATATAGATTTTAGAGATGTATATGCAACTTTAAGTCAAGGCAAATGAGTAGAAGAATTGGATTATAACATTAAGGACCAATTCTTACATCATTGTGGGAAGCTATGCATTCCACAAACTGAAAGAGTAAAGATAATTCGGGAAGCACACACTTCTCTAATATCAAGTCACTTTGGTGTAAGTAAAATGGTTGCACAACTGCAGAGATTTTGTTATTGGCCAAAAATGAATGAGACAGTTTTTAGATATGTAAGAGGGTGTACCATGTGTGCTAAAAGCAAGCCCAACAATAGAAAACTAGGCTTGTACACTCCACTGCCAGTTCCTTCTCATCCTTGGGAAAGTGTTTCCATGGACTTTGTTGGAGGACTGCCTAAATCTAGGAAAGGTCATGACTATTTATATGTTTTTGTGGATAGGTTTAGCAAAATGTGTATTTGATACCTTGTAATAAACAAATTACAGTTGAACAAACTGCAAAGTTGTTCTTTCAGCATGTATGGGTTCATTTTGGATTACCCACTTCCATTGTATCTGATCGAGACATCCGATTTGTTGGGAAGTTTTGGTCGAGTCTGTGGGAACTGATGGACACCAAACTGAAGAAAAGCATAGCCTTTCATCCACAGATAGATGGCTAGACAAAAGTAGTCAACAAGACAGTGATCCAGTTGCTCAGAGGCTATTGCAGCAAGCATCCCAAACTTTGGGATGAACATTTGTGTTATGTGCAACATGCTTACAACTGAGCAAAACATTCTTCTACACAGAGATCTCCTTTTGAGACCTGCTTTGGTTTCACACCGAGGTCTCCCTTGGATTTTGTCTTTGGTAAAGACATAGCAGTTGATAGACATAGTGATGTGGACAAGGCAACCAAGTTCATTGAACAAATCCAAGAGATTCACCAGGCAGTACAGGAATAGCTGGAAATGAGCCAAGCCAAATACAAGGTAAGGCATGACAAGCATAGGATGGAGCATAGTTTCCAAGTTGGTGATCAAGTCTGGCTGTATATCAACAAAGACAGAATGTAAGGTGAAGGTAAAAAGCTAAAGCCAATAAGGTATGGACCTTTCAAGATACTTGAGAAAATTGGTGAGAATACTTTTCGCCTTGATTTACCAACTTACATGCACATCTACTCAGTCGTTAATGCAGACAACTTGAGACTATTTGAACCTTCATTAATGGAAGATCCCAAAGAGCAGAGTCAATTGCCTTCTATTGATGATCTGTTACCCGAATATCTTAATGAATTGCAGGAAGATACAGTTCTGGACAGGAAGGTGAGGATGACGCGCTGTGGAGATGTTGAGTACCTCAGGATTGGACTCAAGGGTTCAAAGCCAAGCAGTGCAAAATGGATAGAGATTGGATAAGTGAGACAGCTATACCCTCACTTAGTTGATGCTTGAAAACCAACTTTTGGTGGTCCAAAAGCTTTTTCAGTGGGAAGGCCGTGATCCGAATTAGATCCTCAAACACTCTTAAAAGTTTCTTGAACTCTGTAAAACTCATACCAAAGTTTCAAAGTGCTATGGATGTCGAGCTTATCAGAAATAACCTCTGAACAATGGCAATTTGTGGTTAGCACGGAGCAACGAGGACCCTCGGTCAAAACGCGCAGACCGTTGGCCCATGGTAACCGTGTGTTGGTGCAAACTTGTAAAATGGGAAGTCAGATCCAAAAATAGAGGCAGTTTCTGCCCCGAGCGCTTGGTCACGGGGAAAAGCATAAAACCGTACAAAAATCGCTGATTCCGTCAGAAGGCGGGCCCCGTGCTAAAACTGACAGGATATTGGGAGGCCCTCAAGCGGTAAGCGGGTTCGACCAAGTCCCACCCGATTCCATACAATGGGTGACATGCCTCCAGCGGATGAGAGAGAAAACCTCTCTCATCGCACGGGTAAAGGTCATGCTACTTACCCGCTGATATGGACAGAGACCGTATGATTTGGAGGCCCCAGATCAACGACGGAGAAGCAATCCGATGGGTGACTAGATTCGAGAGGGAAATAGGCTGAGGCTGATAAGATTTGAGATCCGGCATGACCGATGAGTTGGTAGAGGAATCAGTTTCACGGGCAATCTTGGAGTAACGGAAATAACGACTATTCAAAGAGAACTGACACTCAGTTTGTGAGGAAACAGGTGGCAACCTCTCTATGAAGCGTTACAGTGATGAGGACGCAGAGCAGGGGAATTCTAGTGGACAGAGGTAGGAGATCCAAAGAGCTGGGAAGTAGAAACTGTTATGAAACCAACTCAAGAAAAGATAGAAAAGATAGATCAACGCCTTAGAATTCAGCCTCTTCGAGGGGGCAACCTCCTTTACATTACATAAATGAACAATTCTTGGATGATACAAATGACAAAACCTCCTTTCTATATATAGGAGTCTAAGGAGTCACAATATAATCCAGCCGACCTAACAATAATAATATAAAGCCACAAAAATAACAATAGAGGGATTCTATGGGGCACAGAAATAACAATATGGGGGTAATAGGGGCACAACAATATAAATAAGGGGTATAACTACAATAGTAATGGGGTAATCACTAGTATTATAGGGACCCAACATGCCCCTCTCCTTCAAAAAAGTGTTGTCCTCAACGCTTGAGTAGTTCTGGATACTTCTGCATAAAATTCTCATCCTCCCATGTGGAATCTTCAGCGGATAAGTTCTTCCACTTGATAAGATACTCTGAAATTGATCGATTTCGTAGCTGTCGAGTTCTTGTTTCTGTGACTGCTTCCGGTTCCAATATAATTTTTCCTTCCTCGTCAAGTTCTGGCAATATTGTTTGAATTGGGAGCTTGTCACCTATAACCTTCTTTAAACATGAAACATGGAAAACTGGGTGCAATCGAGAAGCTGCAGGAAGCTCCAATTTGTATGCCATAGTACCAATCTTTTGCAACACCTTGTACGGACCATAATACTTTGGTGATAATTTATTATCCTTCTTAGCTTGCTTTAGGGACATTTGCTTATATGGTTGTAGCCGTAGGAATACCCAATCACCTACATCAAAACTTCTTTCACTGCGATGTTGATCTGCCTGTTGTTTCATTCTATTTTGTGCCAACACGAGGTTATCCTTTAAGAGTTGGAGGACTTGTTGTTGATGTTCGATGTGATGTTCCACTGCCTGAACCTTAGAATTTTCTCTTAAATATGATGTGATGGATGGTGGTTGATACCCATAAAGTGCCATAAATGGGGTCATTTTTGTTGCTGTATGGAAGGAAGTGTTATACCACCATTCAGCCAGAGGCAACCATTTGACCCATTGTGTCTGTTTATCAGATACAAAGCAACGAAGATATCCTTCCAAACATTTGTTTACTATCTCAGTTTGCCCATCAGATTGAGGATGATAAGATGAGCTATGAGCTAACTGAGTACCAAGACAAGAAAATAATTCTGTCCAAAAATTTCCAGTGAAAATGGGATCTCTGTCACTTACAATAATCTTTGGGTTTCCATGTAGCTTTTGAACTGTTTCCATAAATGCAGTAGAAACTGTACTGGCTTTAAATGGATGTGATAATGCACAAAAGTGTGCATACTTGGTAAGTCTGTCAACTACCACCATGATGACACTCTTTCCCTCAGACTTGGGTAAACCTGTGATAAAATCCATTGAAACCTCCTCCCAACGTTGGCTTGGAATGGATAAAGGTTGTAATAGACCTGGTGTCTTAATTGTTTCAACTTTATTTTGCTGGCAAACCAAACATTCTGCCACAAACTTTTGAATATCTGATTTAAGGCCATCCCAAAAAAATTCCTTCTTAACCCTGTGGTAAGTTTTTAAAAATCCTGAGTGCCCTCCTAAGGGAGAAGTGTGCAATTCCATAAGAATCTTTTGTTTTAGCTGGGAATTCTTACAGAGGTATAAGCGATCTTTGTACCATAACGAATCATTTTGCCAGCTAAATGTATCAGAAGTACTGGAATCTTGTTGTAGCTTTCGAATAAGTGCCCACACTTCTTCGTCATTCTTCCATTCCTCCCTTGCTTCGTTTATCCAATCTGGTTGGATAATAGAAATGGCACACAACAATGCTTCCACATCCTCATCCTTTCTTGAGAGTGCATCTGCCACCACATTTTGCTTCCCTTTTTTGTAGATGATTTCAAAGTCATAACCCAACATCTTTGTGACCCACTTTTGTTGCTCTTCAGAGGATAATCTTTGTTCTAAAAAGTATTTAAGGCTATCATGATCTGTTTTTACCTTGAAGTGTCTTCCCATTAGGTAGGGTCGCCATTTCTTAAGTGCATGGAGTATTGCCAACATTTCCTTCTCATAAATAGCTTTGCTTAAAAACTTTCCCTTGATTGGACGACTTTCAAAAGCAATGGGTCTTTCATCTTGCATTAGAACAACACCAATTCCATTTCCTGAAGCATCACATTCCACAATAAAGGTTTTTGTGAAGTCCGGTGTAGCTAAGACCGGTGCTTGGCACATTGCCTCTTTAAGATGTTCAAAGGCCTTTGTTGCTTCTGGAGTCCATGAAAATGAATCTTTCTTCAATAATGTTAGAGGTGCTGCTATTCTCCCATAATTCTTAACAAACTTGCGATAATACCCTGTCAACCCAAGAAATCCTCGCAGATGCTTTATGTATGTGGGGATTTTCCATTCCTTAATGGCTTTAATTTTGCTAGGGTCTACCTTAACTCCTTCATGAGATACAATATGACCCAAATATTCCACCTCCTGGACTCCAAAGAAACATTTGGATCTTTTTGCATATAATTGTTTCTCCTCCAATAGTTGTAGCACCCTGTCAACATGTTCAACATGATCCTTCCAAGACTTGCTGTAGATTAGTATATCATCAAAAAATACTAACACAAATTTTCTAAGGAATGGTTTGAAAATTGAATTCATCAAACCTTGAAATGTTGAAGGTGCATTGGTAAGGCCAAAAGGCATGACCAAAAATTCATAATGACCCTCATGAGTTCTAAATGCCGTTTTCGAAATGTCTTCAATCTTCATTCTGATTTGATGATATCCCGAACGAAGATCCAACTTGGTGAAGTAAATTGATCCATGCAATTCATCCAGTAATTCATCAATAACAGGAATGGGGAACTTATCTTTAATAGTGAGCTTGTTGAGCTCCCTATAATCCGGACACATGCGCCATGATCCATCCTTCTTGTGCACCAATACTACTGGAGCTGAGAAAGAACTTTGACTCGGTTGAATTATACCAGCCTCTAGCATTTCTGCAACCATACGTTCAATTTCACTTTTTTGGACATAGGGATATCTGTACGGCCTGATGTTTGGAGGAACACTTCCTGGAATCAGATGAATAGCATGATCATGATCACGCATAGGTGGGAGACCTTTTGGAGTCTCAAATACCTTGGAATGATTGTCCAGGACTTTTTGGAGATCTGGAGAAATAGATGATTCCAATGTGGAAACATCTAGCGAACATAATTGTGCAATTACACCTCTTTGCTCCTTTTTTAGAAGCTTTGTCATGCCATTAGAGCTGATTATCTTTCCTGGTTTCCCTGCAATACCCCTTAATTCAACTTCCTTTCCTTCCGTAGAAAATTTGATGAAAAGTTCTTGAAAATTAAAAGCTATTGTACCCAAGGATTGTAGCCATTGGACTCCTAGTACAACATCAGCACCTCCCATTGGAATGGAAAGCATTGGGCTAGTCAATACATATTCTCCCATGGATAGCTTGATATTATGGCACTTTCCAGAGCAATTTATTGTTCCTCCATTTGCAATCATCACTTGACACTCTGGTGCTGGATATAGGAAGCAATTCAATTCTTTTGCTACCCTACAATGAATAAAATTGTGGGTGCTTCCTGAATCAATCAACACTATTACCTTTTTCTTCTTGATTTGTCCTTCTATCTTGATGGTTTGAGGAGTGGTAATTCCTGCCAATGCATTACAAGATATGGTCGGATTTATTTGTTCTTCATCTAGGCTTTGTTCCTGGAGTATATCTTCTTCTTTTGACCTTTCTTGCTCCTTTTCTTCTTCCTCTTCACAATCTATGTAGAATAATTTCTTCTCAGCACACTTATGACCTTTAGTGTATTTGCTATCACAACTGTAACAAAGCCCTTTTGCTCTTTTTTCTTCCAATTGTTGTGGTGTCAACCTTATAGGTTGTGGAAGACTAGGGGCAACAACACTTCCGTCTTTATAGTTGTGAGTGGTATGCTTCCTGGTTGCCATAATTTTGCTTTCCATTTTTCTTGCTAACCTGAATGCCTTCTCTAATGAATCAGGTTCCCAAAGGCGAACATCATGTTGGATATTATCCTTTAAAGACCCTATGAACACATCAATCCTATGCTCCTCTGGAATATCTTTTACCCTTATGTTCAATTTTTGGAACTCCTCAATGTGCTCCATTACTGAACCCTTTTGTTTGAGACTTATCAATTGGCTAAAAAAAGTGTTGCTTTTTGTATCTTCATAATGTGCTATCAATTCTTCCGTAAAAATTGCCCAAGTGATAAATTGTTTATGAGAGCAAAGCCATTGATACCATACAAACTGATTTGGTTCCAAATATACAGTTGCCATACGTACCTTTTGTGCGTTTTGCACATTATTGAGATCGAAGAATTGCTCCATCTGTAATATCCATGTGGCGGGATCCTTGCCATCAAACTTCCTCATATCGATTTTTGGAATATGGTGATTCTTCGATCCAACATTAGCGTCTATGGAATCATGATTAACATTTCTTTTGTTCTCATCATGAGTTTCCTTTACTACCTTTTCACCATTAGTGACCCTTTCTTGTAGCAACTTCTTCAATTCTTCCATGTCTGTCTTCAAATCTATCTTCAAATCATCCATCTTAGCTTCCATGCCCTTTATCTTAGATTCCACGCCATTTACCTTAGATTCCACGCCACTTATCTTAGCTTCTCTTAGCTTTTGTTAGCGTGACATTTGTTGCACTTGTTCTTGTAATTTTGATATATCATGTAGCATTTCTTCCTCTTCTTCATGAGTCATGCTAGAGCTTTCAGGTTCCTTACTAGGTGTTTGCATTTTCTTTCCTCGGGGAATCAGTTACCAATAATAATGCTTTACTATGCCCTTTGAATTCCGTTAAACCAAGCTTACACAAAAATTTAAAAAAAAACTACACACCTTTTTTCACTTTATAGAAGCCTGATATTGAATCTGATGTATCTCTGTAATTTTGGATCATCCAGTTCTGAAATTGCTACCTGTAGTAGCCTTCTGTGTCCTCTTTCCAATGCCACAAGTCTGAGCCAAATTGGATTCTCCAAGGAAGAGTTATGTGAAATCTCCCACAGTGACTTGCTTTTAGACTAGTTCAACAGAGCGAACTTGTACGACGTGCCACGAGTCACTGTTTCAACCTTTGAATCTATAACACACATACAAGAAACTACAGTCCGTCCTCTTTCTGTACCTTCTTACGAAATTTCAATCCGATCCCTAGATAGAAAGTTATGACGATTTTCCCCAGGTCACCTGTTTTGAATGTAATTCAGGAGTCTGCAAAAAGACCAACTTCCTCAGATCATATCTCTGCAAATATCACGCAAAAAGCTCTGAAATTTGGACCCAAGGTTCAGCGCGATTTCTTCTCAAATGGGTTTTTTTTGCGACTTCTGAAACGTCACAGAAAAAAAGTTATAGCGAAAATGCCACGATGACCTGTTTGGAGCAGCGAAACCCTAGAATCCAAAGCTCTGATACCAAATGTTATGAAACCAGCTCAAGAAAAGATAGAAAAGATAGATCAACGCCTTAGAATTCAGCCTCTTCGAGGGGGCAACCTCCTTTACATTACATAAATGAACAATTCTTGGATGATACAAATGACAAAACCTCCTTTCTATATATAGGAGTCTAAGGAGTCACAATATAATCCAGCCGACCTAACAATAATAATATAAAGCCACAAAAATAACAATAGAGGGATTCTATGGGGCACAGAAATAACAATATGGGGGTAATAGGGGCACAACAATATAAATAAGGGCTATAACTACAATAGTAATGGGGTAATCACTAGTATTATAGGGACCCAACAGAAACAAACAGTCAGGGAGCAGATTGGCTTTAAGCCATGAATAGACAGAGAAAGCAGAGGAGAAAGAGAAGCAGGAAAAGAGAGCAAAGAGAGAGAGAAGCAAAAATTACAGAGAACAGAGAAGCCGAGCGACCTACAGAGCAAAGGCAACATCGAGCAGACAAAGACAGAGAGAGTCCGAGAGTTTGCGAACTCCAGAAAAGGCTTGAGAGGTTCAAGCAACTCCTCTGTGTATACATGTCAGGTATTGAGTACCAAATTGGACTCATACCACTGAGACCAGTTGAGGTCGAGATTCAGTAAGGGGAGTTTGTGTACTCTCGAGACTTGGGGAATCCAAATACAGTCCTACTGATCATTATCTGTTAAGTGAGACTCAATTTGATCTCACTGTTGTAAAACTTTGCTTTTTAAGACACAATAGAAAGGCCACCATTGAAGGCTGGACCAGGAGACGTAGCCCAAGAGGATTGGGTGAACTCCTTATTAAATTTGTTGTGTTTATGTGTTTTCTTACTGTGTTCTCTTACTGTTTCAGTGTCTGTGTATTTTGCAATCTTATCGATCCGTTGCATAGGATAACATAGGCACACCCCAGCACTTGAGTTTGTAATACCTTCATTAATTAACTGAGATCATTGATGAGTGATTTCAGATCAAGGGGCTGCAAGAACTCATAACTATATGTGCTGGGACCGCGCTAGGAGAACCATGCGTAGTCCGGAAGCTCGGGAAGCACACGATGTGAACAGGAAGGGAGATGAGATTGACTGTGAAAATCGGGGAATATGAAATGGATCAAGTGATTCTAGATCTAGGATCGGACGCGAACGTCCTGCCAAAACAGACATGGGAGTGCATGGGTAGGCCTGCACTGCAATGGTCTCCTATCCAACTGCGAATGGAAAATTAGCAGAAGATCCTACCTATGGGGAGATTGCAAGGAATCATAGTAGATATCGAAGGAGCGAGTGCGCTTGCAGATTTTGAAGTGATAGAGATTGTCGATGACAGCAATCCCTATCCCATGCTAGTGGGAATAGATTGGGCCCCTGACATGAATGGAGTGATAAATATAAAGAAGTGCAAGATGATTTTTGAGAAAAATTCACCACGCGTAGTGGTACCTTTAGACCCTACGGAAGGATCACACTACACAGAGCCAATGCACGACTACGATAGTGACGACGATCTAGACTGTATCTACAAGATAACCGCGTGGGAGCAGGACTGGGTAAATCCAACAACGGATGGCAGGATTTCGTGGGAGCGTGAAAGCTCTTGCACCTCAGATTTGGACGAGGAAATAGAATGATGGCAGAACCAGTTACATGAGGTAACCACACTCAACTGTAACATGATGACAAGGTTGTTGTGCTGCGTGGCAACAGATGAAAGAGATCTGCCTATGTATGACGGGTTAAGCGAGGTGGATGATTTCCTAAACAAATTTGAAAGAGAAGTACCAGAACAACAACATTTCGATGCTCTAAAATGGGTACTGAACGCTACGCCCGCAAGGTGGTGGGGTACGCACCAACAGAGTTTTGAGGACTGACGTGAATGCAAAAGGATGATGCACCTATAATTTGGGAAGCCTTAGATGCGGATAAAAGCCAAGTATGAAAGACAAAATGTCCCGCGCACCCACCTTTCCAGATGGATACAGGCGTATGGTACGCAACCTGCATGAACACACACCGTCCTCGCGATAAGCAACATGATCGGCAAGCAGGAGTGGGCAAGACAATGGCGCGAACAACCCCTCCATTTGGGACCAGGAGCTATGATAAGAGCAAGTGTGTAGAAGGTTATCCGCATGGAAGCCTTTTAAAAAGTGTGCGAATTATTGAACAGGGTCCACGATGCGAAACAGACTGACTGGGACCTGCGTGTACCAGCGGTTCTATGGGCGTATAGGACCACGTGCAAGAACCTGACCATACAAGCACCGCCAAGGTTTGAAGATGAGATGAACGTTGTAAGCTCTCTAGTACTTGAAAGGCCTAATCCAACACTGGTAGGGAAGACGGTTCACGGAACCTTGGAAGTCGAAATCCAACAGGGAAACCTTAGACTCTAAGAACTTGAAAAAGAAAGGGTACGGTTAAGAAAGAAAAGCGCGCAGGCAGATGTGGAAATCAAGAGGCTGGAAGATGAGATAAGGGACGAGTTTCTCAATAAGAAGACCACGGTGTTAAAATAGGGTGTGCACGATCATGTTGACAAGCTTGAGGACTATCGCCACGAATTGATTAGTCTGATGCTTTGGCTTGGACCGCATATTACTAAGAGAATTAACCAGGCTAATGTGCTGCAGAGGATAAGGTGCACGATGTCAACCGTAACAATAAAAGGTGGGGATTCTCCAGGAACCATGACGAAGGAAAAGATGGAACACTACATAGGTGTCACGGTCGCCTGACTAGTTGAGGAAGGAACAGTCTTAGCGCTCCAGGCAGTTGGAAGGGAGCGCGAGACTATAAACTATTCTGCCCGAGAGCTGCACGAGGTTGGAGCTGCGCGCAGAAACAAAGAGTCATAAGGTTTGTGATCGCACACGAGGGGCTGTGCTGCCGTGCGGGTTGGCCAAAAAATGATCGTTGAAGTCACTATTCACGATGTGATGCTTGACTTGAGGCTAAATGGAGTGGGCGGCGGGCATTTAAGACGCGATTTATGGGAAAGATTTGGGAAAATCTGCCGCCAAGAAAGCATTAATGAACCGGAATTGGGGGGAACAATCAAATTTGAATCCAAAAAGCGCTATAAAATACAAAGGGCTGCCCAGCAAACAACACTTGGTCATTTGCGAATTGAGCGATTGAGCAAAACCCTAAGTATTGAGAGCCGAGCGTTGATTGAGCCCCTGAGTTCGTGAGTGCTAGATTTCCAGACGAGTACCATGGCAAATGCTCATGATGTTATGGACATAATAGAAACGACCGCCGAGGAGGTCGTGCAGACCATAACTATGGGGGATGCTCCAGAAGATGCCAAGATTGTGGCAAAAATCCTGAAATCACTATGCACACCAAGACCCAAGAAGGAAAAACAAGCCATGGCTCCCGTACGTGTGTCCCCGCTGAACCCACTGCGCAACAAACTATCAATGGAGGAGAAGGGGAAAGCCGTTGCTATCGAAACAAATGAAGAAGAAGAAGATCTAGAGGATCTTGTCATCTCGGAGGAGGAGGTTGAAGGCATGTAGGAGGACACTCAACCTATGCGCTCAGCAACAAAATTGCCTGCCTATGTCCCCCCGTGAAAAGGGAAGGTGAAAGTGCCCAAGGACTTGGACGAAACCAAGAGCTCGCTCCAGACCCCGCTCCTCCCAGATAACATTATATTTGAGGGCACGCACCTGGGACGTGTGACGAGCCTAAAATTTGAAGATTGGGACCTCGCTGACCATGAGAAGTTCCCTCACCTGGAGACAAGGAACCTCATGATGCCCAAGAAAAACACCACGTCGGGGGTTACACAGCTAGAGCCGCGGAAGTGGTTGCACAGAGTGGAGAAGGTTGGACTGCTGAATTTGCTTTGGGTGCCGCACTTCCACCGCACCTCAATAACCATTTTTTTCATTAGGCAGCTGCTCTACCTGGTGCATGATGGGTGTTTGTGGCTGGAGGAGCCCATCCCCATCACGACAGACTTGATTCACCGTGTCTACCAGCTTCCATGTAAAGGAGAGGACCCCACGGACATATCAGAAGGGAAGGGCAGTGATTTGGCCATCGCGGAGGCCATGAAGAAGAAGTACAAGCTGGAAAAGAACAAGATGGGCTACGCCGTCTCCAACATCAAGGACAAAGCAATGTGCGTAGCGACCCAAATCCTGGCAGGAAAGGTCATGCGCAAGTGTCGCGCAGATGAGGTACCTGCGCTGGTGGTCACACTGGTCGAGCAGTGCGCGGAGGGGCTCCAGTTTAACTGGTCTGAATTCTTCTGCACGAAATTTTTAGAGAATTTCCACAAAGCCCAGGAACAGGGAAAAACGTTCCACTATGCATGGCTATTGCTGTCCATAGTGCTCGTGGTTGGGGAGTTGCCGGAGGATAGTCAATTCCTGATAATTGACAGGGACCTACCAGAGGCCGCGAAGTACACTTCACTCTGGGCCATGAAGGATGCTAAGCAGATACGCGAAAGAAAAATCTTTTGGGTGTTCATGGAAATGAACCTCAGAATGGGGATCAACCGTAAACCAAGATTGTCACCCACTGTGTACAACAGTCTGCAGGGATTTGCCAAATTTAAAGTAGACACGCATAACATCTATACCAGGGCGTGTAAGGACCTGACTAAGCAGTGGGTAAAGCTACCCTTTGTAGCCACCAACGACGTCATTTTCAATGTCCTAGAGGCATGGCCGCTGGAGTGGCGCACCCTAGACATTGCAAAGCATGAGAAGTCGATGGCGCAACAACATAAGGACGAGACCAAGTTGCGCGTCGAACAGTTGGTCGAAAAATGAAGGGAGGAAGCAGCGGCAACCGAAGTGTGGGCAGCACAGGACACAACATAGAAAGTAGCGGAGCAGGAAAAGGTAGCAGCAGCAACAACACATGAAGCAGTCGCGAAGGCGGGCGAGGGCCAAACAACGCCTTTGCAGGGGAAGGAAGCAGAGCAAGCAGGTACAAAAGAAGGAGGCGCGGACCCACAAACCGCGCCAACACAACTAAAGTGCCAACACCTAGCTGAGTGGGCAGGGTTGCGGAAGAAGGCCAAGGCCTCAAAATTGTCCGTTGACCCGATCACCCTAACCGAGGGTGATCTGCATGACATCAGCGAAGCGGTGCGCGATGTCACCACTGAGGCTTTCCAATATTTCATGCAGGAGAACCAGATTGTGTTGGGGGCCCTCAAAGCGTAGTTGCAGGAATTACAAGTACGGCCCCCTCTGGTTGGTACAGTCGGATCCTCGATAGTAGAGCAGATGTTGCATGCGCGGATAACGAACACCATAGTGCTACCGGATGGAGCACTAGTGCCAGCAAATGAGGTCGATAGGCCTTCGGTTAGCGCGCTGAAAGGTCTCGGTATCAATCTTGCTGCACTCCCGCACGAGACCTTATATGTATTGCAGGATGGGATAACGCCAGAGCTGCGAGCTAGGGAGAGCCGCGCGCTCCAAGTCATCAGTGAGTAGAAAATAAACATGGAGAAACTAAGCTTGTAGTGTGAATTGGTGTCGCAGAATCAACAGCTGGTACAGGTGATAGATAATGCTTGTTAAAGTGTCCTGGAGCTGGCCATTCCAACAGACAAACCAACAAAGGCACGGATCCACAGGTTATTAGCAAGGGTTTGCGAGGCGAGGGAAGAAATGACAAAGGCTCAACTGGATCTGAACCTTTAGATCTCAGAGCTACAGTTAAAGGCGCAACCATCCACTCCCCTAGAAGTCAGAGAACAACGTGCTAGCACTATCACAGCGAGATTGGAAGAAATTGGAGGTGCAGTGCGAGACTGCACCAGCATGTTGGAAGAATCACTTGAGGTCCTCATAACTCTGTAGGAGGACCAAACATCCAGTGCTTAGAGACATAGGCGTGATAACTCTAACAACAGTATGACAGTGTCTGAGGAATTGCGCAGACGGTGGTCCTCATCTAGAGGCTTGCATGGATGCAGCAGGCTAAAGCACTGAAGGAGTAGGTGGACATGGCATGACATAAGGAAGTAGTCCTAAAGGCACGCGTTTAACCTTGGATGGACGAGGCCTTTAACATCACGACAGACATCGAAGGCAAGCTCGCACACATGCAAGGGATGCACACATTGATGCAGAGAAGCACTCCAACATAGAGTTCTCGGAACAACGTATGTAGCAAATCCAGCAAGCAGTAGCTCAGTGCACTGCTGACCTCCACGCAATTCGAGAACAGTTGGAGGGACTCTGCACAAAGATTTCCGCACCGACAAAGTGACTCAAGGGCGAGTCACGATGTTTGTGTTGGGGGCCTGTTGGGCATGGAATCTCCCCAAGGCATGTTTTGGGGCTCAAAGCCCAAGTTTTGACCGAATCTTATTGTAAAGCTCCGCGAATTACGTGCGCGGGGCGTGAGAGTATGATAGAGTCATAGGGTTGTCCACCCTAGTTTTGTAAATGTAATGTCGGCTGGATAGATTGTATAAATAGAGCGAGGCTCTAAGTGTATAGGATAATAAGGGAAGGAAGAGTATGAAAAGTATAAGTGATTGAGTCATAGTGCGAAGTGTGTCTTTGGGCCGTAGAGTAGGAGAAGGCTCTGCAGCTGAGTGCGCAGAGGCCTAGTAGTCCGCAACTGAGTGTGCGGACCCCTACAGCTGAGTGCGCAGGGCGAAGTCGAGTCTGTAACCAAGGAAGGAATTAATAAAGAGAAGTTTTATCATAATTATGTGTATCTGTTCTTGGGTTAATGCATGGTTGATATAATTGGCAAATATATTGTTTATTCACTACGCGCACTTGTATCAAGGGTTTATGTTAAGTATAACTTAAAGCACACAATTAGGCTAAACTAATCAACTAACATTGGAATATCAGTAAAGTCTTGGGTAATAACGCAAGAGCACGATGTTCAACCCTTGGGTAGGGCTACGCAAAGGCAGTATATCAGGCTGTGAGGTACGAGAAAGTGTGCGAAGCAACCTGCGCGCAGGGTCAAACCACAGACCAATCGAACTCATCAGATATCTCCAGGGTGTGGAAACCTGGTTCTAACACCCTCCCATACTACTTCGGGTGAGACCTTAGTCCGTACTCCACGGACTGTTGCCGAAAGGGCCAGTAGTACCGGGATTTGTTTGGCTTACTAACTTTGAACCTGGGTGAGGCCCCAACAAGCCAACAGGTTGTGATATTCCTACTTAGTATTTTGATAAGTAAATATCAATTTTGTTCATTTTTTCATTGCACAGATGCACTTAGGAAAGGTGGGCTTAGTGGACCCACATTTGACTTTTAGCTTAAGATACACTCAAACATTAGAGCTAGAGGGAAAACTTGTGGATTTAGTGGAGCATGGGGGCCACCACGTTGATATTTTCGGTCGACTTGGGAAGTACGCTCTCATTGGAGCGGATTTGGTGTGGGAAGTTTGATATGGGCCCACATAGGCATTTTGGAGGCATCTTGACAAAAGGAGTAAGAGACACTCTATTGTTCATTCATTCATCATTTTCAAAATTGTCTATGACAAGAGCACGCTTGAGCTGAAGCCAAGCTTGCAAGTGTTATTTAGCACACGAGTGTCTCCGAGCATAGATCTCAGCCCTTGCTTTGGTGTGCTTTGAGTGGCAGCCCAAGGAGGGAGTTTCACCTTTCCTTTTCGCACCACCGACAAGAGGGTCGATTTCCTGGGAGAGGAGCAACTACAACAATGCAGGGATTACGCAGTTCTATGTGGGAGCACTCAAGGAGGTGGAGGAGTGAGTTGTGATTGGGGCTTAAACTTGGAGTGAAGGTCAAGGAAGCATTTTGAGGAGTATTGCAACCATTTTGAAGGCCTTTTGCAACATATTTTACGGGTGGGTCAAATCACTCAGCGGTTGAGCCATTAAGGGGAAATAGGGTTGGATTTCCGAAGTCAAGCATATGCCAAACCCTTCATGAGCTATTTTGAGTATTTGGTGGAGAGTTCAGGATTAATTTCCCAGAATTTTCTGAGCACTGAAGAGGGCCCTAACAACATATCCATTCAACCAGCAACATATTTCTAGGCATCTTCAATGCAAAGCTTGAGCAACATAACATCATATCAGAGGAGCGTGTCTTATTTTTCATTTGGGGCTTTGCTTGCTTGCCTTGATAAATCCCAGGTGCATTCCTTCTAGCACCTTATTGTACACCCATAATTATTATTAAAAAGAGCTCAACAATGTAGTTTTGGTATAATTTTATGATCTGATTATTTTTCACTGTTTTATGGTGTTTTTGGCTATGTTTTCTTTTCGTATTTACTATTAATTTTCCTTAGCTATATTACACTCTCTTCCTAAGGTTACAGACTGCATCTGATAGACTCCGCGCCCTCATGACTAAGTGGAAGTTATTTTCTCTTCCCAATAGGATTTTCTTGAATGAGGAAATCACTCGAGCACAGGTTGTGGAACTTAAACAATCCAGAGAACAGGTTATGGAAGCACAATAGGCAGGGAAATGGGCAGTTATTAGGAATATTTGGGTAGTCATTCAGGACTCCTTCCCACTTGGGTGGGAACCCTGAAGTGGAGGTTCCAAATGACAGGCCTGCTTAGGGAGGCGACAGGGTACAATAATTTCTATCTATTGTTGGAATGACAATGGATATTTCTGGTCATTGTCAGGACTTTGAATGACATTCTCGAATCAACGAACATCCTCTTCATGACTAAAACACTTGCGAACCCTATTTGACCCCTCCCAAATATTGCAGGTTACCATTGGATCTCATTTTTCAAGCAGGAGATGAGGAGCTCGGGAGGGGTTAGAGGATCAGGTGGAGTTTCTTGTTTGGTTAGTGACTCACTCTAGAATAGGGTACCTTTGTAGCAAAAGATGAGTTTTCCAGGTTTATGTGGATTCAGATTAGCGTCAGAGTCTCTCCTCTGAGGGACATCTACATTTTAGTTTGTTACTTTCCCCCAACCTCTTCACCATTTTCCGTCCATAATGGCTCAAATGGGGACCCCTTTATAGACTTGTACACTGACATCACCTAGTACTCTGCTAGTGGGGAAGTTATCCTCCTAGGTGACTTCAATGCTCATACTAGAGATCTCCATATCCCTCTCCATGACCGATAAAAGGATGTGTTTTTTACCCAGGGGATAGATTGATATTCATTAGGGCTTCATTGGATGTCAAAGGGCGCTTTGGGGCCCACTACAGTTTATGGTAAGAATCTATTGTAGTGGGGGAATCCTAGGAGTTGTTGATTCTAAATGGTCTCCCTTGTTTCCAAGAATCTCACTTTTTCACATGTCGTCCGTATGGCGGGGGTGCGAGTGTATTTGATTATGTTCTCGCGAGCCATAACTTGCTCCCTTTTATTCGACATTTATTGATCTCCCCCATCCCCCTTTCTGATCATGCACTTATTTCCTTCTCTCTTCAGTTTGACCCTCCCCTTCCACCCCATCCCTCCTCTCGGGGCACAACCCTAACTACCTTCTGATTTGATGAAGGAGACCCTGACATCTTCTGCTCTACCCTACACAAGATGCTCCCATTAGAGACCAAGTTCTCCTTGCTTGATTATGTTTACACTAAATACACCTATATTTCATCTGCCATTTGGGAAGCATCACTCAAATCCTTCCCCCACTCCACTCGTCCACTTCCATCTTCCCTAAAGTTGGATCCTCCCCCACGAACAAATGGTATGATGACGAATATAAGACTCTACATCAAGAACTTTGATATGCTTTCACCCACTCTCAACCCTTCTACTCCGACCTCAAAGCTTCTTATAATCATCTCCTTCATCACAATAAACGACTCTTTGTCTCTCATAGAAGATGAGAAATTTCTGCTCTCCTTGTCCATTACCCTAAAAAAAATTGGCATACCATGCTTCCCCGACGCTATCCTCTTCCACCTGAACTCGGTCCTACATCCATGTTCTCTCACACTTCCAACCTTTATGATATTCCCAGGCAGGCCCAAATTCATGTTACCTCCTCACCCTCTTCTTGTTACCTATTCTTAGACAAAGATATTAGAGAGGCCATTTGGGTGATGAACAACAATAAAGCAACCGATGAGGAAGGCTACCAAACAGAGCTCTTTAAGTACAATTTTCATGCTTTGGTTTTCTACTTGGCTTATCTCTTCAACCATGTAGTTTGTGAAGGTTTTCCACTGACATAGTCACACCACATCATCCATTCGATCCACAAATAAGGTTCCAGCTCAAATCCCAATAACTACAGAACGATCATGGTGGGCCACCTGTTCTCGAAGTTGTATGCTAATGTTCTACATAGGAATCTCTCCAGTGGCCTTGAGCAGAGACAACTTAGAGCTCGGGGTCAGGCAGGTTTTCGATTGGATCATCAGACCATTGATCACATATTCACCCTTCACGCCTTGACTGAGGAGGAACGACATTGCTCTTCGAAAGTCTATTGTTGTTTCATATATTTTCAAAAAAATATTTTAACTTTGTTCTGAGGTTGGCCTTTCTCCAGAGATTCAAAGATATTGGCATCTCTAACACCCTACTGACTGTTATTATGTGCCTATATTAGTCTCCTCTTAGTCATATTCATGCGGCTCATGGGATGTCTGATTTCATATGAAGCAATATTGGGGTTAAATAGGGTTGTCCATTGTCCCCTACCCTGTTTGGGATCTATATTGATGAGTTGGAAGCATTTCTACATGAGCATATCGAGGACACCGATGGCTTCCTTATTCACCAGGTTTTGATATCTATTCTACTCTTTGCTGATGACGTGGTCATCCTCTCCTCATCCCTGGAAGGATTATAGAGGCAACTAAATTCCTTTGCTCTATTTTGTGATCATTGATAGTTAACGGTCAACTTGGGTAAAACAAGGTTATGATCTTCAATGTGGTGAAGAAAACCTCAGACCTTCACTTCCTATTTAGAGGGGAGGATATTGAAATCACCAAAACATATAATTACTTGGGGGTGCAATTCTCAGGAACCCTGCTTCGGTTTGTGACTAGCGCTTCAACCTAGGATCAACAAAGGATATGGATCCTTAGCCCTTCTCGAGAGATAGTGCTTTTGACATCACTTCCAGGACATCTAATATAAGATGATCCTCATGGACACCTTGATCTGTGCCACTGTTCTATATGGCTCAGAGATTTGATGGTCATCTTTACTTGAGTTAGATTGGGCTTCAGCTAAGAGATTCTAGATTCTTCTTCTCTACCGCATCATTAGATGAAAAATGAAACTACTGCAACACATCATCCTTGAAGAGTTTGGAGCTCATCCCTTTCAGCTTGAGACAGTCTTCAGATTGGTTTCATTCTTGCATCGTGTCTAGGTATTTGTAGAATCGATAAAGAGTAGGGACCAATATCCCTATTTGGCATATTTCTCTTTTGAGACTATTACTCGTTATACTCCCTCGGGTTGAGCCATATTATGGTTTACAAGAGTTTTAGATCTCTTAGAGTCAATGGGAATTCAGATGGATCGTCTCCCTCCTTTCCGATATTCCTTAGATGCTCCTGGTCACCTTTTACCTACTAGCCAGGAGCTAAATAAGATCATCAAGGAGGACATCTACAGGAAGTTCGTCCAGGTCACCTAGGTCAATCCTCTAAGAGGGTTGTTCCCAAAGATGGCCTTCTATGCTGAGCACTTCTTGGAGTTAAGAGATGGGTTCATTGTTCGAACCTAATACACGTTTCACCATTGGATGCATGGTATTCACATTCCTATAGGCCGATTCAAAGTAGGTTCTCATAGACTTCGGGTAGAGACAGACCACCAGGTGGATAAGCCAGATAGAATCTGCCAGGTATGCCATTTACAGGAAGTGGAGACCGAGGTGCACTTCATTCTTGGATGCCTTGTCTACTATGAAATCAGAGGAAGGTTTCACTGGTTGTTCATATATTTTCGGACCCTCGCCAACTTTTTCAGGTATCCTGATCAGAGATGTTTGGCCCTATATCTGTAGGAATCTCTTAGGTTCCAAGCACATATTCTTCATCCTCCCATCAGAACAAACCCCACACAGAGGATCACGACATTTTTCAGGGTACTACCTTTAGACAGGGGCACCAAGAGACTGATTGATACCGATACGTATCCAAACTCTAGATCAATGAGGATCTGTGGGACCTCATCCCACCGCATGAGACCTCAATAGAAAATTCATCTTAGATCTGTTCTTGGGAGATGGAATAGGTCCTCTAGACCTCAGCAGTGTGTAAACCCTCCCAAGAAACAATTTAGTGGACAGTCCACACTTTCCATCGGCTCTTCATTGGGCCAACAGTGTTTATTGAGTTTCTTTAGTGTTCTTCATTCAGCCTCAAATGTTAAGAGAGATGGGTTTGATCCTTAGACCTATTAGCTCATGGGGCTTCTCTGTTAGGGCTAGACGTTGATTTAATTCATGCATTTTATCTTTTATAGGAGACGGTTTGGTTCTCCCGCTTTATATGGACATCATTTTACTCAACAATCCCTTTGACCTACTTTGTGGTCATTAGTTGGAAATAAATATAATTATCTGATCTTATCTTATCTTATGTCAGAAATGAATGCTTTTATGGGAGGGGTTGGGCACCTGTTCTTCCGTAACATTGTAACAGGCATTTCAAAGCAAGGAATGGAGGGTTTGGTAAAACCACGGGGTAGTGGAATTTCTAAGGAGCTTCCTATCTTGGGAACACAATCCCAAGAAATTTTGAGAGGGAAATGCAATGTATTCTTCAGGCAACCCAAAACCCTAAATTCATAATTCCACCAAATAGTTAGGAAGCTCATCATACATGCATGAAATACCATGCATTTATTTGTAAATTTGTTGGTGAGTGGCCAATAGAAAGGAAGTTAGATCGATGGATTAAAAAAAAATGGAAGTCGAAAGGGGAATTGGATTTAAAACTGGGCCGAAAGAGGTTTTTCGTGGTAATTTTCTCAAATATGGAAGATAAGAAGGTTTTTTGGGGGAGGACCTTATTTCTTTAATAATTCAGGATTGTACATTCGTCAATGGGAAGAATGTTTTAACCCAGAAAAAGAGGAATTTCTAACAGCACCAGTATGGGTGCGACTTTACTCTCTCAATGTGTTTTTGGTTGCTATATATTTTCGAAGGGATTGGGAATGTTATAGGTAAATTTGTGGAAGTCTCAGAGGTAACTCAGAGGGGACGTAATATGTCCGATGCTAGACTTTGTATTTATATGAAAATTTCACAGCCCTTAGCAACTTCGATTTATTTAGACTACCAAGGGAAGATATGGTCTCAACCTATTGACTACAAACACATTTCGTTTCGATGCCATCTCTGCCATGAGCATGGGCATTTGTTCAGATATTTTCCACTATGAAAGAAAGGACAACAAAATTCAAGGTTGGTGATGATTGATGGATTCTCAAAGTTCCTTCTAGAAGACGTAATAATTGGGGGAGGATTTCTCAATCTTGAAGGAAATTTGAAGATAAGAACACCTTTGCAGTGCTGGGAGGTATGGAGGACATAAACTTACCAGACGACTTCATGATTGTAACACCCTCCTCCCACATTTACCCAAGTTAATTGGTTCATTGGGGTAAACATGTGATGAGAGGCTACTATGATCTCATTCAACTCCCCATGTACAATTAAGGAAGTGGAACCGACAAAACACAACCAACTTGACCTTCTACACATGATATAGAACCTCGAGAAGCTAACCAACCTTCCCAGGTGACAAACCCTTGAGGCAACCCAACCTCTTGATAACCTAGATCCTCAGTTACTCCCATGACATGTGCATGCATGCCACTAGGCCCCTCCAGTCGTTCTCACAACAAGGGAATGCAAGAGACTGGGGTCTTTTGAGCTAGTTTAGAACCAATGACCTCATATTTTGTGCCACTTTTTCAGGGCCAAGTCTTAGGTCATTGCCTAGAAATTCATGAAACTTCTAGAAATGAACAGTAACATTGAAACAATGATACAAATTCGAATACTTGAACAAAGACTTGACTTGACCCCTACTAGCCATGATAGACATTTCATCAAACATGTCACAAATATGCATTCTACAGGTCATAACAACAATTATCTAAGCGCAACGGTCTCATACTTATATGAGAATCACTAAGAAGCATTGATGCCTTATCACAATAGTTGCATTATCATCTATTAGGTCATATATTCATTATTAATTCATTTACAAATCAAACATGATGAGAGCCTTACATCATCATTTTCATAAAACATACACATAACCAACATATAAATGACATAAATAATAAGGATACAACAATGATATAGTCCACATATAAACTAGTACATTTACACATGAAGTACCAAGGAGAAAGAACTCTTATTAATGAATGTAAAAGCTAACCAGGTTTGGGACATCCACGAACCACCCAACAAGAGGTTGGCTGAACCAAATCGTTTTTTCATCCAATCACCCCTGCGCCATATTGCAAGCATGAATGTGGGACTCATAACTAAAAAAATAATCGAATGAGCATGGATGCCACCAGATTTATCCACCTACATTGTGAGGAATTTTACTGTCTCCTAGTCCCTAGGATTTACCACAATCCACAATCTGATTCAGGGATCACTAGGCCATGATCAAGACAACACCCTCCAGGATTTACCATATATCTTTCCATTCATCAGCCAATGATTCCTAGGCCTATTTAAGGGAACCCACCTCTAGGATTTACCGTATATCCCACCATTCATGGGTCAAGGATTTCTAGGCCCACCAAGGCAACAAAAAATATGGCTTTACCACAACCCACAGTTTGGTTTAGTGGTTACTAGGCCAAGTCTTTACTGCAATCCACAATCCGGTTGAGGGTCCACTAGGCCATGTGTTCTTCCTTTCAGAGATCCACCTCACTCAACTTTGAATCCATCTGGTAATCCAACTCCACCAACAAACATGAGAACCCATCACCTTAAGGCTATCCAGAAATGGAAAGGCTAGGCTGAAAAACACTGTCACACTTGGAAAATACATGCCAATGACAACAAGAGAACTAAGAACATGCACACATACAATTCATGCTAAAACAAGCAAGGAAATCACACATGCAAATCGATACCTGCAAATAATCCCATTGTAGTTGTTAGATCCTGCTCTTCCTTGCTTGATCCTTGCTTCCCTTTGCCTTCTTTTGTTTTTTTGATCCAATGCTAAAGTGCTCCAAAAAAAATCTAAGTGTCCAAGAGTGTGAGAGAGAGAGAATAGAGAGAGAGCTCGAAAACTGAACTGACAAAATGTTACCAACTCATCCTCAAAAGCCTTTTTATCGATGAGGCCTCTAATTTCTTCAATTTCCATTATTTTCCTTCATTTTCCTCCTCACATGAAAACTATGAAATTTCTCCTTACTTTCTCCTAATTTCCATTATTTTCATAAATAAATGTCAATTAATGCGTCATGCCTTTCCAAATATTTTTCCATATCCTTTGCCAATTTTCTTAGCCATAATAACCGAAATGAACACCCACTAGGATGTTTTTCCAAATTCATCTTGGAATATGTGTCCCATGACTTTGGTCTTATATTTCTTTTACATGAATTTTTACCAGGGTTGTTACTGAACCCTCCCCCTTGGGGGAATACCGTTCTTGGTGTTCAATGACACCTATAACTAGTAAACCGTTGAAAAACAAAACATAATGCCCATGGATCTTTATAACATAGCTTGTTGTAGTATTTACAATGAACAACCTGCTGAAACATGACAAACATACCATTTACTAGAGCTTTATAATATAGCTCATTACAATATTTACAATAACCACATATACTTCTACACATTTTCTTCAACCAACAAATAATCATATTGTTCATGGAGCTTTATAATTCCAACTCAATACAGTATTTACAATGACATACACATATGCACATTTGCTAAATCAACAAATAAAAGGATACGATGCCTGAATCTGCAACAAGGGAATCCAGAGGCTCACATCTCCACCCTCAACGTAATACTAGGATTCACCTCCTTCCTAGGAGGTGCAGAATCCGCTGTCAAAATCAAAGTTGCATCCAATATCCATCGCTACAATCTTGTGCCACTTGTCCTCTCAGTGAACAGTTACCGCCTCATTTTTCCAGGGCACACTCCCAATGTGCATCTGATTCCGTCTAGAAATGCTAATGACCAAAACAAATACATCCCTGACCTTCCCTTCTCTGTTACGCAGTCCCTCGGACGACCACTCCCTTGGCAAGGTTTCCTCACATCAGAAGTCTAAAAACAAAGGAATATCCATGCCTCAAAACCAACACATCAGTTAGAGCATTCTCATGGCAATCAATGGACACTATTGGGTATCAGTGTCCCACAATGGTCCTTCTCCTGAAGTGCTTTACCAGCATACTGTTGTCTGTTCCAATTCCTTTTGTTGTTGCTACTAATTATTGTAGTCATTTTTAACAACCTAATCGGGCATTTTCATTCTTTACTATACCAAGCACATAACTTCCATTAGATTTAAAATAAATCGAAATAAATTCACATTATACCTCATTGGTGGCCTATCAACAAAGTACACTTGCAATTGTGTTTACTTCCTATCACAACAAGTCAAACTAGTTGTTTGATTAAATCATCATGTATAAACACATCACATTCAGTTAGCTCAAAACACAACCATCATAGATCAAAATTATGAATCTCATGCAATCATCATAAACCAGAATCATAGATCACATGTAACCATCATAATTCAGAATCATAGATCATATGTATAATAAAATTGAAATAAAATACTGATACTTATCCTTTAATCAGTCCTTACTTTTGCCTTTGTTCTGTCTGTATACACACCAGATCGGTTGCCACACCCGACAAGAACCCAATGCCTTTGCTTCTCTTCAATCACGTACACTTACACACAATGTACATCACAACACGTACATCCACGCATGATGTACAACATCACACATTACATACACCCACACCCGACACACAACACAACACATACACCTACACAAAGCATACGACACCACACAATACATACACCTACACCCGATGCATAACACAACACATACACCTATACGTGGTGTCTAACACCACACAATACATGTACCTACACCTGACAAACAACACAACACAATACATGTACTACACAAAGTACAAAATAACAAATACACATGTCGTGATACCACAACTACACAATACACATACATAGTAACACATGCTCGTAACACAACATGTATGCCATGCACACAATACCACATGTACACTAGTACCATATGTACAACATGTACACAATACCACATGTACACAACACCACCTACACAATGTGTACGCAACGCCACATGTACACTGCACCACCTGTACAACGTGTACACAATACCACATGTACATAGCACCACATGCATGACATGTACACAACACGACGTACACATCGCCACATGCATGACATGTACACAATACCACCTGCACACAACACCACATGCTCAAAGCACCACAAAAGCACAACATCACATGTACAATCATGCACACAACACCATATGTACATAACACCACATGTACAACATACACAAAACACCATATGTACATAGCACTACATATACAACATGTACATAGCACCATATGTACACAACACTACATATCCAACATGCGCACAACACCATATGCACACAACACCACATATCCAACATGTGCACAATATGATATGTACACAACACCACATATCCAACATGTACATAGCACCATCTATACCCAACATTGCATATGAAATATACACACAACACCATATATACAACAGGCACACGACATCATATGTACACATTACTACATATGCTACATGTACACAACACGAGTACTGCACATTCTAAGACCACACTGTGCTTAACAAATGACCTTGATTCTAGTGTCTTATACATGCTTGTCCCAGCATGCTGCAGACCACATTGCTTTCATTCCACTGATGTATCCCTCAAAATTACCTGTCCATAACATAAACATAGGCATAATACATGCATATAATATCAATTCATATCCACATGATACTGAACTCGCAAATCTATCAGGGCTACTATTCCCAGTTGATTCCTTGTAAACCAAGAACCTTTTCATGCCATTCACCTGCATAAGCAATCATTCCTCCACAAGCATGATCTCCGGTGACCCTGTCAGACAATGACATACATACATACATGCATACACATAAACTTTTGCATAAAACAATCATGATCCCTGATGACCCTGTTAGAAAACTGCATACATACATATATTCTTATGTAAACATCAACATAATCATATTCACAACACAATTACCGAAAATCATAAGGTCAAGATTAAAAGAACTCCCTTTATGTGTGCACAACATGCACAACATTGAGAAAAACAGTTCCCAACATATCCATGGCATCTGTTATCTCATATCCATTTACTTTACCTTTCCTACCATCGTCCATTTCCACCAATGGACCGAACCAATCCAGCTCACTATCATACTCTTGCCTTCAATTGCCCTTACTCATGCACTGAGCTTCATCTGAGTCTTGCATCACCTGTTGGGTTTCATCCATCTCTTCTCGAAATCCATTAACTTTCCTCCTTCCCAACCAATTCCCAAGACCCTCAAAACATAAAAGGAAAGAACAAGAAACAAACAAGAAGAAAACCATGAAAACCAATAGCAACATGACACCACAAACAAAGTGGCAAGGCCTTATACTAGACATAAGAAAAATTAAAAATCAAGCACAAACAAATCACAAAAGACCAAAAGCACAAAACTAGCAACACACCATGACTCAACCCCATGGGTTCCCAATATCTCTAAGGGAAATTCAACTTGAGCCTTCTTCAATATTTCATGGCAGTCTCCTTTTCCATGTAATCCCCTGCATCAAACTACCATAAACACATAGCTTTCAATGTATAAATAAATATAACAATATAATAGCTATCTTACCTCGTTGTGCCAAGCACATTGCCTTGTAGCTAAACACATCTGTGTCATCTCTCAAGGGACTCGAATTACCTTGACAAATCTAGCTATGACTAGACACCAACTGTTATATCTGTCAAATGCAGGTCTATGAATATAACACATATCCACATAATTTCATAGAAGATTAGGGTTAATAATACTTCTTGTATGCAAAACATTCATTCATTCAGAACAATGGTATCCAAAAATAGCCAAAGTAACTCTCACCCAATTCCTTTATTTTACCTTTTACCTTGCTACAATTGAGTCTTACTATGTATTGTCACATGACCCAACTATTAGTTATATAAACAAATCAACTATTTCCTTGTCATGCAAATTCCAAGCATGTTTCCCACAACTGTTCACACATGTTGATCACATGTTCCAAATATCATGACAACATATCTATTAATTTGAAATCAACCTTTACCAAGTTTAACAACCATGTCATAATCAACAATCAACTCACATTCATCGGTCATAATACATAATTCTACAACTATCACCTACTTACACTTCAAGTACATATCAGTTGTCTCAACACATATGTGTTAGTACAACCATCTTAGAATAAGATCATTTCTTCATGAAATATTACAGACACATACTCATGTCATGCAATTAATCAAACATTCAAGCACTAAGTAGATGGCATAAGAAAACTCATACCTTAATGCATCTCAAGGGAGGCTATCTTGTCTGCACAATCAATCTAGATTAGCACGATATAACTTCACAACATGTCAACACAAACATAAATAAGGTCATGATATCCATAATAGTAACTAGCTAACATGTTCACATCATAAACTCATAAACAATTGTCATTCGTGCATAATAATCACATCTGCATAGTCAATCTAGATTAGTACAACACAATATCGCAAATAGTCGAATCATACTTGAACGTCATAATCCTAACCATATGCATAGGTCAATCCAAATTAGCATGATACATATAACATCACGATCCTAAGTGCAATGACCATAATGGCCGTGCATATGACCACAATGCATACAACAACAAGTTACTATCATTCATGAATATTTGACACATGTGCATATAACTACACTAATCAACTAGCATTTATCATACATGTAACCATAATAATAGAATAACAAGCATATAAGTAACCCTAATTCTTATAACAACCATTAACCACATACCTGCATGCCAAATATACAAACCTATATGACGATTTTCTCTTACCTCGAAGTCTAGTGCTGTAATCTCACTCTAGTGATCTACATCTCCTGCTCCATCTCAGCCAACACATCAACATCATAACGACGAAAAACATCATGGTGACACAAACTACTTACATTGACCTCACAATGGGTGTTTGACCAACTATACATGCATAACTATAACCATGACAATGCATGCATAACAACATACAAACATTGACATGCATAATAAATGCATATACATTCAACATGCATTAATGACAAACACATCTCAACAAACACATCACCAAATTCTACATGGAAACATAACCTTAACAATGGCCACTACCATGCATACATAACAAGCACATACAAACCTATATGCATGCATGAAAAACACATTCTTCCCATCTAGTCCAAGTGTTAAACCATGCTCTGATACCACTCTGTAACACCCTCCTCCCACACTTACCCAAGTTAACCGGTTTGTTGGGGTAAACATGTGACGAGAGGCTACTATGATCTGATTCAACTCCCCATGTATAGTTAAGGAAGTGGAACTGAAAAAAAAAAGCAACCTTACCTTCTACACATGCTACATAACCTCAAAGAGACAACCAACCTTCCCAGATGAGCAACCCCTGAGGCAACCCAACCTCTTACTAAGCTAGAGCCTCAGTCACTCCCATGACATGGGCATGCATGCGACTAGGTCCCTCCATTCGCTCTCAAAGCAAGGGCATGAAAGTGACTAGGGTCTTTTTCAACTAGTTTAAAGCCAATGACCCCAAATTCTGTTCCACTTTTTAAGGGCTAGATCTCAAGCCACTGCCCATAACTTTATGAAACTTTGAGAAATGAAAAGTAAAATTGAAACAATGATAGAAATGCCAATACCTGAACAAAGACTTGATTGGACCCCTACTAGCCATGACAAACATTTCGTCAAACATGTCACAAATATGCATTGTATAGGTCATAACAACGAATCTGAGCATAAGGGTCTCATACTTATCTAAGAATCGCTAAGAAGCATTTATGCCTTATCACATTAGTTGCATTATCATCTATTAGATAATATATTCATTGTTCATTTATTTACAAATCAAACATGATGAGAGCCATACATCATCATTGTCATAAAACATACTCATAACCAACATATAAAAAACAAAAATTATAAGGATACAACAACCATAGAATCCACATATAAACCAATACATTTACACATGAATAACAAGGAGATATTAATGAATGCAAAAGCAAACCAGGTTTGGGACTTCCATGAACCACCCGACCATAGATTGGCTAAACCAAATCTTTCTTTCAGCGAATCACCCCCGTGCCATATTCCAAGCATGAACGTGGGACTCATAACCAAAAAAATAGTCGAATGAGCATGGATTCCACCATATTTCTCCACCCACACCATGAGGAATTTTATTGTCTCCCAGTCCCTAGGGTTTACTGCAATCCACAGTTTGATTCATGGATCACTAAGCCATGATCGAGACACCACCCTCCAGTGTTTACCTTATATCCTGTCATTCACCGACCAAGGATTCCTAGGCTTGATCAAGGGCACCCACCTCTAGGCTTTATTGTATAACTCGCCATTCATTGGTTGAGGATTCCTATGCCCATTGAGGCAACACAAAATATGGATTTATCGCAACCCGTAACCTGGTTCAGGGGTTACTAGGCCAAGTCTTTACCACAATCCACAGTCCGATTCAGGGATCATTAGGCATGTGTTCTTCCTTTCGGATATCCACCTCAATAATATTTGAATCCATTCAACAATCCTACTCCACCAAAACATGAGAACCCATCACCTTAAGGCTATCTGGAAATGGTAAGGCTAGGCTTAAAAACACTGTCACACCTGGAAAAACCCATGCCAATGACTGCAAGATGACCAAAAACACACATGCATACCATGCATGCCAAAACTAGCAAGGAAATCACACATGCAAATTGATACCTGCAAATAGTCTCATTGTAGTTGCTAGATCCCGCTCTTCCTTGCTTGATCCTTGCTTCCCTTTGCCTTCTTTCTTTTCTTGATCCAATGTTGATGTGCTCCAAGAAAAATCTATGTCCAAGAGTGTGTGAGAGAGATAATAGAGAGAGAGCTCCAAAACTGAACTGACAAAAGGTTACCAACTGTCCTCAAAAGCCTTTTTATCAATGAAGCCTCTAATTTCTTCAATTTCCATTATTTTCCTTCTTTTTCCTCCTCACATGCAACTTGTTACCTTTCACTTTCCTTTTCTCCTAATTTCCATTATTTTCATAAATATCAATTAATGCCTCATGCCTTTCCAAATCCTTTGCCATTGCCTTTGCCAATTTACTTAACCATAGTAACTGAACTCAACACCCACTAGGATGTTTTTCCCACCATTCAGCTTGGAATATTTGTTCCCCGACCTTGTTCTTTTATTTTTTTATATGAATTTTTACTAGGGTTGTTACAATGATGATAGAAACAACAACAAAATATTCAAGGGAAAAACTTACTCAAAAAGGAAAATTGTTTGACACAGAGATGGAGGAGGTGGAGATGGTTAAGTTTTTTGACCTACCAGGAATAAATGAAGTCATGAAGCTAGCTAAGGATAATTTTGAAACCTTAATCGAAGAAGAACGTGCTCTTGTTACCCTTGTACATGATTGGGCGATGTAGGACTTGGTTGAACTTTCGAATGCTCAAAAGGAGATATACGTTCAATTATATATGAATTTGAAGAAAAAGGGAGAAAAGACTAGCATGGGGGATACTGTCACAGGACTTGTGTTGGATTTGAGGGATAAATGGAAAGAATAGTTGGGCAAAGAGACTAAATGAAAAGGTAGGAAGACAATGAAAGAACTATTGCAGAACAATGGTGAAGAACTCATCAATTCGAGACAAGCTACAATGATATTAGAGTTTTTCTCACCATCTCAATAATTATCTCGATGAATATTATCACATGGAATATTTGAGGTCTCAACAGTAAGGGTAAAAAACACTACTTAAGGGAATGGATTAAATTAGAAAAACCTGCCTTGGTGATTTTTCTAGAAACCAAGGTTTCTATGACCAAATTGGATGAAATAGGTAATTATTGTTGGAAGGGATGTGAAGTTTTGGCTCTTGACGCTTAGGGTAGTGTGGGTGGTTTAGTTGTTTTGTGGAACCCATTATAAGTTATTTTCCAAGATTAGATGGCTAGTCTTCATATTTTGACAGGTCGATATTTGCATCTCGATTCAAGTGAGGCAGTGAGCTTGACTACGGTGTATGATCCTCCAATGGTGGGGGAGAAATTGGGTTTTTGGAAAATATTCAGGCTCATAGGAGTATTATTGGAGAATTTATTTGGATTCTTGGAGGATATTTTAACCTAATCTAGAATCTCAATGAAGAAAAGGGAGGGATTCCTAAGTTAGACTCAGATTCGTCCTCTTTTGTAGAATTTTTGGAGAAATTGTAGTTAGTGGAGGTGCTCATTATTAATAATATGTTTACATGGAATACTAAACAAGGTGGTAAAAATTAGGTGGCCAGTCACCTTGATTGATTTTTGGTATCTAAAGTAGTCACGTATAAGCATATTTTCATTGAAGTAATGATTTTTCCATGCCTAGGGTCAGACAATTGGCTAGTTCATTTGGAGTTAGATCTTAAGGAGGCCCCAAAAATATATCTTTTCGCTTTGAAGGATTTTGGCTACAGGAGATGGATTTTGTTGAAAAGGCTAAATTTTGGTGGGAGGAAATCATGGTACAAGGTAAGAGCAAGATGTATACCTTTCAATTGAAACTTAAGGAATTGAAAACAAAAATTAAATTGTGGAATAAGAAGGATTTTGGTAACATTTTTTTAGGAGAAACAACTTTTGGAATGTCAGATGAATGACATACAACAATGTATGATTATAGAAGGGCGTTCTTATGAGTTAGTGTAGTGAGAAGGGGATACTTTATCTAAGCTTGAGCAGAGAATACTACAGGAGGTAATTCTTTGGTGACAGAAATATAGAGTTCAATGGTTAAGTGAGGGAGATAATAACTCTAAATTCTTCGATAAATCAATGGTTCAATGAAGGCACAATAGTCACATTTTTTCACTAATTGGAAGAGATGGAAAGGATAAACTCCATCATCAAGATATTCAAGATGATTTTATTTCTAATAATAAGGAGGTGTTTATAGAACCTTTCAACAATCAACATGAAATTATCAATAAGATTACAACCTACATCCCTAAACACATTAGAAAGGAGCAAAAGGTTTCCTTAATGAGGTTGATTTCATTTAAGGAAGTGGAGGACGTCAATATGGTTATGCCTTCAAATAAGGCACCTGGGTTGGATGGGTACACATCATATTTTTTTAAAGCTTGTTGGATCATTTTAGGACACAAGATCCATGAGATAGTAGAGGAATCCTGGAAATGTGATTCAATGTGGGAAGGTTTGAATCTGACTTTTATTTTTATAGTTACCAAGCAAGGAAAATTGGAGGACCCCGGTGGTTTCAGACCCATTGTTTCATGCAATGTGATCTATAAAGTTGTTTCCACGGTCATCGTTAATCATTTGAAACCACTACTCCAAGACCTTATTTCTTTAGAACAGTATGGTTTTGTAGCAAGTTGATAGATTTTTGATGGTATTCTTACAGTTCATGAGATCCTTCATTCTCTTAAGATTCTAGAGAAACCAGGTGTGTTGATAAAACTTGATCTGTCCAAGGCATATGACAAAATTGGTTGGGATTACTTACTGTAGGTTCTTGATGCTTTCAGATTTTCTTGGCATTGGATTTCTTGGGTTAGGTCTCTTATTTCCACTCCTTTTTACCCAATTTTGATTAATAGTTCTCTATCTCGTAATTTTAACTTGTCTTGTGGGCTATGATAGGGTGACCCATTGTCTCTATTCCTTTTCATTTTGGCTATGGAAGGGATTGGACATTTCTTTACAAATTATTTTCTAAGGGGGTTGTTGAAAGGTTTGAGATTATTTGGTGCATATCTATCAGTTACACATCAGTAATTCATAGGTGACGTGTGTTTATTTGGCCTTCCCAACCTTAAAGAAGTGAAAGAGACCACTTCTTTACTTCTTATTTTTATGGAGGCTTTAGGTACTCTTATTAACTATGAAAAGACAAAGACTTTATTTTTTAAATGTAAGGATTCTATATAAGTTCACTTAGCTCATGTTCTAGAATTTCAGAGAGCTTCTCTCGCTTCTAAGTATTTGGGGGTTCCATTCGTGCTAAATCCAAAGAGAATCTCTTATTGGCAAGATTTATTAGAGAAACTTACAATATAAAGATCAATAATTGGACTTTTCAATCCCTCAATTTTGTAGGGAATTTGATTCTTACTAAATCAATGCTTTACATTATTCTAGTTTACCAAATGCTTGTTATGCTAGCGCTGAAAGTGGTTTGGAATGTTAATCTCAAAGTGGCATGAATTCCTTTGGTGAGGCTTGAATTAAGAGAAAATATGGTCTTTAGTATATTGGGAGACACTCATAAAGCCAAAATTAGTTGGGGGTATTAATTTACATGTCCCATGAATTTTGAGTGCAACTTTTCGAACCAAAATTTGGTGGAGCTGGGTGCTAGGAGGTCATGAATTATGGAAGAAAATTAGGCTAAGGAAGTATGTGTTGCTTATGTCACAAGAAGATAGACTTAAATTTTATTCTACCATTGTTGGTTCTAGAGTATGGCTTTGAGCGCAGGAGAATCATGAGATTTTGAGAAAATATGCTTTACGTGAAGTTAAGAAGGGGAATTTGGTTTTGTTCTAGGAGGAGGCTTGGAAACAGTTACCACATTTAAATGAGAAAGAGGATTTTAGTATTTTAAATTAATTTACGTCTACTTTGTGAGCGTGGAGGGGTAGAGATTTTTGGAAGGTGGTTTCAGAATCTTCAATCTATCGACAGTGGAAAGACAAAGCAAATTAGCCTTCTTCGTCTCAAAAATTTCCCTAGAATAGCCTTAAACATGAAATTTTTGAACATAAAATAAAACTCTTACAAGAATGTGATATCTTGTGCTGGGTTTTATAACCTAGTGGGAAGTTTACATTAAAAAAAGTTTACACTTATCTTGTAGATCTCCTGATTTTGGAGAAAGAGATTGTTTGGAGAAACATTTGGTGAGATTTTCATTGGCCAAAAATTTCCTTTTTCCTTTGGTTGTTAGGGAGTCACAGGCTTCTCACTCGGGATCGCATTAGGAGGAGGGGTTTTGAGGGGCCATATCTTTGTTTTTTATGTAATAAGGATGAAGAAACGATGGATGATATATTTATTGATTATTTGCTTATAAGGGAAGTATCGTCTTTTCTATATTTCATAAATTTTGGTACGAATACTTGGAGTAAAGAAAATTGGGTTTTTTCTGTATTCAAAAACCCCATTGTCAATAGAGCTTAGATCTTGACTAAAATGTTTTCTTCTTTGTAATTTATGAAAGGAGAGGAAAAAATGATTTTTTAGAGATAAGAAGAGGAAAGTTAATATGATTAAAGAAGCGACTCACCAAAATATTAGAGAAACAATCCTTGCCATTCCTTGGACTACTGAAGATTGGAAGGTAAATAATGAGGAGGCTGCGATCCTACAAAAATTAGAGTTGAACCAGCAAATGGGCTCTTTTAAGGCACAAATGACCCCAATTATCTCTTCAGAGTTGTCCTTTTTACCTCCTCCTAGAGGTTTCATTAAGTTGAATTTTGATGGGGCATTGAAGGTTAATCTTGACACAACTAGTATTACAGGTTTTTTCCAAGATTATAACTCATCTAACATGTGAATATTTGAACAAAGTGGAAGGGTAACTAGTAACAATATGGAAGAGTTTTTGGCTTTAGAAACCAACATTAGAATAACTTTTCATGAGCAGTTTCATTTGTTACAAATTGTTAGAGATTCACAGGTTGCAATTCAATGTGTTAAAAGGCTCTTGAATGGCCAAACCCCTAGAAAAATGGTGAAGAGTTGGAGGTTGGAAAGAGTAGTTTCAAGAATTAACATGTTGCTTAGTCAGTTGGAATATGTAGTTGTTCAACATTCTAGAAGGGAAGGAAATAAGTTTCATATTTTTTGGTGAACTTGGGATGTAAATATCATGATCTTGATATGGATGAGTTTTGACCCCCTTCTAACTTGGATTTTGATATTTTTTCTCTCTAGAGATTGTTAGAGGTATATAAGAAGGACCCCGATAGGGGTGATATTCTAGGCATAGGCGAATTGTTGGGTGGTATGCCATCCGTTACAAGTGTCATATCCACTTAAATGCAGTGCCATTAGAGAAATTTTAAGGTCTAAAATGGGCCTCCTAAGGAATATTTTAAAATAACAGTGGAAATAATAAAATAAGATTAGATTATCTCATATATTTTTGGAGGGAAAAAAATAAAAAAACTACTTTTTCAACTCGTATTTTCAACTTATCTCCCTACGATTTTACTCGAATTTCGAGCAGGAGCACTCATTGGATGCAAAATTTATTTTTTGGTCCAAGGAGTCATGTTGCATACTTTCGATGGATCCTACTACACAAAAAATGTTGCAATCACATTTTTTCGTGTATTTCACAGTTTTTGTGCAATAGGGTCCATCAAAAGTATCAAACATGGGTACTCCTTGGATGAAAAATTAAATTCTGTAGCCAACAAGTGTTCTTGCTTGAAATTTGTGTAAAATTATAGGGAGATAAGTTGAAAATATGAGTTGAAAAAGTAGTTTCTTATTTTTTTTATTTTTACCTTTTTACTCCAAAAATGGTGAATCACCCCCATGTTGACATCATCATATTGAATCCTGTTAGTTCTCATAATATTGATTTTTGTTGTACAATTTTTTTTGTGGCTCATTTTTTACCTCAAAAATTCTCTAATGCAGGGGATCTTTGACATGAGATTGCAAGCTACCAGCTGGGTTTGTGGCTTTAAATTGGTAGTTATGCGGAAGGGTTGGCTATGGTACACCGATAGTACAAATGGAGGTGAGGTTTACTCATTGTCCTCCCTTAGGTGTTATGAGTTGGTGAATTCTCTATCTATTCTCGTTTAGTCATAGTGGTATGGTATTTTTCTCTGGCAGTGGATGTGCAACACTATTCTGGTGCGCTAGATGAAAGTTTATAAGTTCATTTCTTTTCTTGATTTGAAAGGGTGATATGTTTCATCTAAGATAATATTTTTACTTCCCTTGTCTGGTTTATTGGAGGTTGTATCTTTATTGCTATGGTCTCTTAAGAAGTTTGTTTGTCGATTCGTGGGTTCTTTGTAATTCTATTCATGGTTCTTGTGTTCTAACAATGGTTGGAATAGTGAACTCTGTGTTGGGGTTTTGGTTAATTCTTCTGGTTCGATTTGGTCAATTTTCTCTATGGTCTCTCAAGATGTTTATTTATTTGTGTTAGTATTTCACTACGACAAGACCCTATGATTAACATCCCTTTTTGCTTCTAGAGCCCATTTTGGTGCTATTTGGTGCAAAATTTGCATCGATTTTTGCACCAAGTCTTACACGAATTTTGACACCAAGTATTGCAATAGGTTTTGCACTGGGTTTTATGCCAAGTTTTGTGCCATCCTTTACACTTGGTTTTGTTCCAAGTTTTGCATCAAGTTTGGCACCTACTTTTGTTTCACCTAATTTTGCATCCTCTATTGCATCCAATTTTTGTGCCTACACTTGCATAAAATTTTGCATCATCCTTTGCATCCTCTTTTGCATCCTTTTTTAAATCATTTTTTGCATCCATTTTTTCATCCTTTTTGGCAACCTGTTTGCGCCAAGTTGTGCGTTGAGGTTTGTGTCTATTTTTGCATCTTCTTTTGCATCTAATTTTGTTGCATCCACTTTTGCATATTGTTTTGTATCCATATTTACATCCCCTTTTCATCTATTATCGTGTCCACTATTTGCATCCAATTTTGTTGTGCCACAATTTTCCCCTAGTTTGGCACCTCCATTTGCACCCATTTTTGCTTCTAATTTTGCATCCACATTTTCATCTAGGTTTTCATCAAATTTTACATCTATTTTTGCATCCCTTTTTGTATCCAGTTTTGCATTAGAATTTGCATTAGGATTTGTGTCTCGTTTTGCATCTACTTTTGCATCCAATTTTGGATCCACTATTTCACCCATGCTTATGTCCACTTTTGCATCCCTTTTTGCATCTTCATTTGCATCAAAGTTTGATTTTTTTTGTATCTATCATTACATTCACTTTTACATCCACTTTTGTTGTGGCACAATTTGCACCATGTCTTTCACTTACTATTGTGCCGACATTTTCTGCCAATTTTGCATCCATGTTTGCATCCTCTTTTGCATCCAATATTTGCATCAAATATTGCATCTCTTTTTGCATCCACTTTGCATAAAATTTATGTATTTAGTTTTATGTATCATTTTGTATATACTTAGATTGCATCCAATACTGTTTCTCCTGTTGCACCCATGTTTTCATCCACTTTTACATCCCTTTTGCATCTTGTTTTGCATCCAAGTTTTAATATTTTTTGGTGTTTGTTGTTACATCCACTTTTGTTGTGCCACAATTTTTTTTCCATATCTTGCGCCTACTGTTCTAACCCACATTTTCTTCCACTTTTACATCCACATTTGCATCCTCTTTTGTGTCCATATTTGCATCGAATATTGTGTTTATTTATGCATCCCTTGTTGAACCCACTTTTATGTCAGGTTTTTCATCTCATTTTGCATCTACTTTTGCATCTAATTTTGTATCCATTGTTGCACCCATGTTTGTGTCAACGTTTACATCCCTTTTTAAATCTTATTTTGCATCCAAGTTTGTTTCTTTTTTGGATTTGTTGTTGCATCCACATTTGTTTTGCAACAATTCATTCCAATTTTTACGCCTACAATTGCACCCATGTTTGCTTCCAATTTTTCATCCACGTTTGCATGCAAGCTTGCATTGACTATTACATATTATTTTGCATCCACTTTTGTGTCTTTTTTTGCTTATACTTATGTTGCAACCACTTTTCATCCAATTTTACGTCTATTATTGCCCCCATTTTTACGTTCACTTTTGCATCCCTTTTCCAACACTCATCACATTTTATGCATTGATGATATTTCCTATGACATTGACAATTATGAATAATTGATGACAATGTCAATAATCATAACAATGATCATAATGAATATGATGACAATAACCTGAATTGTGATTATGATGATAAAGACGATGGAGGTTACAATGAAACACTCCCTCCTTAACACACTTGGAACTCACTAACACTACCTGTCACACACTCTTATTCATTCATTTCCATGCATTTTGACCTAGTGCTCCCTTGTGTTTCCCTGCACTCCTTGGCACACATTAGCACACATGGTACTTGACACATCTTGGCATGATTCCCTAGCACTCTAGCATGCCTTGGCATTGCCTAGTATACCTTGTCACTCCCTCATTACAACACTTGAAACTCACTCACACTCCCTATCACACATTCTTATTCATTCATTTCCATGTATTTGAAACTAGTGATCCCTTGTGTTTCCCTGGCACTCCCTAACACGTGTTGGCGTCACACCCTAACACCTGTCACATCTTGGAATGCCTTAGTACTTGGACTATCTTGGCATGCCTAACATGCCTTGGAATTGTCTAGCATGTGTTAGCACTTCCTAGCATTTCCTCTCACACCTTGGCACTCTCTAGCTGCCATGCCCTCATATATAGCCTTACTTTTTTTGTGACTTGGGAACCCAACCAAGTCATTGGAAAAACATTATTGTGCCTAGCCCAAAGTCTCCCTTTGTCTGAAACTGCTTTATCTAGACTCTTATTGCAACTGTAGGCTTGTCTCCTACAAGTCCTATTTTTAACTTTTCCTTACACACTTCATCCCTGGGACACCTGGAATTCACTGACACTCCTTGCCACACACTCTTATTCATTCATTTCCATGCACATTGACCAATCCTCCCTTGTGATTCCCTGGCACTCCCTAACACTCCTCGACATGAATTGACATTGTATGGCATGTGTTAGCATACCTTTTCATTCCTTGGCATGCCCTAACACTCCTTAGCTATCATGCCCTCACAACTACCCTTACTTTTTTTGTGACTTGGGAACCCAACCAAGTCCTGCATCGATTACAATAGCTTGACCAAGTTATGGTTACTACAACTAGACTATGCCTTGTTCACCTAAGAACTGTCTATAACTCATATTAGGCTACTCATGTCGAATCTTAACTCATCCCACTTAATAAGTTATGAAAACAAGGCTCACATCCAACCATGGCCGTAAAATAACTAAGAAACATAGTTTACATCTTGACATGCCATAACAATTGGTGCATATTAAAATCCCTTGGAACTATGTGGAACATGTTAGCATCCCCTACATTCCTTGGAATGCTTTGGCACTCCCCTACACACCCTAACACTCCCTGACATGCCTTGGAACTCTGACACTCCTTGACATTACTAGGCATATAAACTTGTAACCCCCTCCTTAACACACATGGTACTCATTGACACTCCCTTTCACACACTATTATTCATTCATTTCCATGCATTTTGACCTACTGGTCCCTTGTGTTTCCTAGGCACACATTAGCACACCTTGTCACGTATCAAATCTTTGCATGCCGCCTTGTAACTCTAGCATTCCTTGGCAATACCTAGAATACCTTGTTACTCCCTCCTTAGCACACTTATAACTCACTAACACTCCCTGTCATACACTCATTGATTCATTTCCATGCATTTGAATCTAGTGTTCCCTTGTGTTCCCTTGGCACTCCCTAACACTTCCTAGCATGCGTTGGCACACCCTAACACTTGAGACATCTCGGCATGCCTTAGAAAATTAACATGTCTTGGAATTAATGACATGAAATATTCGAACTATTTAACATGTGTTAAATCTTCCTCACATTCCCTAGCACACCTTGTCACTCCCTAGTTGTCATGCCCTCATAGATATCCTTACTTCTTTTGCAACTTGGGAACCTAACCAAGTCATTTGAAAATAATTTTGTGCCTAACACAAAGCATGAATTTGTTTGAAACTGCTTTTTCCAACCCCTTATTGCAACCATACTCTTTCCTCTTGAAAATCCTATTCTGAACTTCTCTTAACACACTTCGCCCTTGGCACACTTGGAATTCACTGACACTCCCTAAAACATGCTCTTATTCATTTGTTTCCATTCATTTTGATCTAGTTCTCCTTTGTGATGCCCTTGCACTCCCTAACACTCCTTGGCATGCATTAACATGTTGGCATTATAACTAATGTGTTTTCCTTGATGGAAACCTACTTGATAAAGATTTCAACATGATGGTTATGCAAATACTACAGGTGAGATAGACAAGGGAATATCAGCTCAGAGATAGAGCAATGATAAAGGTGAAGTTTGGAAAATATACATGGGTTCTGTGAAGCAAATCCACGTATATACGTGGGTGTGTTGAAGAAAAGTCGCGTACAGATTTTGCACCATGGTATTGTCAATACCAGGGGTCTTTACCATGGTATTGGCCCAAGTAATGAGTGCGACAATGAATATTTGATCCCGTCAAAGAATGTCATGAACATTACTAAAGGATTGACCTAAGGTATTAGCTAAGGCTTATACTATTTAAGAAGATGGAGATCAAGTGTTAGGGTGTGCTATAATGGATTATTTATGAATGTATTAGTCTGAAATAGGAATGAACCACGGAGAATGGAGATGGATCAAATAGAATAGATCTGAAATGATCACATATTGAATAATATGTTTATGGTTTTATAGATCTGTGATGATGATATTATGATGCGTCTCTGTAATAGTCTGCATATTGAGATTTCGGTTTGACAGATGTTGTGTTGCAATGAAGGTATGTCCTAGTGATTACAAATTTGTACATGGGTTTAACACTGAGAAGTCGCATACATACATGAATCTTCTATTGCGTAGTCATGTATATATTCTGCAATATGGACAGATTTGTAAGCAGCTGTGTTGAATTATAACCACATACATACATGGATATTATTTATAAGAGTCGCATACATCTACTAGGGTTTTGCAATATGAGCTGTCAATGATGTCTGATTAGTTCTGTTATGTATGCTTTTGTTTGTCGATGAAGTCTCACTTATGATAATATGTGTTTGATAGTGCTGGCTGGGTTGACTTGTTTATGGAATGATATGTTGACTAGGGATAATGCTACAGTGTGTTGACCTGTATCTGGTTCATTGATCTATGATGGGTTCACTATGTGATTCAGTGATTTATTCAGTGTGACAGTCATTTAGACTCAGTTGTCCAGTATTTTGAGATATGTACACATGTCCTCTAAGGAGAAGCACGTACATACACATGTATGACTCAGAATAGTAGTGTATATATTCTAACATATGGTTTATTAGGGTTTGCAGTAGCAGCAGTTGGTTTCTGTGATGGGTAACAATGTTTGGCTTATTGATGAGTAGTTGTGCATTGATATGATCTATCCTGGTTTAGTTTGATCTAGTTGTATTGATTGATTAAGATTCAGTGATTGCTTTGATGATTCAGTTGGCTCAGTGATTGAATTCTTGTTTTCAAAATTATTATTTAGTATTGGGATTAAATGATGGTAGTGGGTCCAGTCTGAAAATATGATGAAAAGTGGCCTACATGTTTGATGTTGTGAGTCAGGTGGATCTAGTATGAAATATTATGAAACGTGGTCGATAGAGGTGCTAAGGGTTGGAGCCTTCAGTGAGAAAGTAGAAGCTTCCTTCTAGTTGTAGATGGTGAATCAGATTAGGGGGTTGGAGTTCCCTTCCAGTGCGTGTCAGTAAATGAGATCAGGAGTTTGGATCTCCCTTCAAATAGGTGTTGGAGAATGAGAGAAGGTTGTAGCCTTCTGCAGGTGGGTGCCTACATACTGGTATGAGTCTCCACCAGTACAAGATTGTAAAATGTTTTCCTTTATAAAAAAATATGAAGACAGAGACAATGACAACAATGGTTTTCTCCCACATTGGCTTTCCACCTAAAAATATTGGTGTCCTCACGTGTTGATGTGTTTCTTATGTGTGATTATTTATTCTGTTCATGCTACTCGTGGTTACAGTTCAATTAAAGGCTAATGAAGTAATAACATACTGGTTAAAGTAGAACATATGATGAAATATATGAAAAGTTAGCTAACTGGATATATGATTTTGTCCTTCATCATAGTCACATACATACACTAGTTTACTTAATGACAGTAGCGTACAAAAATATGAATAAGAACTTGAAAGGTTTAGGTGAGTTTTAAAATACCAATTCACCCCCCCGCCCCTTCTTTGTGTTTTTCCCAACAATTGGTATTAGAGCAGGTCACTCCAGTTGAAGCTTAATCGCTTGGAGTGGATCAAGGATGATGGGAAAGAAGAAGATAACTCAAAGGAAGGAATCAGAAAAATGTGGTAGTAATAGTGATATATTAGATGCAGTTATAGTTATAGATGTTAGAAAGTATTCAGCTTTAGGAGCACCCTGCTTTATATTGATCAAGAATGAAGAAGATAGTAACAAAGAATTATCAGGTATGGTTTTTTGTTCTAATTGTGGTCCATTTCCTTGTCTATGTAATAATGATGATAGTGAAGAACTTTCACTCATGGGTAAAAGTGAAAGTAAGCATTCTAATGAGAAAATAGATTAAAAAAGATGACCCTAGAAGCAGAATAAAAATGCAAGTCGGAAACATTGGGCAATGAAGGTGTACCTATGCTAAGCAATGATAATTATCAACAATGGAAAGAAAATATGAAGTCTAATCTAATGAACCTTTATGTTTAGTATTTAGTATGCAATGGCTTCACCAAAATTCCTCCATCGGTCGAAGAAGTGCAAAAGAACAGTAAGGCATTAAGTGACATCATTAATTTCATACCTGATTCAACATTAAATAGGGTCATGCATTATGCAACTGCAAAGGAAGTATGGTATAAGCTATAAGCAATCCATGAAGAAAAACCAAAGGAAGGTTGTTAATTAAAAGAACTATCAGGTAATCTTGTTTCTAATATGTCAAAAGATGAACATGATGATAAAACAACCTTTGTTATGTCAGAGGGAGTTATTGATTCAGAAGAAGACAGGCTAGAAGAAATTTTTGATCTTAGAAGAAAACTTGATCTTTCTTTGAAAAATATTGTTAATCTTAAAGAAAATTTATAGGCATATGATAACATGGGTCATATTAAATCAGTAAATGTTGTTGTAGAATCTTAACAATATTGTGAAGGTCTTGAAGCCAAGATTGTCTCTCTAAGGGAAGATCTTGAAAAATCAGACAAGTGACATGAAGAGCTACTTCAAGCATTTGGAGAACAAGAGAATGGGATAAAGGAAGAGATTCTCAAATTAAATGAGCAAGTGGAATAAGGAAGAAAGGTTGAAGAAGGAATGAAGAAGCAGTATCTAGAAAAGGAAGGGCAATACCAAAGAATGGAGATTTAGGTAAACATTCTGTTGACACCTAATCATCAGGATTGGGTGAATAAATATAATCAATGTAAATAAATAATAAGAGATATGAACAGTCATTGGGAGATGAAGTGAACAGTCTCCCTCATGTTTATAATAAATACCAACCTAACAGAATAACATGAATTGATTTGTTTTGAGGAGTTACTGCCTGGTCTGACATGGTATCAGAGCCAGCTCCCGAAATTAGTTGTAACTCCCTTCTGCCATTTTCTTGCAGTCTGTCCCCCTATGGAGTCTGTCTACTGCACTCTCTGTCTGCCATAATTATTGTCTGCGCCATTCTGTGCTCTGTGTTACCCACTGCGTGGCTTCTGTGCATAACCATTGTCTGCCATATTCCATATATTCCGACCTGCCCCCTCCACAGTCGCTGCCACTGTCTAAACGCTGCATTATCTGCATCCTCTAGAAGGAGTTTTGGGCATTAGAAGAATTTTCTTTTGAGGGGACAAGTCGTGGTTCTTAGAGTCTTTTGACTGTCCGACTGCATCTCGTCTCTGGCTATCGCGTACGCATATGTGTTACCAGAATGCATTCTCTCCAGCGTTTCAATAGGTGCTACGAGATGCTCGCATGGTTTCAATTAAACAATTCTCCTGCACATTGATTCCTTTTACAAACAGTTGGAAGGGGTTTTGTAATTATAATGGTAATAACTATTGCTCCATTGAGAATATTTTGAAAGATGTATAAGAGGTCTACGTCTACACTGAGGAATGGGTTTAGAAATCTAATATAACTGGGGCACACAATTTTCTGCACTCGCTGCACTCATTCTGCTTGTTTTCATTCTTGGACCAGTGGCTTCAAAGCATAGCCCAACGCTAGTATTAAATACCTACGTGTTCTTATCCTGGAATTTTGATTCGAGTTGCTGGAATGATACCATTGTTTATGATGTTGCTGGTTTGTAATATGTAATACCATTGTTTATCTTGAACGCTGGCCATATGTTGAATGCTGCCCATATATATTGAAGTATGTTGTATTTATGCTACCTTAATACACAGTCTTGGTGTTGTACATTGAATGTTGCCCATATGTTGAACGCTGCCCATATATATTGAAGTCTGTTGTATTTACGCTGCCTTAATACACAGTCTTGGTGTATTACATTGATCTCTAGTCCGACCATATATTGAACACTGGTATCACCATATGCTGCCCCAGTTGTGTATGCATTGAAGTTTTTTTTGGCATATAAAAATCGTTGAATGCCATGTGTTGAATAGAGTTTTTTAAGATGAGGACATGGGTCAAAGCACTGTGGCATGAAGTGTTGAATGCGCTGTATAGTTTTGTGTATTTACAGTCTTGGGTATTGACATTTGTTGTCTAGTTGAATTTGTTGTCCAGTCATATCGAAATTATATTTTTTTCCCATTAAGTGTAAAATTTTGCAGCAAAAGTTTTTGTTACAGTATGAATTCAATCATATCCATTGTGGGAATAGTTCTCACTAGCAAAGAGAACTATCCTCAGTGGCCCCGGATGATAAAACACACCCTCATTTTCAATGAGTTTTGGAAATGAGTGTGCATTGGAGATGGAGACAAACAACTAGAACAACCTACATCAGACAAAGAGGTCGCCATTTGGGAAAACAAGAATAGCAAAGCCTATGCATTAATTGCAACATTTGTAAGTGAAGAGGTGAGTCACCATATTACGCCATTTTCAACTGCTTTGGAAGCCTTACAAAAGCTGAAAGAACTCTATGACTCACATTCTACACTTGAAGTTGTTCAACTCATGATTAAACTCTTCACTCTTGAATTGCAAAATAATGATCCTCTTGCTCTTGCATCTGAAGTAAAGTCTATAATGCATGATATCCAAGCCACTAAAATTGATTTGGATATTCCTCTTATCGCTTTTCTCAAGGCACTTTATCCTACTTACTCCAATTATCTTGAGTCATTGCAAGCAAATGGAAATCTTAAAGACATTACCTTTGACTCTCTTGTGAAAAAATTTGCTGAAAGAGAGAAAGATTTTGGAAAGAAGACAACCCCTGAATCTTCTGAAGAGGCTGTGTGCCTTGCTCATAAATAAAAGCATACTGCTCAAGATTCTTCAAGAGGAAGAGGTGGTCGAAGAGGAAGAGGAAGATATTTCAGAGGCAGGGGGGGCAGACACTCTCAAGGAGAAAAGACAGATTTGCACTGCATATGATACAAAAGAAATGGATCACATGATGCCTCTACATGCAAGTTACCATGGGACAAAATTGAGCAGAAAAGAAACCAACAGAAAGGTAAAACTGATGATATAGACAAAGGTAGAGCACTTGAATCCGCTCACTATGTCGTGGCACAATGTAATATTGGAGTAAATGAAGATTTATTTAATGCTTCACTTGCTTCTTGGAAAAATGATTGGTTGCTTGATTCAGGAGCAACTTGCCACATGAATCATAGAAAATATTTTTTTGAAGAATTTACTAACAATGTTGATGGAGCAGTATACTTTGCAGACCAATAAAAAATCAAGCCATCAGGGCTTGGCACAATCAGGCTTAAATTGCCTGGTCTTCCAGACTTTCTTCTGCATCATGTTCTATATCTCCCACAGCTCAAGAGAAACTTGCTGTCCTTCGTCAACATCCACCAGCAAGGTTAGTCCATTCATATGTTTGATGGCAAGCTTGAGGTGAGAAAAGCATCTGGCCACTCACTTGTCATGAGGGGAATAGAAGAAGAAAGGCTTCTCAAGCTGCAAGGTACCTCTGCTCGTGCACAACATTTCTCATACAATTCTCTTTATGAAGAAGGTACACTTCCTTCAAGTTTATTATGGCATGCTAGATTTGGACATTTGAACTATGACAGCCTCTGCTTGCTGAAGAAAAATGGTGTTGCTGGTTTGCCTACAATTCCTAGGAAATTTAAGCAATGTAATGCTTACATTCTAGGAAAGCATAGCAAACAGTCTTTTCATGATTCACATTCAAGAGCACATAGAAAACTTGAACTCATTCATTCAGATTTATGTGGTCCAATGCATGTTCCTTCTGCAAATGGAAATAAATATATGATGACATTTATTGATGACTACACTAGAATGTGTTGGGTTTATTTATTGAAGAATAAATCTGATGCTTTTCAAACATTCAAGAACTTTCATAAATGGATTGAAAATGATTCACAATGTCATAGTGGGCCTATTCGCACTGATAATGGAAAATAATACACATCAAATGAATTTGAAAACTATCTTCGCCAACATGGGATCAAACATCAAACAAATGTACCTTATAATCCCCAACAGAATGGTGTCGCTGAAATAATGAATAGGACAATCTTAAATATGGTACGATCCATGCTCTTCTTCAAAAATGTAAAGATAATGTTTTGGGCTGATGCTGTTCTATGTGCTACATATATAAAGAATATATGTCCATCTAATGCTATTAGAAACAAGACTCCATATGAAATGTGATATGGACATGTTCCTTCAGTAAAGCATCTCAGGGTCTTTGGTTCCACCTGTTGTGCCTTGATACCAAAGGTACATAGAAACAAACTTGGTGCAAGAAGTCGTAAGTGTATCTTCCCGGGGTATTCAAACACCTCCAAAGCATACTGTCTCTATGATGAAGTCAATAAAAAGTTTGTTGTATCTAGAGATGTAATTTTTCTTGAATCATCCAAAACTGACAATGTTGTTGAGCGGCAACTTGATCGCTTGGATAGATTCACAAATGCAAAATCATTTCAAGAATTTGATAATCAGATTCCACATCTTGAAGGGGGGATTCCTATACTAGATCAACATGTGGAATCTTCTTCTGAAGAACTCTCTCCCCCGCATGAAACTCCAACAATGGATGATGCTTTAAGTGATGTGATTGATAGAATTGGGAGACTCAATCTTGATTCAGTCCCAACTCAATCAACAGAGCAGCCTGGACCACCTGAGAAAGGTCCCCCAAAGTGGCTGACAAAGACACTTGAAAGTGTTCATCCTGATGAGGTTGGAAAGACATGAACTAGAAATTCAAACCGGCAAAATGGAGGTGATGTAGATGACTCTAATTCACCTGTTGATATGGATGTTTCTTATGATTATGAATTGAACTTGTCTACAGATTTTGAACCAACTTCCTTCAAAGAAGCTACTTCTCATGATGAATGGAAAGAAGCGATGCAAAAGGAGTATGCTGCCCCCATAAAGAACGACACTTGGAAGCTGGTTGATCCTCCATTAGGAACCAAACCAATTGGCTGCAAGTGGGTCTACAAGAACAAGTATAAAGTTGATGGCTCACTTGACAAGCACAAAGCTAGGCTTGTGGCAAAAGGTTTTGCACAGAAGGAAGGGGTCGATTATGAGGATACTTTTTCCCCCACAGCAAAATGGGCTACCATCCGGACACTCTTTGCCCTGGCAGCTCAAAACGGTTGGAAAGTTCATCAAATGGATGTAAAAACTACTTTCTTGAATGGAGATCTAAAAGAGAATGTTTTTATGTCCCAGCCTGCAGCAGTGAATGCAACAATTATGAACTGGGCTCCAATTTTATCAGACAATTTGGAAAAGGCCATTATATAATACAGAAGGAAAAGAAGTCATTCTTTAATGATTTTTCCCCCTTTCGTCATGAGTGCTTTTGTTATGGATGAAATTTGTGTTTGTTCTCAATTTCCCAATATGGGATGGAAGTGGACTATACAGAACCTGCTTCCCATCCATACATACCATAAAAATTTGTGGGAATCTCAATTCCACCCCCATTTTTATAAAATATGTCAAGTGGTTATGCTACCTATTCATAAAGTAGTGTTTGATAGAACTACCCCTAGGTTTTCTAGAGAGGCCAAAGTAGATATCTTGCCAGTAGCTAGATGGTTTGGGGAAGAAACATTTACCAACATCAGATTTTTTGGGAGCATTGCTTCACCACATGTTCTCCCATATTATGTCCCCAACAAACTAATGGCTAGAGAAATAGCCTACCAAACAACAGGGGAAGGTGGATTGACCAGAACATTGAAAGAGTAGAATAAGGTCATTTGGCCTACATTCCCATTACAATGTGGTGCTTTTGCACTACACGATTATGTACATGCATTAAAGGAAGTGGATATTATTATGCCTCTAAAATTAGCTACAGTTTTAGGAAGGTAATACGAGCCAAATGGAACTATTAAGGAATTTACTACTATGGTAAAAGTTAAAAATCTCACCCACAAAGAGGATGCCTTTGATGACCTCTTCCTACAAATAGAGACTTTTTCACAAGTTCAACATACAAAATCACTACTTTTGACCTTGGAATATATTAATGCTTTCCATGTGTACAAGAAAAAGAGATTATTAAAGGTCCCATTGGACCTACTACATATTGAACCAATAAGGGAGCCAACTCCCAGCGTAAGCTTGGAGGGAAGCTCCAAAGAAAACTCTGAAGAAGAAACCCAAGAGAGGTCTACTCATGAGTCAGAGCACTCAGAGTGACAGTCTCAAAATGGGGGAGGAAACACAAATAAAGAGTCTGAAAAAGACACAGCTAGAAGTACAGAGGAGACGACCGAGTAGGCCTTAGCAAAGAAACAAGCAGAGGTTGCCTCTACTTCAACTTAGTCAGGTAAATCTCAAATCATTGACCTAGAACAAGAATGGGAACAGTTCAACAAAAAGCTCCACACAGACACAAACCCTGAGCAAACATCTGAAATGCAAACTCCCAAGCAAACCCAACATAAATCAAATCCAAAAACAATAGGGGAAGGAGCTACAGGCACTCAGGACATTGAGATCATTCCTGCTATTCCTACTTCAGAAATTATTTTAAGAATTGAAGAAATACCTCTATTAGATGTATTCTATAGTCCTACCCACAAGGCTGTAGTCAAAATACAAAGGAAAAAAAGAAAACTAGAAGCCATGGCTATTACAACTTCAGAAAATGAACCAATGGATATTGTATGGAAGGACTTGCCTATCGACTCATCTGAGAATCTCACAAAGTTGTTGTAGTTCACAAGAGCCTATGCCACAACAACCATCGACAAGGTGACAGAGGTCTGAATGTTTTTGAAGGAAAAGGAACAAAAAATTATGTTGCTAGAACAACAATTAGCCCAAGGTAATCAGCGAGCATAATTACAAGTAGCCCAGCTCCAAAGAGATTTCGAACAGAAGAGGATACAACACCAAGCCAACTTAGCAGAAAATGATTCACAAATACAAGCCATGATAGATAAATTTAAAGATAATCCGCAAATCAATGAATTCATCAAAGAAGCACTCAGCCTCAATTCCCTACTAATGCAGCAAAAGGAAGTATTTTTCTAGAAAATCTCGCAAATAAATCCTTATTGCGAGACCAGTGATAAATTAACAAACCAAGTTATTGATATGAGGTTTGAGTACGACGAAATCCACAAAAGGGTTTCTGAATTTATCACCTGGAAAGAATCAGAGGATGGAAGAAAGGCTGACCTACCAAAGCTAGAAGAGTCTCATAAAGATATTATGTTTACGGATTGGGATTCTCGGTTGAAATAGGCAGAAAGGGAGATAAAGACAATAACAAACATCATAATAGAAGCCATTAACAAAAATCTTGATGGCACCAATCTTATCAAGGAGTGTGTACCAGGGTTTCTTTCGAATGTCAAACAACTAGAGCAACAATGGAAACAGGCAGCGCAAGAAAAGGAGGAGGCAATCAAACAATTAAACAGGCTAAATTGGGAAACATACTGAAAGTTTCTAGTGAAACCACACAACCAGTGGATGACTCTGAGGTGTTTAACAACCTCTACACAAAAGATGGTGCCAACACTGACAGATGCCATATTTGCTGGGCAGTTAAAATCTGCAATCGGCCAACCACCTCACCTCAAGCCAATGGCTAATATTTGTGACCTTAGAGATCAAGTTCAAAGGAGTTAGTCATTAATTTATTTTTCTTTCAGTTTTATTTGTGCATATTCTGAGGAAGGTTGTTTGAAACCTCCTAATTTTTTTTTTTGTAATAATCTATTTTGAGGCATATATTTTAGTATCTAAACCCCTCTCATGCATTTACAGAGGGGTCCAGAAATTTTATCAAAAACACTTTTCAGGACATTACACTTTTTTACTTTTGATGAGGTTTTAATGAAATGAATGGAACAAGATCTATTTTTCTTTAAATATCTAGCATGCTTTACTGAAATGCACTTCTATACTCTTAGAATGTGTTGGATTGAATGAAATTGGGTCAATATCGCTAAAGCACATGAGAAGGACTTATCATATATGGTACTTTTATCGTATGATCATGTTTTATTTATGTATTAAGAAATACTTTTTCTTTCAATTGTTTTATGTATGAAAGTCAGAATTATAGTTTAACATTATTTCACTTCTCTATAATGTTAGCTCTGATTCTATTTTGAATACATGAACGATATTTATATGCGATATATTTTTATCAATCGTTTTGTCTAACTATTTATCCAAAATGATTATTGTTAAACGATTTAATTTCTTTTGGTAGTTGAATGATATTTATTACCAATTGTTGTAAGACATCATTGTAGATCACATATTGTATTTTATTCCCGGGTATATTTATAGTTAGATAGTGTTAAATTAAGATATATGCATGCGTTTAGTAGTTAGATTAGATTACACTTAGCTTAATCATTTCCCGTTACATCTTATATCATCCCACAAACACTATCAAATCTCTCTGGGAAACTAGTCCCATTATCCCTAGTCGGAGCCACTATACCAAACGGAAAAAGATCTTCTTCCAAGGCCCGGATCGGGTGGTTTTCCCCCATGTTGTCACAACAATTTTCGAGGCTTCAACACCAAGAGAGAGTCACCAAAGGCTTACATTGGATTGACATTTTTTGTGAAGTACATTTGAGAAGGAACCTTAGAGCGATAATTCCTAGGCATATCTTTGTCTTAACAATGTGATTCTATAAGATATAAAATACATCTAGCAATAACTTTGTCTCGATGTTCGTATTTAATCCCATTAAAGGATATCCTATCTTGTTTTTTATGTCTATAAGTTATTTTCCATTATTCTCTATTTTTTAAATGATTTGCTTCTTATAGGCAATTTTCCTCTTTACCATTGCTAGGTGTAGCAATCTTTTTATATTATTAGCAGTGAACTTATTTGTTTAAAAAATCATACACTACATGGTTATTTTGTATACTAGTTTGTTATGGGTTGTAGTTGGTTTGATAGTAGGTCGATCCAATGTTAATATGGTAGGATAATTTTATGTCTTACTCATAGTATGGGTGTTTGAGATCAATGTGGAAGAATAAAAGGATCACCAATATATATATAGATATATGCTTGCAACAATTTTATGTGGTGATAACAAAATCTTCATTATTTTTTGTTTTGTTAAGCTTGGCAGGACCTTTCATTTTCTATTCCATAATAGGCAAATTTACACCACATAGGTTGGCTAGGTGGCCTCAACTTACCTAGTGGGAAACCAAGGCTGTTGGCCACCTATCTGCATTGTAAGCCATCCAAAAATAATAAAGTTTCAATCTCTCTAGCCAAGCTATATATGTCTTTGTTTCATGACTAGACTCTATATTTCTATCTATACATATACTTGCATGATGAAAAGTAAATGCTATATGCATATATAACAAAAGTAAACATGGGAAATTGACTAGCCCTTTTGCTCCTCCGAGGTCGATTCCACTGGCGCGGGATCCTTAACATTTTCTCCAGGAATCTTCGACAGTTCCAAGATGCATGGAATGTGTATTTCAATTCTGTCCAGCCTAATATCTTTCTTATGGAGTTGTAATTGATTTTTCTGCAGATCTTGTTTGTAGCTCGACATACCTTGGAGAGAAACCGCCATGCCCACCGAGGTTTGTTCCAAGGCCTTGCCCAACAGGGTTTTCATTAGCCAGTAGAGGTACAAGGTCTACTTAAATTGCGTTATCCTGCCTCTGGTGTTCCCAGGATCCGAGACAAGTGTCCTCCTATTTTCCATATCCTCCTTAGTATTGCTGCCCTGCTTAATTTCCTCTTCCCATTCCTCTAACAGATTCTAGATTCCTTCATTCATGCCCACGTGATATGCCTCATCAGCTTCACTGATAAGATGTTCTACTGATTTCCTCCCTCTGCGAGGCTTAGACGTGCTCAGGTCCTTATCCTTTTTGGGCTTCCGGCTCCATCTTCCATGTTTGTGACCCTTCGCAGGCCGAGCCATGTCAACGATTCCAAAAACCTATTCATAGCAAGAATTTATTAACCAAAATCAATTTAACATACTATGGCACTGGTTACTTCCTTGAATTGAGTTGTCAGTGCCATCTGCCTCCCCATGCTCCTCCCTTTTCCTTTTAATATCATTACCAGAGCCATAATGGACAAAGATCTAGTCCTTAAAAGGGTCCAGTCTTCGAATCCCTTCTGTCAGCTCACCCCTCCACCCCTAGTGTCCCCCATACACCGTCAGGTTGGCAGTCCCTTGCCAAGGTCATGTAAGTGAGCCCAACCTCATAACAATAGGTTTCCGTCCATGAATTGCAAACCCTTTCCCCTCTACCCGGTAGATTAGAGCAAGACCATTGTCATTTTCATAACCGACGTCCCCCTCAAGGGCACTAACAATTTTCTTACCGCAAAAATTTCTCATAGTACCCCAGCAATTGCAGTGGTTTCGGCAGCAGGGCCAAGATCCTATACAACATAGTAACTAACCCCCACTTCACTCAGCATCAGACTCATAATCTCTACCTACCTGACCCCTTCGACGAGCCCCACTCAGCCCTCGACGTGCTGTACCCAGGTTCCCAATGCGAAACATTGCAAGGTAAAGACAACAAAAGGCAGAGGCAATACTCGGCAAGAGCAGTAAAAAGACACAGAACCAAACCATTGCAGCGAGTTGCCACCTCCATTTCCCCCAACATTTCTCAACCTCCCAATTAACATTCCTATTTTTCCCCCTTTCCCCCCAATAGAAATCCAACCAGGTCGTCATTACAAAGGAGGCGAAGAGCCAGGAAACATACCCATTAACGATTGTAGGCCGACTCCAAACTTGATGCTGAGGATGTCGACACCCTCCCTTTTCCCTGCACTAGCTCCTTCATCTGCAAGCAAACTCACCAGGATTACCCACCTGTCTGCCCTTTGCTCCTATAAATCCTGCCCCTCTACTATCTTCTCTGCCACCTTTCCCACCACCCTTGCATGCACTCAAGCTAAGGGCCACTGCACCCATCGCCTTGAGCGTGTGGGGGGCGGTGGTACATAAATCATAGGTACGCTTCATTACTTGCCACAGGCTGTTCCAACCACCGGTATGCACCCTGATCGGGGTCTTGTGTTTCTGAGAGGTCGTTTTCCTGGCTTTGCCTGTGATCTTGTTCCAATATTTCCACCAGGGTTCTAAATCTCTCATCCTAGTGTTGGACTGGCCATAGTTTTTCCATCGAGGCATTTTGCTAATTACATCCCCAGTTAGCAAGAAAATCTGCCCCTTTATTCCCTTCTTGTCTGACATGCCGGACCATAATATAATAAAACTTTTGTATTAATTCCCCTATCTCTTGGATGAGTTGAGCTATCCTCCAAATTTGGCTGAGCTTGTCCCATTTAATGCCATTGTTCAACTTTTCCAGAGTGTTTGTGACCATACTTGAGTCTCCTTCCACCACTACGTTTCGATACCCCATTCTGACAGCTATTAGAAGTCCCTGTCTTGCTACAACAAACTCTGCCTCATTGCTACTTGCTATCCCGCATGAGTCAGCATATATTAGTCAAGTGTTGGCTTGGGTATCACAGAAGAGGCAACCTAGGCCCGCCACTCTCGGATTCCCTTTTGACGTCCCATCAAAATTGAGTTTTATGAATCCTTCTCCTTGGATAGTAAAGTGAGTCAGGGATATCGAGATTATCTTGTTTTTTTCGAAGCAGTTGGAGCAATCATTTCTAGTGATAGATTAAGTTTTTGTAAAATTCGAGCTTCTTCAGAGGGAACTTACGAATCTTCTTGGTGCCATTGCTCTACTAAGATTGTTTCCCTGATGTTCTGAACTATTCCTTCCCACACCTATTCTTGAGATGAGGATTTATTTTTAAAGACTCTATGGTTCCTCTCTTTCCATATGGCCCATAATTTGAATCCTAAGGCCAACCCCCATGCTTGGTTTACTACCGAGCTTGAGAATATGTGGCTTCACCAAAGGAGGATTGTTTCCTTAATGCTATGATGATCTCGATCCATTCTTTCAAAAACTCCTTGCATTTTCCTCCATTTCTGTTCAGCAAACGAGCATGTGTTAAGCATATGCTTGATATCTTCTCTGTTCTGGTGACAAAGCTAATAGAAAGAGGACCTTGGAAGCCCCTTTTATGTAGTTGATCCTAGGTTAGGATCCGTCCTTTGCAGATCAGCAAAAGGAAGTGAGATACCTTAGGCCACCATCCTCCCTTCCATATTTTTTTCCATATGATGTCTTGCTCGTCTTGGACTTGTCCTACTTGGAGGTCATATGCTTCTTTTATGGTAAAGGTTCCTTTTGTAGTGTGCCCCCATCTCAAGATATCAAGATCATTTCAGATCTTTAATTGTGTCGATCTCAACCCTTAGTCTAGCACTACCCATTGGTCGTTCTCTATTTCCTAGCACCAATCTTCCTTCTTTTTCCATCTCCTCCAGCTTCCCATTCCTTGGTCCTCTTTCCAGAATTGCTCCACCTAGTGTATATTCCTGTCTATGGTATATTGATATATGTCCCTGAGGTATTTCTTTTCTATCATTTTTTCTCTTTTTTGCCAAGTTTCCTGCAAAAATCTTATTGTTTTACCATTACAAATTTCCCAAAAGGCATGCTGGTTTATGAGGTTCCTGTTTTGGGCTGCCAAGTTCCACACTGCCGATCCTTTGGGAGGGTCTCTATATCGCAGAATATCCTCAGTTCTCTTAGGCATATTATATTTTCTTGTCCATATTTTCTTCCATAGGTCTCTTCCACCTCCTATCCATCTCCACCATAGTTTTGCGCCCATTACTTGATTTAAAATATAAGGGTCTTTGAGGCCTAACCCTCCTTCCATTTTTCTTTTCACCAGGCCCTGCCAGGATATCAATGCCCATTTCCTGACCTGTTGAGCCCCTCCCCACAATTTTTTTGAAAATGTCTACCATTTTGGAGCACGCCCCTTTAGGGGCTGCCATACCTGAGAGTTAATAGATGGGTATCGATTACAACACTACTTTAAGAAGAATAGTCTTGCCTGCTAGGTTGAGGCATCTAAAGGCCCAACAACTTAGCTTTCCCTACATATTTTTAAGGATCTGCTGCTAGCATGATAATTAACCCCAACATCCTGGCAAGAAAGGTCTTGACATTCCCTTGAGTGTTAAAAAATAAGATACAAGATTTGTCATTATTTATCTTTGTCCCAGAGGCCTCCATAAAGGCATTAAGAATTTATTTTATTCTTTGAGCTTCCCTAAGGGAGACCTAGCAGAAGAGCATGATATCGTCCACAAATTGTTGGTGGGTGATGGTTAAATCATTACCCCAAATCCTCAGGTCCCTAAGCCTAGATTATTTGACCTCATTTTTGATAAAACGGCCCATCCCTTCTGCAACAATAATGAACAGAAAAGGAGATAATGGATCTCCCTGTCTTAGGCCCCGGGTTGGTTTAAAAGTGGGGGTAGGAGTCCCATTTAGCAGAATTGAAATGACAGGGGAGGAGATCATGGCAAGGATCCAATTTATCCATCTTTGGGAAAAACCATAGGCTTTGAGGGTACTGCTCAGATAGGCCCAACTTAGCTGGTCATAAGCCTTGGAAAGGTCCAGCTTAATCATCATACCTGGAAGCTTTCTAGCCTTGAGAGAGTGTACTACTTCTTGAGAGGTGATGAGCCTATCTAGGATTTGCCTACCTTCTACAAATCTCGTTTGCTCCGGAGAGATGATATTCGACAAGAGGGGTTTTTTCCTGTTTTACGATGAGAGTAGCAATGATTTTATAAATAACATTACACAAGGTAATGGGATGCAATCCTTGTGGATATTCAGATTTCAAAGTTTTAGGAATAAGAGCAATAAAAGTGGAGTTCAGGCTGGGGCATACCTTTTGATTGTGGTGAGATTCCTCTATGACCTCTAGAATTTCTCGTCCCATGAATTTCTAGGTGGCTTGGTAGAATTCCATTGTGAACCCATCCGGGCCTAGGGCCTTATTTTTCTGCATGCCATTGACAATCTCTTCCACCTCTTCTAATGTAGTTGCTCTCATCAGGGCTAGGTTATGATCCTGAGTTACTAGATGGGGGATATGCTGCGAGATTCTTTGTATTGCTTCCGTTCTATTCTCTTGTGGTTCTGAGAGAAGGTTTTTAAAATGGTTTACTAGAAGTTCCTCCATTTCTTCATGTTGGACTCAACGATTCCCCTCCTCATATTTCAGGGAGTAGATTCTATTGTGCTGTCTGTGTTGAACCATGGCCTTATGAAAAAATATTGTGTTTCGTTCACCTTCCCACAACCAGTTTACCCTTGATTTCTGTTTCCAAATGATCTCTTCCTTTTTTCTTCTTTCCTCCAGCTGGTTTATTAGCTGTCCTTCTTCTTTGACAAGCTCTTCAGATCTCCCTTCCTGTATGATTTGTTGCTGCACCTCCATCATGCGCTTGTTGATATGGTTTTGGTCATTCATAATATGTCCAAATTCTTCTTTGTTCCATTTCCCGAGTTTCTTCTTTAGATCCTTGAGTTTTAGTTGGAAAGTATGCATGCAGTTCCTCCCTTGCTGCTTGCTTGTTTTCCACCATTCCTCTATTCTTTTAAGTAGGCTTGGGTGTCTTAGCCAAAAGGCTTCAATTTGGAAAGGTTGGTTCTTAGGATCACTTTCAGATCCACTTCCAATCTTATCGACTAATGGTCTGATCCCATACCTAGGAGGATCGAGGCTTCCATGAATATATCTCTGCTTATGACTTGTTCTGAGATTAGGAACCTATCCAGTCGTGAAGCAATTTGATGGATCCCTCCTTGTCTATTATTCCAAGTATGTACTCCATTAATTGTTGGGAGGTCCACTAAGTGTAATTCTGAAATGATATCTCCAAAGGTTTCCATGTCCACATCCATTATCCTCATTCCTCTCTTCTTCTCTGCTAGAGAGGTAATAATATTAAAGTCTCCTCCTACTACCCAAAGGTCTTCCGAGTATAGATTTCTCATGTTTGTAATATTTTGAAGAAATTCTCCTCTTTCCCCCCAGGATATGAGGACCATAAGCTCCTATAAGCAGAACCCATTCTTTGGATCCAATGTTTCAAAATTTTCCTGATAGTATTCTTGGAAGGCTGACCCAGTCTTCAAACCAAACCTCTTTAGGATTTCATATGATTGCCAACCCTCCAGCACTACCATTTGCATCCTGGGCCATGACTTGATACTGGGGTTTAAAATTTTCTAGAATCCCTTTCAGAGTTCTTTCGTTGATATTAGTTTCCTATATTATCATGATGTTTGGTTTATCTTTCTTCAATCTCTCTTTGAGGTACCTATGTTTTCCTCTACTATTGAGGCCTCTTATATTCCATGATGTAATAATCATTTCAACAATTTCGGGGGTTGTTGAAAGACCTCTGATAATGGAACTACTCTTCCATAGTTTACTAGTAGCTCCCAAACCATTTGGATGGATTTGTTTAGTATTATTCTTCCCTGCGTCTTTCCCCCTTTCCCTAGGGTTCCTATTTCTTGTTGTTAATTGACTTGATACCCTAGGTGATCTGGTTAGGATATAATAGCTGAGCCCTATTTAGCTTGGTATTGTTGAAAAGTTTCCTTATAGAGTTGCTTCTGATCTTCAGGGATGAAGCGTTCATCCAAGTGTCTCCATTCTTGCAATAAACGTTTCATCACTTGTTCTTCCACACTAAGGTCTTCTTTCGGGTTATCGATCTCCATTGGGTTTTGCTCTATCATTTGCATTGTGATCTCCTTTCTTGGGTTTTCTACTACCTCCTTGTTCTTCGACTTATTTCCTTATGGTTCCTTCTTTTGCAGGCTTTCTGTCTCCATGGTATTGTCAGGGATTACCTCCGTTTCGTCCTCCTGAAGAACAACAAACCGGTTAGGGGCGCGCTACTCTTTCTCATTTTGACTTGCTCTTTGGTTGCCTATCTGCCTCTGGTTCCTTTTTCTCCTGTGCACCTCCTGAAAGCCTTCCATGTATCTCTTGCCATCGTTTCTCCCGCCCTTTTCTCCATAGTGGGGTTCTCATTATGATTTAGCGGGCAAGATCGGTACAAATGGCCATATTCATGGCATCAGCGAAATCTAAAGGGGATATTCTCATAGTCTAGGGGTTGTTCCCATATCTCGTTTTGGTATTCCAGTTCTATATAGTCTGGAAGAGGCTTGGTAATATTCATGTATACATAGATTCTGGCATAAGAGGTGTACCTACCTTTTCACGTAGAGTCTGCAACTTTGACGAAGGTTCCAATAGAACTACCAATCCCTTCCAAGATTTTTGGATCCTAGAAATCCATTGGTAGGCCAAAAATCTAAGCCCAGATAAAATGTTCATTAATTTTATCTAACAAAATAAAAGATAATTTATTTTAGATATGTCTCCATGATTCAGTCATGCTATAATTGTTGAAGATTCAATGTATTTTGGATGCAAAATATATCCATCATCTAAAAGAGAAATACTCCAAAATAATTATGTAGACATTGTCCACTTGTATAAGCCCCAACTAATGAATCAAATAATATACTTCAAGTTGGAGTTATAATATACACAATATTGAATGATAAAGACAACTTGCAAGGTCACATCCATCAAGGTTTAATTCTCGTGGAAGAATGAATGAGTGATTGAAAATAGGTATAAATCTTAGATAATCTTAATGACAACTTAGCGAAAATGATTATGTTCAGTGGTTTATTCTTTGAGATTGCTTAACTCACACATAATATTAACATATTGTTAAACTAAAAACATCAAAACATCAAAAATTCATTATTTCATATCTTTAGAATTAAAATAACATATTGTTAAACAAAAAAACATCAAAAATTCATTATTTCATATCTTTAGAATTACAATTTGAAAGATTTAAACGCGTCACCTTGCAAATATAACCATGTAAACCATTAAATTTAAAAAAAACTATAGAGACACATTAGTCAATCTTAAAAATGGTGAGAGAAACCTCTAAAATTGTAGGCAATAAAGCCAATAAGAATGAAAAATGTAAAAAGGCATAAACCCATGAAAATATTAAAAGTAAAATGCCAAAACAAAAGAGAAACATTCCATAAAGAAAGTGACACAAAAGAGACCGACTTCATTACTCATTTTAAATCCTCCAAGGTTGCGAGTTGTTCTTTCTTTCGGTGTTGGTGAGGGTTTTGGTGGCTCTAGCTCGAATCGTGTTTCATTGAAGGAATTTGTGCCATTTTGGCTTCCAATACCCAGTTGAAGCTCAACTACCCTTGAACTCTCGTTATTCACAGCTTGTTGATGAAAGCGTTTTTGAGTTTGGTGATTTTTTTCCAGTTCACCGTTTTCCCTTTAGCATAGCATTAGCGGGCATAAATTGCATCCATGCATGCTCCAATTCTCGTTTTGAGTAAGTATCTTTGGATTTTTTCTCATACCATCATTTTGTTTGAAAACAACGACATTTTTTTGCCATTAATGTTTATTTTGGGGTTTTTTTGGTGTTGGTGGTAGTCATATAGGGAACTGATTTTCACAAACACTAGAAAACAGTAAATGCACATCACTTGCAATGCCATTGGTCGAATCATTGCATACCATTTTTATTAGGGTAAAACAATGTGCCCACATGATTGCTAGGTTAATGTGAGCCTCAGTTATATATTATTTAGTGAAAACTTGTAAACTATTAGTGCATACTATGATACAATTAAGATTTAAAGGATGCATTATATTTCTCAAAAAAGGGCTTATGGTATCCATTTATAATACTTTCCTTATCATTATTTGAAACTACCTTCGTAGTCCTTCTAGAAGAAATTGTTGTTTTTATTGCATTTTTAATTTCAAATCAATGTTTTGATATTTTACAAGAGATTACATGGTCTACTTTTGAGTGGCATCCCATAAAACTCAAATAAATTAACAATTTCCTTTTCGAAAACCTTCTTGGAATCCTTGCAAAGCTCAAGGATCAAACATAGGTTCATGCTTACTGAGCCTCCCACTTTCACAGGCTTGGAAGGTTCACACTTGTGGCTTATTGTGTTGCATGTGCTCATGATTTCACTCATCTTCAAAAATAAAAAAAAACCCATGCCTTTATCATTACAGGAGACAAATTTCCATTTAATGGTCTCCATAAGCTCAATGTGCATTGATGTTAACTAATAATACTACTAGCTCAGAGCATTTTCAATGCAACAACAGATCACATAGTTCATGATTCATTTATCATACATCATATCCTAAAAAATCGTTTTGGCTCAGGGAGGTTTCATTTCACATTAACATGGCTGATTATGACCATCTAGGAATTCTATGGAATATTTTATTTCTTGCGGTTTGTATTGTCAATTATGATGAGATCAACTCAAGTTTCCCCTTAAAGTTGGCCGCAGTTAACTTCTGAATTAATCTTTCTTGCATGGTTATGAAAGGAAATATTCACTTATTGGATTAAAGTTATAAGTGGTTCTTACATATAGGAAGTATCCAAGACTGCCAAGTTACTAATTTAGCTAAAGTGTATAAGTGGCTACCATTTGGGTCCTTCTCCAACAATGATTTTATAGAGAAAATATGTTTGATTTTTGTTGGAATTCTTAGGGCTTTGGAGATATGCAACTATTCCCCATATTGGAAAAAGCTTCTAAATCTGTCATGAAAAGTATTGCAGTTGGAATGAGATTCAGGGATTGCGATTGCAAAATTTTGAATACCATTGAGAATTGGTTAACATGAGGGTTTGATATGTTGAGAAACCAAGTATAGAATAAATTAGGCTTGATTTATCTTCTTGATAATTACTTGTGAATGTTTGTTGGCTTCTTATTAACTTTTATGTTCTCTTCATCAAGAAATTACCAAAACATAAAGATCACAAAGAGACAAAGAACACCATAAATTAGGCTCCAAGCCATGGAAAAACTCCACAAGGGGGAAAACCCAACCAATCCTTGTTTTATAAAATTAGATCAAAATGAGATATCTAAGACCCAATACCAAGACCAAAAATGTCACAAAGATTCCAAGTCAACCCTCCTCCAAGTCTCCTCCAATTAGGTCAAAGTCAACAAAATTCAATGTTGGTAAAACCCTAAATTTTCAGCCCCTGAAATTTTGAGCCTATAGTACCACAGTGTGAGCTGGATTAGGGCAGAAAACTTTGATCTTCTCTCTCCTTTGACTTGCTTCTCTCTCTTATGAATTTGACTCCTTTTCTTCTTAACCAATCGTAGAAATATATAGAAGATGATGTGATGAATGAATGAATCTCCAAGAGGTCGAGTTGACTTGTATATATGAGGGTTGAATAGATGCCACATAGGCTGACTTGTCCAAGGAGTTCCGACTTGGTCTTTGTTTGACTCTTTGACTAAAAATAATAATTCTTTTTTGTTTCTTTCAAATGTCCAATTGGGACATGACTCAAATACAAATTCTTTTGACCCCTTTTGACTCTTTGAGCATGAAAAACGTGCTTAGACCAAAATAAAATAATAATAATTATGTTGAGAAATCCTTGTTAGTTTTTGGTAGCATCAGATATTCTCTAGCCATGAAAATTGGTAGAGAGACTAAGGCACATGAGTTCTAAAGAACCCAAAAATTGTTTGGTGAAATTCCACCCAGATTGTATTTTATTAAAATAATTAAAATTTTTAATGGGGTTCCTAAGTCTAAACTTAGGAAAATTAAAGTATTAATGGGTATTAATCAAAATATGGATGAGAATGTTCTAGAAAGCGGATGAAGTCAAGTTTTAATCTTATCCATTTATTAGAGACTTAATCTCGACTGTTGAAGTCTCAACGAGAAAAGTATAAGAAGGAGGCTTGGGGTTCATTTAGAAACACACATGGAGAGAACGAATTGATCTGGAGTTCGATTTCTGGGGCTACGAATATGAGAAATTCGAATTAAGTGATCATTCTGCAGCAGAGGGGTAGGGATAGTTTGGGAATACTGGGCAGAGAGGCAAAGAGCCACTAGTGGACGCAGCACATCAGCTAGAAGGACTGACGCTGGGCCAATCTGGGCCCACACAAGCATGACGCAGAGCCAGAAGGGCCAGCGTAGAAGTGAAGCTGCCCTCATGCAGAAAGCCAAAAACTACCAGGGAACCACTGGAATAGCTGGGAAGGTTGACGCAGAAGGCATAAGAGACAATGCAGAAGATGGGGCAGAGACTATAAGGCTGATGCAAGGCTAGTGCAGAGATAGCCGAGGTTAGCCAGTTCTATTGCCAGATAAGCCGGAATCGGCCTGGTGAATTAAGGTAAATTCACTCAGTTTTCTACCATTATGTTTTCACTCTCATTGGATTGCCAAGAGGGTATCCAACATTGTATTCAGAATTACTGCTTAATAATAAAAAATCCTCAGAGTTGCTGCACTGGTTTTACCGCATTGGGTTTTTTCGGGGACTATTTTGTCCAAAAATAATTGTATCCTATGTACCTTTTTCTTTGCTTAGTTTTATATTTCATGAAATCATATTAAATTGGTGTAGGTTGTAGGTTGTAGAAGTAATGTATATTAAAATCAAGTAGGAGAAGTAAGTTCAGTTTTGCTGCAGTAGGGTTTCCTTGAGGATAGGAATTTTCACATGGTATCGGAGCATTGATTTTGAAATAGGAAGAAAAGATCCAGCACTGAGAAGAGAGGCCATTAGCTGCATTTGAGAGCAATTTGAATCCCCTTGAAGGGATTATGCATTCCTTTCCAGGAAAGTAATGAATCTTAGGAAGTCTCTCTCTAAGAGAGTCAACAGAGAGGTACGATTTCTAGTTCGTGAGTTTGCAGAAGTAGAGGGAGTGATGCAGAGCCTCAACGCAGTGCTTGAAGGGTGCAGTTTCTGTCGGGGTAGAAATCCGTCGAAAAAGAGTGAAGACACATAGAAGGGGGATTTTTTCCTCAGAGAAATTTTATCACCAAAACTTCGAATTTCTCACCTGCTAGGCAGCAGTGCTGAAGAGTGACTAGAGGAGTCAATTAGACAGTTTGGGTGAGATGGCATCACATGGGCTGAGAGATCAGGAAAAGTTGGAAGGAGCTTCAATCTATGTCATAAGGAAGTCTATAATCTTAGCTGTTCTGGAGGAGTACGATCTCAAAGGCTACATCAAAAGTGTTGTGGCTGCTCGTGCTGACAATGATCAAAAGAAGAAGTACAAGGCTGAGCAGGGGAAGGCGAAGAGGTTCATACTCGATGGAATTCGAGATCATGTGGTCTCACACTTGTAGGGCAAAGATACAACCCAATAAATGTGGGAAGCTTTGTCTTCACTATATGAATGTTCTTCCGAACAATGAAAGATGTACTTAGAACAAAATTTACAGTGGACATTGATACATAAGGGAGAAGGGGTTAACTCCTATCTTCAACGTCTTCAGGACACCAAAGACCTACTTGCTGCAGTGGGGTCTACTCCTCAGTCTACCACAATGGTAAGGACGACCATAAATGGAGTCTCAGATGAATGGCAAGTCTTCGTCCAAAGTATATTGGGTAGGGAAAGACTACCTTAATGGGAGGAGATGTGGGCAGCTCTTCAATTGGAAGAATTAAGGAGGGATTTGGTTAAGGTCAACCTCAATGGAAGCAGTGGGAGTGGCACGAAGACTAAGGAGGAGGAGGAGAATGTAGCTCTAGCATCAAAGGGACAACAAAAATAGAAGTGGAAGAAGGACATTTCGAAGGTGAAATGTTTCAGATGTGGCGAGATGGGCCACTTTGCATCCCAATGTCCTTTGAAGCAAAAGGATAAGGATGAGAAACATGATCCTAAAGCTGCTCTAGCAAAAATTGACGAAGATCAGTTTGCCATGAGTGCCCACGCATCTCCAGGAGGGAAATGGGGCGATATTGAGCTATAGTAGGGAGGAATACATGTGGGAGGGATCCTTGAGGAACCCACCTCTTGGATCAAGTCCTTGCTACGGGAGCCCGAGATTCAGCAATAGCGAGATGGACTTAGTGTCAGATGATGCAGTGGATTTTTTGGAGATACAAATGTAGTGGCCTGAGACCAGAGTTTGATTAATGCAGAGCAAGTTTGGCAACAGTGCATATGACACAATGTAGAATTCAGCAACAACGCAAAAGATTCATAGGGTCAGAGACTAGTAGCAGTTAGATTCCAACATTCATGGTATTATGCTGAACAAAACTAGTTCAAAAATTTTGGATGCTTTTCCATTGCTGAACAACAACAATTGGAAAATGACGCAGTCAGAGCTAGCAATGGCAGTGTTAGAGCAGATGCAGAGGGAGTTGTAGTATAGATGCGACAATGGAAGTGGTAGTGTCATGGGAAGTAGTACAGTAGCAGAAACAACACAGTGTTGGTGGCAGCAACAATGCAGAAAGGAGATGCTTCAAAGACAGAGCAACATGCAGTTGGACCTTGTTGCTAGAGCACTTTCCTCGCTAAGAGGGAGTGTTAGTTTTCAGTAGCATCGGATGTGCTCTAGCCATGAAAATTAGTGGAGAGGCTAAGGCACATGGGTTCTAAAGAACCCATAAATCATTTTGTGAAATTCCACCTGGATTTTATTTTATTAAAATAATTAATATTTTTAATGGGGTTTCTAAGTCTAAACTTAGGAAAAGTAAAGTATTAATGGGTATCTATCAAAATATGGGTGAGAATGTTCTAGAAAGCGGATCAAGTCAAGTTTTAATCTTAGTCATTGATTAGAGACTTAATCTTAGCCATTGAAGTCTCAACGAGAAAAGTATAAGAATGAGGCTTGGGGTTCATTTAGAAACACACACACAGAGAACGAATTGATCTGGAGTTCGATTTCTAGGGCTAGGAAGCTGAGAAATTCGAACTAAGTGATCATTCTGCAGTAGAGGGGCATGGATAGTTCAGGAATACTGGGCAGAGAGGCAGAGAGCCACTAGTGGAGGTAGCACAACAACTAGAAGGACTGATGTTGGGCCACTCTGGGCCCACGCAAGCCTGACGTAGAGCCAGAAGGGCCAGCACAGAAGTGAAGCTACCCTCACGCAGAAATCAATAAACTGCTGGGGAACAGCTGGGAAGGTTGACGTAGAAGGAAAAAGAGACAACATAGATGCTGACGCAGACCCTATAAGGCTGACATGGGACCTACACAGGGCCAACACATAGATAGCCGGGGTTAGCCAGTTCTACTACTGGATTAGTCGAAATTTGCAGGGTGAAGTGAGGTAAACTCACTCAGTTTTTTGCCATTATATTTTCTCTCTCCATGGATTTCTAGGAGGGCATCCAACATTGTATTCAGAATTACTACTTAATAATAGAAAACCCTCAGAGCTGCTACATTGGTTTTCCTGCATTGGGCTTTTATAAGGACTATTTTGTCCAAAAATAACTGTGTCCTATGTATCTTGTTCCTTGCTCAGTTTTTTGTTTCATGAAATCATATTAAATGGGTGTAGGATGCAGAAGTAATTTACTTCAATAATATTCAAAAAATAACTTGATAATGTATATTAAAATCAAGTAGGAGAAGTAAATTCAGTTTTGCTGTAGTAGGGGTTCCTTGAGGATAGGAATTTTCACAATCCTTAAGGCAACATAATTAGGGTTTCTCTAATTGGTTTCTCTTTTAATTGACAACTTCTTGTGATATTTTTATTTATTAAGCAGGTAGAAATCACATAAGAGAAATTTTTTGGCCGATGCGTTTCGAACCAACTTCTTGTGATATTTTTATTACTTCTTCTTTTATTATGTTTAGATCATCAAGACAATTTTCAAAACAATAAAGATCACAAACACAACAAGAGAACACCAGAGATAGGCTCCAAGCCAGGGCAAGACCCCTCCAAAGGGGGAAAACCCAGAGAACTCTCTTCTTATAGAATCAATTTCAAAGGAGACTTCCAAGACCTAAGACTCAAACAAGGCCTCCCAAGATCAAGCCAACCACCAAAAATAACTTCTTCAATATAAGATAATGTCTCTAGTATCAACGAACCATATTTTTCCAAAGACAAGAATTTTGGTCTTCCTTTAAGGTTTGCAAACCCTCCTGCAATTCATGGATCTGAGGTAACCCTAGTAGACCTAGGGTATACACATGTGTGAGTTGTCCACATCAAGAAATTTTCACTTCCTTTCTTCTTTGCTTGCCTTCTAGTCTTCATCCAAGACTTTCACACTTGCTTCTAGTTGCAGATCAAAACAAGAGATGACATTTGAGTGTATGATTCCAAGAGTGGTCAAAGTCCTCTTTATATAGTCTTTTCTGGGGCTAGAATAGACCCCTCTAGTTCGAATTCAAAAAACCCTGGTTGAATTGAAATTGGGGGATTTTAAGATCATTCTAGAGACAAAATAATATTTCTTTTTCTTGTTACATGTGCCCAATTGGGTCTTTTACAATATGACAAGGACCATGACTCAAGACATAAACCCTAGAGCACACAATGGGTGCTTTGACCTAGGACCAAAGACTCTAAGCATGGAACCCATGCTATAATAATAATTTTCTTTTACAAATTATTTTTCTTTATTTTTGACAAATACAAAAGAATGATTACATCATGTTATGAGCCAAATACAATTATGAAGACCGATACTAGTTACAACTTTCAACACTCCCTCTTAACTAGGGAGGTATTCATAATTGACCAATGGTACAAGGACAATACTCACTTTGAAAAGTTCTCATAAGAAGAGTATCAACATACACAATGCTAGGGATCTAGATACCATAACTGCCAAGGTATCCTCCCAACACATCAAAGGTCCAAGTGTCAAGACATTATTACAAGGATTCAACTCAAGGATCCAAGTGTCATACACTCATACAAGGATCTAAGACACTAACAAGGACTAAGGTGTCATCCAGGAAAATACCACTATAGGTACCATCAGGCTACAACCATGGTATCAATATAGATACTATCCACACATCTATGCGTTGACACCAACCCTTGCAGGGATCTAGGTATCTCAACAAGGTAAACACAAATGGAGCTCCATAAGACCAATATACCCTCCCTTACTGGTATCCAGACATCATCAAGGCCAAAAAACTAAGATATCAATACTAACCAGGCCAATATGTCCTCTCAAGTACCATCATACAAGCAGTTCATGGTACTCATCTCTCCCTCTCAACCAAATTAGAGATATCTACCAATCCAAGCATGCTTATCAAATATTCAAACTTCTCAGGGAGAGATCCACACATCACTACCTATTCAACCATTAGAACATCTAGTAGCCTTACAACCCCAACCAATACTAGTACTTTTCATGAAAATAAAATCCAAGGTCCTCAACCATTATGATGATGCTTTAGGTCATTACGATATCCAAACACATCTCGATGGAAGCTTCCTTTTCCAACTTCTTCAATAACACCAAACTCAACTTCAACACTTCTTCAAAACATCCAAGATTTGTTCATGACATATCAATATCATCTACCAGTAGTGCTTTAGCCATTCTCCGATCTCATTATTTCTTCAAGGTCTTCACTATAGGTATGACAATATGTCCTACTCACAATAGGTATACACTTTCCTTTATCTGCGCTTCTTCTCAACTAAGGGACAAATTTATACTTCCAGCCACATAGGATATTTTCTTTCACATTATCATATCATGAGAGAAAATTCAACCTTCCAAAAACTTCATTTCTTCAGGAACATCATTATTTATCTTCATCTAGTAACAAGGTCATCTATCAATCATCAATGTAAACTTCAATGCCATCAGGGTTCTTCCCTCTTTCCATCATGCTCAACATCATCATCAAGTATGAGGTAGGTAAGCATATTCAACATATTGAAGACTACATACCTAGAAATCTTATCAGTAACTATAACCAAGCACAAATATACAAGAGCATGAAGTTAATTTTATCAAACAAGGGTCACATAGAGCATCTAGGGTTAAAAAAGCTTCAATTTTCGATATCTCAACATCTAAACTATGTTAGGGTTTCATTCACAGCAGAAACATTTACATCGATGTTTTACTTTCATGCCCTAGGATCTTATACCAATATCTACTAGGGTTTTATCATAAACCCTAGAAATCATCACCAAACCCTAAATAGTTAGGGTTTCATCAAAGTGAACAAATAACAAAAGATAATACTTACAAAGGTTGATTTAATATAGAAATCAACACACCCTAACAATATATGAATCTTCATGATTCTATAGTAAAACCCTAGACATGAGTGAATTATTAACATAAGGAAATTTCAAAGACAAATGATTGTACCTTCTATGATGAAGACTTTCTATAAGTCTTATGATCTTAAACATACCTTGAGTTTCTTCTTTCTACAAACCTTGAAAAGTTTCTTTTGCAACAAGGCTTCTACTCAAGTCTTTCTTTGGAGGCTCCCTCTCAATCTAGCCATGATCCTTTCTTTAGAATATTCTTGCAAACCTTCCTTTCAAGGAAAAAACACAAAGTAAAGGATTATAATCAAGTGACAAGAATAGAGCTAGATACATAGAGGACATCATTAACAATGTAATGAAAGGAACAAAGAACAAAACACTTATCTTTTGTAAAATTAGAGGTTCCCTCTTAACATTTTCATGGTCCATCTCCATATTAATATACTTTTATTAGGGTTCCCAAGGATCCAACTTGATTACTAGGTCACCATTACATTTAACCAACATGCTCTTTGTCTTTCACAATCATAGAAGTTGTTACAAGGCCTTCTTCTAGATGTCATGATCTTCTTATTGTTTTTAAAAAGCAAGACTTCACTAACTGCTTACAAAGTTACTACAGCCTTCATCAATGGCATCATTAAGCCTAGATTTTTTTCACAAAAGGTGTCCAATTGTAGCTTCTCCTTGAGACAAATATTTTAGTTGTTCTTGCACAAAGGTTTACACATAATTTTGTCAATAGGTTTGTCATTTATGCTTGGATTCCTAAATTTAGAGACACTTGTAATTTGTAATTTGATTCATTGAATTTTTCTTTAGTTGACACCTGTCATATTCCTCTAATAGAGATATTTTAGATCTTGCATACTTCAATGAATTATATAGGTTGGCCTTGTTGATGCAATTTGTCTCTCTTTTCTTTATAAGAAGGAAATGTTGGTAGTATTTCTGCTTCATATTTTTGTGCCACAAAGATGAACTTCAAGAACCTTCATATTTCTTATCACAATCCTTACTACAAATAGATCTTTAGGCTTGACATTGGTAATATGATTCCTTTTTTAGAGGGTATGATCCTCATGATCAAAGATAGACTTTAATAGTTCGGTTTCTTTCCACATGGTTTACAAAATTTCAGTCCCTTCCACTAGATACCCCAAACATTTTGTGATTTTCAAAACAAAATGTCATATGTTTGACATTAATTGTAACATGGTCAACTTTAGGGGTCGAAAAAATTCTGTCTATAGATTATATTATGGCATAATGTCCCATACTCATAGATTGTCACCAAACTTGGATTTTTTTTTTTTAACATAGAAATTCATTGTAAGTATTTTTGAACTTGATTACTCAGAAAATTTCGTAAGCCATGAATAATTCGGATCTCGGACATGTTTTCTGTTGCTAGGTGTCATTAAATATGCCTTGAATCTTTCATAGATATACCTTCCATACTCTGTCATAGTCCTTATAATAGGGAGATAAAACATTGTTTCCATGTTTCACACTTCTTGTCATGTCTTTTAAATGAACTTGTTACATAATTCAGGAATTCCATAGGAGTATAGTTCCAGATTTCGCCTTTAGTACCTTTATATTTCAGACCTTTATTTCTAATTTTTTCAAATATCCTATAGTGAGTAACTTCAGATGTATTCGTTTTGATGAATTCCAAATATGTATTATTCTCACAAGCGAATAGATGCTACTCCTCATGGTTCCAGACGGATATAAATTTTCTCATATAGTAGTTTGGGTTTTGATCAAGGAGTTTGAAAGTTTGTCTCAAATCAGCTTCACAAAGTGTTCAAACTTCAAGTTAAGATCTGGTATGATTTTTCCACAAGATGATCACCCAATCTAATTATATATGTACGTCTTTGTACTTCTAAACTTTGAATCAACATAGGAGATTAACCCTCATAAACTTGCATCATCATATATTTCAAACTTGCTTGCATTCTATAGAAAGTGTAGTTTCTCATTAGCTCACATAACTGCCATATTATTACGGAAATATTCCATAGGCACTTGCATCTTTTGTTACAAAATTTTGCATTATTTTCTACCGGAACTCATATATACATGGAGATGTATGTACTCACAAAGATGATTTTAATATATGGTCCTTCTTATGTATCTCATAATTATTTTTCATGGATTTTTCTTTTGATTGAACTCCAAACAAAGAATAATATTAGACCAATAACAATTTGGATCACAAAAATATATATTTTTCATACTTCTTGGATCAGATGTTGCAGATTTTGGATCAATAGACTTTAAAACAAAATCACAAGTTCAAAACCATGCTATAGACTTGATCAAGTGAATGGCACAAAATTTGTACAAGATGAATTAGACCTAAGAGAGAGTAGAGAAGACTCCTTGCTTGAATACACTTTTTTTTTTCTTGTTGGATACACTTTCTTCTAGAATTTTGTTACTTTCCATATTGTTAATAATAGAGGTCCTTGTGTGTCTTGAGAGGGAGATAACTGTTTTCATGATATCTTTAAATATGCCAACAATATGTGATTTTCTAACTCCCTTCCTTTAACCTTAGCTCTGATTCCATGTTAAGAAACCAAGTATAGAATAAATTAGGTTTGATTTCTCTTCCTGGTAATTACTTGTGAATTTTTTTTGGCTTCTTATTAAGTTTTATGTTATGTTCATCTAGCAATTACCAAAACATAAAGATCACAAGGAGACAAAGAACACCAAATATTCTTGAATTGACAAAATACCAAGTAAGAAACATTTCTTGAATGGACATTTATTACATAAAAGGGCTCAAAGAGACTTTTGAGCTTCCTATCAATTGAATATTTCTATTGGAAAATTTACAATCTAGCTGGAGAAGTAGAAATTATACAAAAATAAATTAGATGAAGAAACAATAAACCAACCAAAAATTGAAATATTTCCATATCACCTAGCTTGGATATCTATCTAGCTCAAGGTGCATATTTACCAAAGTCCTACCTGTCCAGATTAAACTACTGTAAAATACAAAGAATGATAGAAATACAAGAATTTCATTACTGCAAGGAAATCTTGGGCAGTCTGTAGTAGAACTGATAACTGACATGTTATCAATATCAAGCTCCTGAAAATATCTTCAGGGATCAAGTTCATCATAAAGAGAGAAATAGTTACCTGAGAGCAACAACACTTTCCCAAGGAAATGTCCAGCATGTGCTAGCCTCAACTGTATTAACAAGACATGCATTGAACCATTAGAAAATACCTTCTGTGATTTGACCATTTTCCACTGTGAAGGCACCCACAAGAAGTATATAGGGATTTAATTTTACCTTATGAAAAAACAAATGGAACTTAATAACTAAAAACATTTATAAATTAGCTCCATGAAAAACTAATGTATCAAATATTCACACATCAGTTGCCTTGGAGCTTGAAAAGGTATACTTGTACAATATGGTACACATGCATGGGCCAGAGCCTTGTTCACCTAGCATAGATAAGAACTTCTTTGGTATTAAAATTTGACACTTATGCCACCTCCCAATATCATTACATTAGTTCAGAAGTTGGAGGTTCCATATATGGACTTCCTAAACTACTGGACATGGAACTTTGCATTCCATTGTGCCCTTATCGTTGTTGTTGTTGTTGTTGTGACTGTGACTGTTGAGTTTTCCATTGAGAACCCATTTGTGGTGACATCCTTGCCCTTATTGCTGGATGGGCTCCCACATTTTGACCATGGAATAGACCAAGTGGACTTACATACTGTTGTTGAGGTAGTCTTGTGATATTTATCTCTGGAGATAGTATGCCAGAAGTAGTGGGTGTTGGCACTACAACAATTCCATTTAATGGGGTGATCAATGTCCCTGTTGAATTGGCTGGAGATATCTGAGTGCCTGAAACACTACTATGATTAGATAATTTATATGGCACACTTGTTTGTGATATGCTCTGCCCTGCTTTCCACTGTGTTGTATTTACAACAGTGGCATTTGAATTCATAGCAAAAGTAAGGGGTACAATAGGACTAGGTGATATTGTACTTAATAGGCTACCCACATTAAACCCAACTTGAAATGCTACATGTCCTATTGAGATGGTAGTTAAGAAGTAGTCTGATCCTATTATTGTACAAAGATTTTTCTTAGTTGAGGGGATGGTTGTATTCCAACATCAAATCTTGTTTGATGAGGTAGAAGCTTTTGGTGAACAACCTGTTGGGATTGCGTTGATTAACTTTGTTATTGTGATGATGAAACTAATGGAGGGATGGAAGAATATGAAGCTTATTGTGATATATGCACCTATTGTTGTGGTTGTACACTAGTTGGAAATGGCACTGATGATTGGTGGTTTTCCGTGGATAAAGAAACCTGAGACTACTTCTTTACTGATGATAGTTGTTGTTAACACCCAGGTTGTTCCCTTTGACTCCCAAGGGAATACGGCCAGGGTAACCACTAACCAAGCTTTGGATTATAGGTCCTAGGCTACCTGTAATCAGAGAGGGCTCTCTCTTTAAGTTTTCGCTCTGTTTTGTGAAGATTTTAGGCTAGTTATAAGTTTCAGTTTTTTGTTTGAAGTTTTGGTTGTGAACTGTTGTTGTGAGAAGGGCATGAAAGGTTTGGAAGATGTTAGTCCATTGGGCAATTGGAGTCAGAAATCTGAGACAGTCCTGGTACCTGTGATGGAGAAAGTTTTACTGCAGGGCTAGATGACTATTCTTAATATAATTTCTGATTAGTGAGTGAAACAGTGGGAGATGGAATTACAGACAGTGTGGTAACAATTTGAGCAGCAATTTCTACTTAGTAGCATACATGAATTACTAAATAGGAACTGTGAAAGATTCAGGGTTTATTAGAGCAGTTAAGAATTCCAATTAAACAGCTGAGCCTGTAGAAAACATTTATAGTAAAGAAAGATTGAAATCAGGGTGTCTCCATGGACAAATCCTGAGCTATTCTTTTTCTTTCTTCCTAGATTTAGAGCAACATATGAGAGATATGAGTTAAACAGATGACAAAACATTAACAGAGATAGAGAAAACTTATTGTATTAAGACATAGCACTAGAATCCTGTAGCATTCAATGGTTCCAAGACAACATGCATCAGTAAGACCAAATTTCTGTAAACTCCAAGCTTTCTTTGTATTATTCCTCCAGAGATTACAGCCGAGTTCTCCTTTTTTAACAAGAAACAACAACCCCTGAATCAACTGCGTGGGGGAGATTTTATACAAAAATATCAAGTAAAATATCTAGAGCGAAAGTTATTGAGCAATAACTGTCTCTACCAACTTTGTACAGTGAAGTTATTACAAAAATAAAAGCCTGTAGTAAAGGCATATAACAGCTGTTTGCTGTTTGTCAGTTGATGATGACTTTTGGGCCCAAGGGCCGGCTGCGTTAATTCTTGGATGGCTCCTGCTGATGACGGCTGCTGTAGATGACACGTTGAGGCCCTGATGCCTTTGGGATGCCCACCTGCAATTGTTGACTTGTGGCTGCTGATCTGTGACTTCTTTATTCATTCTCTGCTTGCTGTAAAACGCATTTGATTAATTTATTTTATCAAATCACAGCAAAATCCTTATCATATCTGTCCACCATTGATCAGTGGGCAACTGATGCCTTTGCATTTTATGGAGTGTCTCATCTGCATCTATATATTTGTAGTAATTAGGGGGCTTGCAAACAGATGATTGATTTCATGTTCTATATAAAACAGATTTTCTAGTTTATCATACAGCTCTTGTCTTGTGGTCGGCCCAGTTTCTTCCGAAGTGCTAGATGAGGGAGTCAACTGATCAGTGATGTAGTTGTTGACTCTTTTTGCATATTGCTCATGAGAAGATAGCCTTCCTGCGCTGTTTAGCAACATGGGGAGTCCCCTGTCATATAATGCCGTGATCTTGGCACCAAAAGTATTTACCTCTGCTTGAATATCCTGACACTTTCTTTCTAGAGCCTGAACATAGTTTCTGAGGGTGAGTACCCTTTTGATCATCAAAATTGTATCAGTTCTATCTCTGATACCCAAGTTTGCTAACTGTATGCCAGTTCTGTTGTTCAACACATTGATCATTCTAGTAGCTATATCTGGCATACTTCCTAGAGCAGCTCTGGCTTTTTGATTTTCTGCATAAGCCTTGCCCAACAAATCCATTTGCTCATGGATGGTCTCTATATATTGCCATTGGTCTGTGATTGATTGACCAATCTTTGCCCATATTATTTTCTTGAGTTCTGTTATTGCTTTGCCCATGGCCATGTCTTTCTCTAGCTCTTTGATTTTTCTTTCCAAGGTCCTTACTTCCCTTGTCTTTTCTGCCACCTGTTGCTTAGATTTATCATGTTTCTCATTAAGTGTGGCTAATTTCTCCTTGGCTTCATTCAGCTCTGCCATCTGGGCTTCTAGGACTTTAATTTCATTCATCAACTTCTGCATATCAAGGCTTGGAGCCTGCTCTGATGTTGGTGCTGGCGTTGATGTTGATGGAGCTGTCTCAACTGTCTGCTCTGTAGGAGGAGTGACAATTTGAGGGGGTTCCTCAAGGTTGATTACTTGTGGAGGGAGCTGAGATGTTTGGCCTCCTTCTTTCTGCTGCAGGGCTGCCTGCAATGCAGCCTCTGTCTCTACTAATTTTTCTTCAGTCTGCACCAACTGTTTGTGCAGTGTTACCAGCAATGTTGCTGTATCCTGGTCCTTCCTCTGCTGAGCAACCTCTTCTGTTTGGGGGTGAAAGGTTGTTGGGATCTTTATCATCTTCCTTAGAGTTGCAATGTCTGCATCTCTTTCTTTTAGCAGTGCCTGCACAACTTTGGGATCCTTTGGGTCATGCCCAAGCTCTATGATTATATCCTCCAGAGACCTGATCCTGTTGTCTTTAGCCTGGGAGGATGCCTTTTCTAACTCCAATTGTGCAGTGGTATTATTCAAAGAATTCTGCAATCTATAATTTACCAATGTATTATCTGCTAGGGTAGCATACACCATCTCACCCGTCTGTTTATGCAATTCAATTTGATCCATTGGGTAGATTTCCTTGGACAAGATTTCCAAGTTTGTTCTTATATAATCAACTGCAGACTGTGGCTGCAGCGCTGTGGGCTTGAAATGGCTCATTATCATTTTTCCCTCTTGCACATCATATGCAGACATCAACCTCTGCTGGTTTGTAGGAGCCATTTTCAACAAGTGGTTGTATAGCTGTAACCTCAATGGCTCATTTATGGTCTTGATGTCTATGAATTGTTTCTTTATGCTAGACTCACCCTTTCTTTGTTGCCCTGAGGAGCTGACCTCTCCTCCAAGTGTTCTTTGCTGCTCTTGCTGTAATGAGCTAGCTGATACCTCTGTGCTGGGGGGACCCATCTGTGTTTGACCAAAAGGCATCTCCTCCTCTGAGAAAGGATCGAGCCTTTGTCTCTTTTCCCCTTGCTGTGATGTTGCGGTGCTAAGGGGAGTCTGTTCCTCTCTATCTCTCTTCTTACCCCTCTCTTCATTTGTAGGGGTTTGGAGCACCGAAGTCTCCACTGTAACATTCTGCACTGAGGCCTCCTTTTCTTGCGTTTGCTCATCATTAGGACCAGGAGCCTCTGCCATTTCTTCCTGCTGTTCAGGACGATTTTCAGGCTGTTCTTCTTGGGCTGATTTCTGTTCTGTTTCCTTGCCTTTATCCTTGGCTGAAGTTTCTGCTGTAATTGGGGCTTGGGCTGCCTTTTGTGGAGCTGTAGATGATGAGGCAGCTGCTCCCACTTGAGTGCCTGGAAGAGAAAATACCTGTGAACAAAGCTCTAAGTCAGCCAACTTTTGGAGATTTCTTATTCCTCTTTGAGCTAGTTCTTCTTGTGTAGTAGCTTCTTCTAAGGTGCCTTCCCTCCATTCTAGTTGATTTGCATATTTTTCTATGTGAGGCAACCTTACGTGACCATAACTGGCCAGCCTATATCTGATCCTTCTTAAGCTTATGAAATGAGTGGGGTCGTATGGTTTCCAAAGGAAACTGGTCTGTAAGCCAAGGCTTTCTAGCATTCTATCTGCCTCTTGCCAACCTTCCTCCCTTTTATTGTAAATGAAGTGGCCTAATTGATTTCTAACTTTAAGCTGTGCTTTCTTGCCCCTGCTTGAAAAATGGAGTACATCAGCATTCCCAAATTGCCTGAAATACTCGAGGGCAAACAATCTCATAGGCACATATCTGGGAAATCTGTATGGGGGAAACTCACACCCATATATTCTAATAATTGTGTGGTTTTGGTAAAAATACCAATCCCCAATGCTGTATACCTTGGACAACTGAAGAATCCTCTGCATCTCATCAGTTAGTCTTGGAGGAGGTGAGCTCAGAAGCAGAGACATGGCTGGGTGGATGAAGAGGTCTATAAACTCACAATAAGTGTATGGGGAATAAGATCTGCAGTGGAAAGCAGAGGACCAATAGACCACTGACCTTGGATTGCCTTGTGCATCCATTCTTTTCACAGGAAAAGGAAATTTCTCATGCTGATAGTATAGGATTAAATGGTAGATATAGGAGGTGTATCTGAACACCCTTTCTCTTGCCAAGTCTATCAATTGCTCATGTATTTTATTGGAGATGTAAGTGGCATAGTCATAACAGATTGGGGGCTTACCAGGGGAAAACATGGCCATCATCACCAGCACAGTTTCATCAACAAATTCTATTGAATTATAGCCCAGTATGGGACTAATCATGTCTGCAAGGTCTCTGCCCAATTGATTCAGGTATACATGGTGAATGGGAGGGTACTTCATGGTCTCAGAGGTTGAATCAATGAACAATTGATTTATCTTAGTGATTTGAGCATCTGTCAGTTTAGCTCCTTGTTTTATCAGATCCAATAGTGACAAAGGAACTAATTTCTTATCAGTCTTGAAGTTCAACATCTCTCTGATGGCTGCAGGGGTGACATAAAAAACAACTGCGCCTGAAGGGTCAAGCACAACCCTCTGAGTGGGGTCATAGCAGTCAGCACATCAGTGGATTAGGTCAGGGAACTGGTTGACCTGAGGGAGCTTGAAGATGGGGAGGAAAGAGTCCCAAATGCCCAATATATCCATTCCACTATCATGCTTGAGTTTCAATTCATTTAGCAAGTGAATGTGATACTTGCTATGCATTAGCATTTCCTCTGATATTTGGTAATCTTGATCTGCTAATGGTTTCCACTCCAACTCTCTCTGGGGGCATTCAATGGAGCAACATTCAGGGCAACAGGTGCTACTGGTGTATCCATGTTTTATAAGTGAATTTGGGTTTGAATTTCGACTATTTCTGGAAGAAATACCGTCCTGCGCGGTAGGTTAGGTAATTTGCTGAATTACAGCCTGTTTCAGAGCAACAGGGGTGTAATTGGGCACAATTGGCTGGTTAGAAAGTGATGGAATTGGTTTTAAGGCGTAGCAGGCCTATTTCTCCAGGGAAAATGATCAATTTTTAATGGTTTCTTAACAATGCAGGATGAAACAGAGCGCGCCGTTGGGGAATTGACAAATACCTGGTTTAATGGCGGTATTTGAGCTTGGTTGCAGTCGAATTCTGTGTAACAGCAGCTCCGAATGGTCTTGGTAAGGTGCGGCAGCAAAGGACGTGAAAATACATGCAGGAGGCAGAGCAGAAAAACATATGAAAATGCGCAAAAATGGCAAAATTCGGCCAAATATAGACTTTTGGGCGTTGGCGCGAAAATTTGGATGACGTCAGCATGATGTCATCAGGTGGGGTCAGGGTCGGGTGACGTCATCGGTTGACGTGGCGGCCTGTGAGTGGTCCACGGGGACTGCATAGGTGGCGTGACAGCTCGGAGCGATGTCGGGCGGGGGTGCTGATGCGGCGGTGAGGTGGCGTGACGTTGGCATGACCGGTCAGCAGAAAACCGGAAGTGGTAAGCGGTATGATATCGGATCGCTATTCATACGGAAGCGGGATTGTTAGAGGCTGGCCCGATCCAGTAGTATGGTGACGCGTGCCCCCGTGTATATGTCAGCGGACGTCATTTTTTGGAAGCTAACGGCAGTACAGCGGGGCCGCTCCGAAATTGATGAGGGCCGTTGGATGGGAAAGCCCAAATCCGACGGCTGGCGGGAGAGCAAGTTGTCAGGGCGATACGGCAACGGGCGAGGAATATTTAAATATATTTTTTGAAATGCGCGCCTAGGCGGAACTTTGGGTTTTGGCAGACTTGCGGGTTTTTCCAATGTTTTTTGTGGAAAGGCGCATGGCAACAAGACTTTGGATAAAGCGGAAAAATGGGTTTTTTAGTGTATTTTTCTAATAGCGCGGGTTAGGGGTAATAGCGGGTTTTTACAAGGCCTTTTGCAAGTAAAACAGGTAAATCTTTTCAGAGGGTTGTGAAGGGAACAAGGGGTAGGGCTTAGGTTATTAGACTGACCAGAGGTCAATTTAATCCCTGTTTTTGGGCATATGGCTATAATTGCCAGGGGGAGGGAATATTTATACATTGCTTGGGGTTTATACACCATAGTGTTTATAATAGTAGGGAAAAAGGGGAACATAGGGGATTTAGATAATAAGAAGTTAGGAGTTAATATGAGTGGAGGAGGTGGATAAGGGGGAAAAACTACTAAGTTTATATGAAATCAACTTAGTTCAGGAAGTAGATCAAAATGAAAAGAATTTTACACAAGAAATGTGGCTTTTAAAGAAACCAGAACCAACACAAGACTTTGACTTCTTCCATGAACATAGGTAGTATTGGGATGTTAGTAATGAGTATAATGGGGGGTAATCAGGGAGTTAGACATGCTTCATTGTACTGTTGCAAAACTGCTGAATAAGAGACCTGCACTGGCACCATGTTTTTCCTTTGCTTGAGCCAGTGACAAAGGAACTATGCTTCTGCAACCCCATCTACCTACCCATCTACTGCCTAGCATTTTTTGTTACTCCAAGGAGGGTGCACTTAGACTTGCAAACCCTTATGTGCCTTTTCTTTTCCTTTGGCTTTTTTCTTTTGATTTTTCTATCTAAGGCTAGCCTTATTGCTTCCAAGGCCCCAGATTAAACAGTTGGGAACCTCCATTCTCTACCTAACTACTTTATCTGCCAAGATTGAACTGTTTGGACAGATTTCTTTCTCTAATCTACAACAGAAAATTGAAACATGGCATGATCCAGATTAGGCTGTTGGACCATCCATCCAAATTCAGTTAACATCAAGCTATGTACACATATTGCATTCCCTTGGAAATATGGGATCTTTGCATCACCAAAGCAGAGCATATTTGGAACTTTCTTTGCCAATCATGAAATATGAAACCTATTGGTATAGGTATCTAACAGTTGTAAAAATCCTTTTTGATGCTAAAAAATGGTTGAAGTGTGAGACAGGATACCTGCTACCTACACAAGACCTTGTCCTTGTTTCCATATCATCCCTTGAGTGTATCACTTGTTTCCTTGAGTGCAGAGAACTTGGACGAGTAAAAATTATTTCTCCAGGTGCTATCAACACCATTTTCTCCCCTTTTTTAGCATTTTAATTTCTAGGTACGAACCCTTCAGGCTCATTTCCTTGACCAGTCTCTACAGACTGGTTCTAAATTATAATGCTCCCCCTTTCCAAACCTTTTGATACTTGACTTTGTTATTGCTTCTGATGTTGTGGTTGGTGCTTGTGTTGTTGCGATTGTTCTTGATGTTTTGGTTGTTGTTGATGCAACTTCTGCACTTGGTTTGGTTGCAAGCTCAATTAGCCAACACCTTGAGAACATTGTCTGGGTGTTTGAGGGAGACTTAGGTGTCGCTTTTGTGCATTTTGCAACATAGATGGAGTAAGGGATGAAATAGCAGATTGCTGGGGTGGTTGATGCTGCAAAGTTGGGGATGACTGGGATTTGGACTGCTAGGGACCACTAGCATGTTGGTGCTAAAGCACATGTGGCATTGAATGTTGTTGTGGATGAGAGTTATTAGGGAGAGGTGGAATTGTATGCGGTGTTTGAGAAAGTGGGTGTGGTTGGGACTGTGGCAGTGGGGATCCATTTGGAGGAAATTGTTGTTGTTGGAGATATTGCTGACCCTATTGTTGCTGTAGTTGTTGGTGAAGCATATAGGCTTATGGATTATGATTGGGATTTTGCAATTGAGAATGGTGCATATTACTGTGTGGTTGTGGCATATGGTGTTGTTGGTGTTCACTAGAAAAATTATGAGATGGAGAAGAGACCATCTGATTAGAAAAATAAGTATTCAGATGACTAAAAGAAGGTGCAGCTTGACCATTGCCATGTGTAGCCTAGAGTTGAAATTCTTGCATTAGCATCCACTATTCATCAGTAGATTGGCTAGGTTGTAAATTAGAATGAAAATAAAAAAGGTTGTAAATAAGATAGGTAATAAACAAAAAAATGGAAAACTTTCATGTTGAAAATCTAGACGTGACACCCTCTCAATATTACAAGGATTGCAACTTTTTCTTAGAAAAATATTGCAGCGCTTATGACAAACATTGTTCGACACCACTGAATCAAGAATTCCAAAAAAAGGTAATACGATATATGATTAGTGAACAACTACCCATTCTCTAGTCCCACTACAAGAAAGTAACAACAATATTGAACTCCTATAAAATGTTTTCCAAAGCATATAAATTCCTTCCATGATGGAAGATTAAAGAAGATAATTTGGATTTCAATGCACTGGCATAAGGGAGAGTTTAATAAACTAAAATATACATTTCTAAAACTACATAATAGTATTATTTACATTCTGTAATTATATTTACCACCAAATTCTAGAATGTGTGGACAAGGAGGAACAAACAATGGTGTTTCTTTTCTCTCTCAGGCTTAGTCACTGACTTCACCACAATTCTTTTTTTTTGAAAAATGTTGCTTATATCAACATAAAATATGGTATATAGATAATATTAAAATGGGCATGAGACTACCTGAAGGCCAAGAAAAGAGTCTTTAGATTAGCCTTTGACTCAACTGAACAGTTTGACATTTCATTGTAGAAGAATGCTTGGAAAAATTCAGAATATGGAAAGCATCATGACCCAACAAATAAATTTGATTGCATTTGGTAAATTTATTTGATTCAATTCAGTGGATCAAGTTCAAATTTATCATTTATAAAATTCAATTAAATTTAAATTCATTCATAAAATTTAAATAAAAATCACTAGTGCATAGAATATTATCATGTATGTCAATTGGGGTTATCTCAGGTGGTTGGGTAGAACAATTATTATTCTTGCCACCCAATTCAAATCCCTGGCAGTGACATGATGAGATTTGATAATATTGTTGTAATGGCTTCAAGCCTGAGAAAAGCACTCTTAAGTGAGTATAATTGTGGGTTGCACCGGTAGCAGAAACCTCACTCTTGACTTCAGGCTGAGAAGGAGATCGATTTCTTTCCTTGGAAAAAAAAGAGAATATTATCAATGTATGTTTTTAAATTTTGAATAATATTTTTTTCTCAAACTTCATGACAAAACTTATGTAGTTTATTGAATGGGAATAGTTTTTTTGAATTCCTTGTTACCAAATTTGAAAGCAAACATGAGCCAGATGACTTGGCTCGAGGATAAACCCTATGCTTCAGCACCCAGTATTTCTAATTTTTCAATGGTGATTTCTAACAACTAACAAAACTAACCAATAAATATGGATTAAAAATGCAACTAAATTATTCCAGAATTGAAAGCCTATTTCTAACCCGCAACATCCACATAGAATCTCTAGATCTAGGGTTCAAGTTCCCTTTGTTGGTCATAGCTCCAAAAGTTATTGTGCTAGAAACAAGCAATCCAACACCACTACAACGAGGTCTGTTGTTCTCTAAGTTTCTTAATCTGATCTTCCTTTATCCTACAGGCTTGTAATAATGTTTGAAATAGGTCATTATACACAAATCCATGGATTCCTCTTTCTTGTTTTAGGTAGATCAACCAATATGTGTCACAGGTGTGCTATTCAACATATTCCATTCTTGGTAGCTTCAAGTTCACAATAAGGAACTAAATATAACTCCATTTAAAATTTGGATTTTCATTTCTGTGTGATATGGAATATTCTTCCTAGGTATGAAAATTTGGATCTTAATGACAATCTGTATTGAGCACATTGCTGAATTCCCTCTATTTAGAGGGGGTAAAAATGGTTGCAAAAATTCACTACTTTTTATTATATATTCTTAACACAATACCTTCACCAGATTACATATGTTTGCTGAAAAATTTAACTAGAGATACTTTACCTTATGGTAGGACTCCTAAATATCTTTACCTCTTTAAATCTTAGACAATAATATGTCGAGAGATGTTGAACCCAGGAGATACTGTTCTCTCAAATTGTATATATATGACAGACAACCAACAAATAAAATTGAACTACTACAATATATCACATAAACATAACTGATACTAATAAAAATTCAAAAAACCAAGGAGTTGAAGGATGAGTACTAACACATTTCTATCTCCTGACTTCATTATCCTTGCCAACCTAGAGTATACTAACATAATTTTTATTAATCAACACCAGGGTTTCGGGATTAGAGTACAATATGTTTGTGCAACAAACTGTATAGAAATGGGATTTAGCTCTCTCTCCAAGGTTTGATGGAAAGAAATGCACTGAAAAGGAAAATTAGTTGACTGGTTTTGGAAGGGGTATGGACGGGTGAATGGAGTACAATATGTTTTTGTATCACACTATACAAACCAGTTTTAATAGGGGTTAGTTGTCTCTCTCCAAGGTTTGATGGAAATAAATTCACCCAAAGGAAAATTAGTAGGCTGGTGGTGGAAGGGTCTTGATTTATGTACGGAATGAAGGGAAAAAAAAAACACATCTTTAATCAGGGATTTTTTTGCTACAGGGTATTACAACACATCTCTACTAGGAAATATAAATACTAAATCTTTTCCTAACAAGGATTACATATTAGATCAATTCATATCATAGCTTTGAACAAAGATGCTAGCTTGAGGAGCTGCATTGAATGTAGACAAAATCAAAGCTTTGACGAGGAACAAGGGATTGCCATAAATTGTAAGAAGAGCCCCCTGTTTTAGACAGACCCCAAATAGGGCCATACAATATTTGAACTGCGAGCTTGATGTTATTCATTGTTTTCTTGGACTTGTTTGTTATCAATGTAGAATATTTGTAGTAAGTTTGACCTCGAGAACTCCAAGATGGGGTAACCAATTGTGATACAACAAGTGGAGAGTAATATTTAGGTGTCAGTGGAGGAGAGGCTTGGAATAGAGTAGGAGATGGTTTGGGTTTTCTTACATGTTCAAGAACAACAATGGGAAGAAGTTAGTTTAAGATTCCACCAGCATGAAGCTTGGCCAGGACACCCACAATAAGGGCATTGTTGTAGGTAGTTGGTTCCATTTGTTCATATTTGTGTCTCTCATCCACAAAATTGTCATTCTGATGAGGCCCTCCAACCATAGCACCATGAAAAACATCGGGATCAATTCCCTTGCTGCTAAACCAAGTGGCATGCCCCCCTTTGCAGGGCATGAATGAAGGGTTTACTTTGTAAGATATGATAGATGAAGCTCTCTGGTGTATTGGATGAGGTTAGTTGCTACCATAGCCAACTATGTAACTTGTGGCTCTCAGATTGTCTCTGAGGATGTAATCTATTTGAGATTGAGAAAAGGATAGAAGCTCTGAGGGTTGCACAACTTCACCCAAGCATTGAAGATTTTTGCGAGCAATAGTGAGGTAATTAGAGTAAACTATGAGGAGAGAAACTAGATGTTGTTCCATTTCTTCCAAAACAAGAGGCCGCCTAGAGTTTTTTGTACACTCCTATTTCCTTTCTACAAGCACGCACAATCAAAAAATTTGATTTTTCCTGATAGTTTTGTAGAGAAAAATTACTCTTCCCACCTCTGCCTTGCATGAGGGACTTTGAGGCTAGGAACTGAACTCTCGCATACTTGAAATCCCAGTTGAATTTAGTCATTTTCCATCCCGTTCCACCTAGAGAAGTGGCATTTTCAATCACATAGTTCATGTAACAGTAAGACAAATCTCCAGTACCCTCATGAAGCCATGTCGTTGCCCAAAGAAGGTCATTTTCATATCCACTCTTAGAGGCATAATACTTTTGTGCAACAATAATGTTGTTGTCATATTTTCCTTTGTACTTTTCAGCAAATGTAAAAAGTTACTTGGCATGGTTGAGAAGCTCATTGGAGTAGGCGAGATTAGAGTTCCTGAAAACAATTGAAGCAAAAGCCATTGTAGCCACTATTTCTACCACGAGATCTGAGCTAGGATTGTTTGCATCAATTCTATATGCCTAGTGAGGTTTGGTCATGTCTTTTGGCCTTTTCCAACAATAATGGTTTGAGTCGCCATCACCCAACTCTTGATACAATACATCAGGATTTGTATGTGCCTTGAGCAAATAATCAATCCCCCATCTAATAACCTCCATCAAATGACCCAAATCACCACTACTAGCCAATTGCTTGCCATATTCAATAACACTCCATGAGAGCATGGTGATTATGAATTCCATTGGGAGGCCAAATTTAACATTGTCACAAGCATTGTGTTATCCCCTCCTACTAGATCCACCCCATTGGCTGATCCATCATGTAGACCAGAATCATCCCTCTAGATGACTCTTTGATTTCTAGGAATATTTCCATATTTCTGGGCCTCGTAAAACATGATACTCTTGCTCAATGTTGGACCATAGTCATGACCAGTTGTTGCAACTCTAATGTAGAGTTCCAAACTCAAAGCATACAAATATGAAGCCATAGAGAAACTAAATTGAAATAAACTAGATGGACCCACTTCAAATGAGGCCCCTTTGTGAGAAACCTAAAGTTAGTTATTTATGATAGGATAGCATGCAATGGAAGAGGAGGAGAAAATCAATGAAATAATAATGCAACAAGCTAAATGAAAGTTGGGAATCAATTTAAATGTGAATCAAATACAGATATATGAAGCCAAAATGTCTCGTCTCAAATCAAGCATATGAGAATTCGTACTCAAAACTAATATCTTGGAGGACTAATGTAGTTCACTACAACAAAAATAAACCCCAAATGACCAGATCTGAATGTGGGAAAGCTAAGAAATCTAAGCTTCCCTGCTAGCTATCAGGATTAAGATTAAAAAAGTTCACCATAAATATCTATATGCCCCAACACATCAAAATTTCATTCATCAAAATCCATCTTAATAAAAACAAATCTCAGAGACTGCCAACAACAAACACCCACAACAATGGATAATGTATCTTCAACAAAAGAGGCACACCACCAAAAACCATGCCTACAACTAGAATAAAGTAATACATAACTTATACATTATAAAGATGTTCAGCATTCTACAGAACCAAGTGAGAGAATTTCTCAATTCTCCAACAACCTACACCAAAACATACAACATTATCTGCTAGCACTACTTAGAGATCACAGAGTCATAATTCCCATCAATAGAAGTACTTGACCAAGGCTGACATGCACATAATGACTATGGACTATGGGCTCTTCTTCTTCACAAAATGAAGAAACATGGAAAGAGGGATAACAACAACTAAGATTATGAGTGAAGAAAGGATAGAGTAGTGAAGACAATATATGCACAACGTTGGAGACAAATCACCAATATCTAATAATTAACAAAATGTTATATTATTTTATGAAAATATAGCAACCATTTTTCTGTAATGCCATTCTCAAACTAGTTCCAAGTTCCCATTGATATTCCTTCTGACATCTCTTCACACTCACTGTAATACTAGTAGGTGCACATTAAATTCCCAAATTTACTTCAATCCCATTGATCCTTGACCTTAATTCATCTGAACCTAACTATATAAAACACCCATTTCATTTTCTCTACTATTTTTTTCCATTTTTACCATTAGAAACCTAGATGAAGACAAATAGTGAGATCCTGAACTGTTGGCATCTAACAAAAAAATAACAAAAAATCCCCTACATATATCTCAATCCCTTCTACCCATTACACATGATCACAAATTCATTAAAAAATTTTCCTTCTTCCAAAAACCTTCTACTTTTTTTCCCTCGGCCAACAATGGCAATTTCTGCTGAGTAGGTTATGTGAAAATGGCCTATTAAACACTTATGCTTACAATGAATTTGATATTCATTCTCCCAACCTTCTAATTTTACTTATTGTGTTTTTCAAATTAGATTTCGAATTATACATATGTGTCTTAGATGGTGGGTGATTTTAAAATAACCTATTAGTTTATGAATTTTTCTTGAGGCAATTCCTTGATAATGCATTTTTGTTACTCTGTTATTTATAATTGTGTCTCTCCCAAGGAGTTTGGGTCATGGATTTACTCCACACATCATCACAATTTAAGATCAAGAGGTACATATCTTTCAGTTTCTCTCGGATGGTCGTGCAATTTCTTGTTTTGGAACTCATTTGTGTTGTATTTTAGTATAATGGGTCTCATTTCAATTAAACACACATGAACCAATGAATGTATATTGAAGTTGCATCTTTGAATGAATTTATGAATTAAGTAATTCAATGAGGTTAATCTAGTGAATTCATACTTATTTATCTTCTTCATTATCAATGACATCAGAGGATGACTTGCCAACTTGCCTTGGGTTGGTGCTCTTCACCTTTAGTTGTGATTGCATATTCAATAATGTTTGTGCAAGAACATATTGAATGGTGAAATTGAGTATTGCAAAGCTGGCCTTTCCAATGATCATAACTCCCACAAAATTTGTTTTAAATCAGAAAATAAGTCACCAAAGGTTTCCACATAGGCCCATGCTCCATGATATGGATCATCAGTTTGACTTGCACATATATATGTTCTCCTTTAGGATGGATTTCACTTGCACTTGACCTTCTTGACCACATCACATTAAAGTGATCCTTGTTAGAGTTGGTTGTGCTCTTTATTTCCTGCAAAGACTTGATAACGACTTGTTTAACCAAAATAAATTTCTTACTAATGATAACTAAACTAAAAGGAAGTTCACTCTCCTTTAATTCACAATGATTTTTTTACTTCATACTATTTTTTGCTTCTTTTCCCGAATATTGACCATGGCTCAACTCACATCTTTCCATCCATCATTCCACAACCTTTGACTAAATGGTTTGAGAGGCATATTATCCTCATAGAAATGTTCTAGCTCGCCCAACCAAAAATATATTCTCCCAAACCCTTAAAGTAGTATGGAAAATTTAATACTTATTTTGCTGATGGAAAAGTTCAAGGATGTAAGAAATTAGTTTTAAATGGAATTTCACCGTCACCAAAAGTTTTGAAGCACAACACAACAAATTTTGTAGTCCTTCATATGCAATAGAAATAACCATGGAAAATAAACCAAATAAAAGAATTACCTTAAAAAAGGATTGGATTCGACTGAATTATACGTGACTTCATTACATATCTTGTGTAACTGTAAAAAGCATTGTAGTCTTGGAGAATCCTTTACGCACCTCAGGGACATGTGGACCCAATATTTAGGAAGTGTTCTCACATTTACAACATTATATTTGTCAATAGTGGATTGAGTTGTTATGCTTGGGAAACATAACAAGATGATCATAGAAAGGCTGAGAAACTTATTTAATAAGTGTATGTTACTAGTTTATAGCCTAATTTGTAGGACTGTTGTTGGGAATATGATTAAGCACTAGGAATATACTTGAAACAAACAATTTATATGAATGAAAGGTTATTAAATTACATAAATAAGAAGACCAAACCAGAAACAAAGATTCAAGTGAATCAAACCATAGAGGATGGAAAAGCTAGGATTGAATGTGAACATGTCGAAGTATATACACACAATTTATGCTTGTGGGGGGTAGTTAATATCATGGGCTTGGGCCTAGTGCACTGAAACAAAAAACATGTTGAAAATTAAAATGTGGAACGGTGATCTTGTGTTGTTCAAATATTAACAAGACCGTCTCTCACACCCCATCATTTGCAAAAATGTGCAATGTGCAACATTATGTGGATGAAAATGAACCTATTTCCCAATTCCTTTATGTCAATGGAATTCCTTTGTTGTGATGGAATTTAGAGTGTTACTCTAAAGGGAAAAGAGAAGAAGCTTTGATATTCTACTCGAGAGTTGTTGAACTTGGATATGAGGTTGCACAAAGTTTTTGGGAATATGATATATGCATCAAAGCAGGGTAATGAGCATGCAACACTTTTAATTGGGCATGCCTATTATTATGGTAGGGTGAGTTTCTCTCTCTAGGTATCTCAATATGAATGCCATGGCATCTTGTATAGGTCATGAGAGTGACTCTATATTTTTTGGTCTTCCTTTGTAGGGTACTGAAATGGATTTTTGAGTGTGTTTCATAGTCTTACTTGCATGCTCATTCCAAGATAAATGCCCATGCTATTTTCAACCTTGCATACATGAATGAACATGGGGAGGGCCTTCCTTTTGATTTGCACTTGGAAAAATGATGTTATGATCAAGCCACCTATGATGCTTTTACTTCTGCGTGTATGGATTAGAAAGAACTATGGCTAAAACTATTTGGTAAGATTTGTTAATACTTTTTGTTGATTTACTTCCTACTCATGAATAAGTTACTATGAATGTGACCCAAAAATAATAAGATTTATATGTGCATATAAAAAAATCAAATTATGATTTGAAAGATTGTTACGTGTATGATTCCCAAGTGCATGAAATGATATCATGAAATGATATTATTTGTTTATCATCATCTTGTTGCAGCTTTTGATCTTACCCTAGACCGATTACCTAGACTATATTGACTTTGGCAGGGACTTGCTGCTTCACAACTCTCCTTATTTAAGACTAAGTTCTCTAATGCTAATTTAAAAGAAGGGAATAATGTTAATGAAAATGATAAAGTCCTATGGAAATTTTTTGTAACAATATGACTAATAATTGAACCTGTTTCTCCCATCCCAGAAAATATGCAATGCTGGAACGAATTAAAGAACATAGAGGCAGGGTTTTCAGAGAAATCTATAATTATGTCTTTGATTTCTCTATGTCTTGAAGCATGTGGTGCATTCCACCCTACCCCTAAAGGTGAAAAAAATTTGAGTTTCCTGGTCATTTTAGTTTTATTTTCTTGAATTATTTGGCGGTGGAACAAACATTTGAGATTCAAGGTAATTGTTGTTTGAAGGGTAAATTTGGACCTCCAATTTTTCATATTTTCAGAAGAGAAAAAATTACATAAAGTTCTATTTTATCACCATGGAAAGCTTCAATCTCCTAGATGAGTTGAAACCTATTTCCCCTATTATTGAATATTCCAAATGCTACAACATAAAACTGGAAACTGTAAATTTTTCCCCTAATTGAGAGTAATTTGTTTCATTTATAATGCTTGTATTTTCAATTTAATGTTCCTAACAATGGATTTTATTGTAAGAATTTATTCCGGTTTTTATTTTTAATTGTATTGTCATTGCAGTTGAGTAAAATTATCAAGGGTGAGTTAGAATATGATGTTGAGGGTTATACTATTATTGTTTCCATTATAATTACAAGTATAGAGGTGGTCATATATGAGCAAGTTTGAGGCATTATTCATTTTTCACTTATCTATTTACCAATCAATTATTTCAATTCCCCCCTTTAGTTATTTCTATTATTTGTTTTCAGGGAGAAATAAATATTAGTGGCCCAAAGGACGTGGATTTTTTTTTGGAAAACAACATCCAAAATGGAAAATCTATGGCCATTATTCTCTAATGTGAATATTCATCCATCAGAGCACCTAAGATGTGAGTGGTATTCATATTACCAATTTTATTGTCTTTTATTACTCTTATAATTGATTTATAAATCTTGTTCCACCATTATTTGATATTATGTTCTTTTAGGCTCTTTAGATTTACTATTTAGTAATCAACGCTAAGGCATTAGTTTTTCTATGAGTAAAGAGTTTGTTTTTGTTGGCATTATGATACAGGTGTTGTCCTTGATGGAAACTCACACATATGACAGTTCATAGTGCAACAAGTTAACAACAAAGGATTACAGATCAGACTCCAGAGATTGAAGAAAGAGAAGTATACGCTGGTTCACTTTGTTAGAGTAGCATATACACGCAGGTGTACAGAACAAAAAGAGCGTATACGTATACACACACTTTCATAGAAGGAAAATCACGTATGGGATGGAAAACCAAGGTTTTGGTTCGAGGTATTTGATCCAAGGTATTTGGTTCGAGGTATTGGCCCTAGGTATTTGGTCCAAGGTATTGGTCCTAGGTGGTTTTGGTCCAAGTATTGACAAAGAGCCTAAATCTATATAAGGAGGAGAAGATCATAAGGCCAGGTGTGCAAGTATTGAATATCTTATCAAGTGTTAGATCAAATATGTAGGTTATGGGTTTCTGATGCTTTGCTTGATATGAATTAAGGATGCACCTATGTGGTTGATGATGCATGATGGATCGGAATAATAAGGCCTGAAATGTATTATCATTATGTGGTTTGATTGTGGATAGTCTAGATCTGAATACTGATGCATGTTTTATTATGTAAATGTTATGATCTGGGTATGGTTGAATTTTGGAATAGCTGTGAAGTTTTAAGTTAGTATTTGCAGATCTGTACGATGGTTCGCTTTGGTGAAAACGTATATACATGCTGGTTCGACACATCTAAGTAGCATATGCATTATGAAATATGATGTTTGAAGTTGCAGTTGGTTTTGGTTGTTGATGCAGAGTTCTAGTTTTGCTTTGTGTTCTGGTGAAAGTGTTCTGAATGTTCAAATTGATTGATTGTGATTTGCTTTAGTGATGATGGGTTTTTAGTGATTGATTCAGTTATGGTTGATTCAGAGATTGATGATTGAGTTTCAGTGATTGGTTGATACAAATGTATTTGATGGTTGTATTGCAGTGGTGATTGATTCTGAGCTTCAATATTGTTATGGAAATTGGATGAAACATGGCCTTTAGATTGTGGTGTTGTGTTCCAGGAGTATCTAGTCTAAAACTTCATGAAACGTGGTCCCTGGAGGAAGAGAGAAGGTCGACCTTCTGTAGTTTGGTGCCTACGTACTGGTAAACATATTGGATAGTACAAGAGCCAGGGCGTTGGAGCTCCCTTCCAGTAGTAGCTAGAAAACGAGTGAAGGTTGGAGCCTTCTGTAGGCTAGCGCCTACGTACTAGTAAATGGATCGGCTAATACAAGAGCCAGGGGGTTGAATCTCCCTTCCAGTAGCAACTGGAAAACGAGTGAAGGTTGGAGCCTTCTGTAGGTCGGCGCATACGTACTAGTAAACGGATCGGCTAGTATAAGAGCTAGGGGGTTGTAGCTCCCTTCTAGTAGAAGCTAGAGAACGAGAGAAGGTTGTAGCCTTCTGCAGGTGGGTGCCTGCGTATTAGTATGGTTCTGCACCAGTACAAGATTGTAAACAGGATTTTCTTATATTAAAAGAAGATAGGAGTAGGTGGTTTTTGTCCTGCATTGGGTTTCCACCTTAAATCTTGGTGTTCATGTGTGTTTCTTATGTGTGATGGTTTCTTTTGATATTTATGCACATGGTTACTATTTATATGGTGAATGAAGTACTGATGCATTGATTAAAGATCAACATATGATGAATTAATTGAATCATAAGTCTGTTGGATATACGCTGGTTTCTCTAAAGACAATTGCGTGTACACGCGAGTTACCTTCATTAAAGTAGCGTATATAAATTCGAGTATGAAAAGAAAAAGTTATTGAGTTGATAAACACTGATTCACCCCCCCTCTCAGTATTATTTCCAACAGTTTGAACTCTAGTAAAGAAGTTTCATTTAGTTGAAAATGTCAAGGGATATTCCCTATATGTATGTAGGTGTTTAATACAAAATAAGTTAATGTTCGAAGTCTAATTTGAAAGAAAGAAGGAAAAAAAGGTGCAAAAACAAACCTTGTTTATTTTGTATTTATAGTATGTAATAAATAAAGGAGGGGAAAAACCCAAAAACAAACCTATTTTTTTTATCTCTTTATATTAAATAGATATTAAGTATCTATTTGCTCAGAGAGATGGATTTATATTAGTTTAGATTCATTTTAATCAATATCCAATATTTAGAAAAATTCCAAAACATCAAAATTTTATTTTTTTGCCGCTTAAAAATATCATGCTTAAAATCAATATTGAGAGTCTAATTTTACTTTAATTTTATTAGTGTTAGAATTATAATGTTATTAACATTACAAACATAATGTGACATGCATTGAGATCTCCTCAAATGGCTCCTTTCAAACAAATAAGCATAATGCCTTCTTCTTGATTGTTAAATTATCATATATTATGTTTTCTCTACTTGTTTCTTTCAAAAAAATGCTATCAAACAAATCTATTAAACAAAGTCAAGAATACTTGGATAGATTGTCTGTTCATTTTCCTTTTGCTAAAGTAGTTGATTTCCTATTTTAAAAATTGTCACTGATTATTCTGATCTAGACTATTTAAAATGTGTGTGTGGGTATATATATATATATCTAATGTGTTTTCTCCCAATTATTTCTAATTCAATTCTTAGAAGGGTTTATTGGAATTTTCAAATTCAAAATATTTTTGTTTTGATCCCATCTATCATCTTTAATCATCATAAAAAATAGGACTACATTATGATGTTATCAAGCAGTTCTATTTTTTATTTGTAAGAGGTAGGTCACCTATTCATATGCACATAAAATGCTTACATTCTTTCTGAGAACTCAATCAGGAAACCCTCATGTTGCTTCCGGATAATGTTTTGTCAAGTTCGGAAGCTTAAGCAATATCATGTTTAAAATTGAAAATGTTTATGTGCCAATTAAACAAGACAAAACATTAATGGAGATAACTTGGCCCCTGTCCACTATATTAATATGAGTGAGAGAAAAAAAGAAACCATAGCTTCAGAGATAGAGGTGGGCCAGAGTGACCTTGTGCTAATTATCATCGTCTTCAAGGGAAATGGGTTGCTGGGAATACTCTCCAACCTTGTGTTTTCAGTGTCCCTTGTGTCTTAGTTCTTAAAGGTCCTTTGGTGTCTTGGTTCCTTCTTTATATATCATTGAATTTCTATATTAATTTTTGGGGGATTCAAAAGAATTACATTCTAGAGGTATGTATATTCATGGATCCCATATGAGAACGTGCAGTGGATTTTGTGTTGGCTCAATCATGTCCAGTCTCTTTGTTGAATTACCTACTCTACATGATTTTGATTTTTAATCATCATAGCAGTTATAATGCCCATTTTTGTCAATTTTTAATATATCTATATACAATTTTTAAGTTCTTCAGTGATTTCTTTCATCTCTAATTGTATTAGAGGAACCATAGAAAATGGGGACTTTGGTTTTATACATTGGTTAGTCTCAAGTTTAAGTAATTGACTTTGATGTTATTTTTTAGGTGGTCAAGTGTATTGGCCCTGTGAAAGTTTTTTCCTTGTTCTATTTTTTTTTGTTCTACATCTATTAGATAGTTGTTTGTGCTAGCCAAGCTAGTGAAACCTACACGACTTTACAAAGTTTAATAATTTAATTAAAGTTTTAGAATTTAGAATTTATAAAGTTTCATGGTCTAATTATTTAAAGGGTGCTAGCTCAATGGAAAAACACCTGCTTTACAAGTAGGTGGTTGTTGGTTTGATTCCATCGTGCTCTAATATTCATATGTAATAGATGCAAATTGAGATGCAATGTTGGATGCAAAAACAAATGCAAAAGTGGATGCAAAAAATGGCTCAAAATTGAATGTAACATTAGACACAAAATGGGATGTAAAGGTGGACACAACACATGGCTTAACATAGGATGCAAATATAGATGAAAATTTGGATGCTCAAAAGGATGTAAAATTGGATGCAAGAAATGGTGTTAAAAATGATGCAAAATTGCAGCAAATGATGCAAAATATGGTGCAAAATGGGATGCAAAAAAGGGAGACAAATCAAACATAAAAGTGGACGTAAAAAATGGTCCAAAAAAAGATGAAAAAATGGGCACAAAAATGGATGCAAAATTTGGTGCTAAATAAAATTCAACATATGGTGCAAAGATAGGCACCAAATATGGTGCAAAACTAGATGCAATAATAGGTACAAAATTAGAAGCAAAAACTAGTGTAAGACTAGATGCAACCCCTGATGTAAGACTAGATGCAAAAACTGACACAAAATGGATGCAAAAAATGCACTAAATTGGATGCAAAAGACAATGTAAACTTGATGTAAATGATGGCACAAAAATGGAAGCAAAGAATGACACAAAATAGGAAGCTAAAAATGATGAAAAAAGATGCAAAAAATGGCACAAAACTAGAAGCAAAACTTGTCATAAAATCATATGCAAATCTTGGTGCAAAATTTGACACAAAAAGTGATGTATAATCTGGTGTAAAAAAGGATGCAAAATCTAGCGTGAAAAAGGATGCAAAATTAGGTGCAAAAAAGGACACTTTAAAAAATGTACAATAGAGCCAAATTTAGCGCCAAGTTTCTCATCCCAATTGTAAAAAAATCCACTAAAATATGGCGCTAAATTTGACGCAAAAAATGGTGCAAAACTAGAAGAAAAACTTGTCATCAAACGAAATCCAAATCCTAGTTCAAAATTGGAAGGAAAACTTGTCATAAAACATGGTGAGAAACTAGATGAAAAAAGTGGTGCAAAATTAGACGCAAAACATGACACAAAACTGAGTGCAAAATCTGATGCAAAATATGGTGGAAAAAAGGATGCAAAATCTGGCACAAAAAATGATGCTTAAAAAATTGTACAATAGATCCATATTTAGCGATAGGCTACTCATCCCAATTGGGAACAAAAATGGACTAAAATCTGGCTTTAAATCTGGCGCAAATTGCTTGTTTTGTTGTAGTGTTTAGAGATGGTAAATTTCATAAACAAGAAATAAAATATACACAATGAAGAATAAATAAATCACACAAATACACACACAATAATTTACATGGTAAAACCATGACAATGTGTCAAGGAAACCTTCACGGGGAAAGGGATTGGAATTCTTATTACTCAAGGTAAAAAATGACTCTCAAACATTACATCAAGCTTTCTAGGAAACATCATTTTAATATGAAGACTTCATTACATAAATTATAACTTCTTGTGGTTACACAATTGCCTTAACAATAAAACCAAATTACTAATCTAATTACATTTGCAACAATTATTTATTTATTTTCATTATTTAACAATCTCCACCTTGACAACAATTTTCCTAATCCCTTGCCTATGCCCATTGATAATATTTTCTACAAGCCAAGAGAATACAAACACCACCGCAACTTCTCTACTAATATTGGTTTCATGAACATGTCTACACAATTCTTCTATGTGTGGACCTTCTTGAGAGCTATTTTGCCTCCATCCATTACATATATTACAAAATGGTACCTAACATCAATATGTTTAGTCTTGATGTGATACAATGTATTAGTAGCCAAATGAATAGAACTTTGATTGTCTCATAATACATTCACTTTCTCCTGCATGCTTCCAAGCTCATCAAGTAGACCTTTCAACCAGACTACCTCTTTATAGGCATCTGAAGTAGCTATATACTTTGCTTCACTAGTGGACAAAGCAATTGTTTCCTGAATCTTTGACATCCAACTAATTACTCCACCTGCAAGATTAAATACATATCCTGTATTAGATATCGTCTTGTCCAAGTCGCCAACATAATCAACATCAACATAACCACAGACTAGATCTCCATAACCATTAAATATGATACAATGGTCACTTGTGCCTCTCAAATATTGAAGCACCCATTTCACTGCTCGTCAATATTCTTCTCCCGGATTTTCCTGCATGAACCTGCTGAAAACTCCAACTGCATGCAAAATGTCAGTTCTTGTAGATACCACCACATAGATTAAGTTGCCTACTGCATTTTCTTATGGTACATGAGACATATACTTCTTTTCATCATTAGTTCTAGGACTCAAACCTAAAGAAAGCTTAAAATGGGAAGCTAAAGGAACATTAACATGTTTCACATTGTTCATACCGAACATTGCAAGTATTTTCTCTACATACTTTTGTTGTGATAACTAGAGCTTTCCATTTTTCTTGTCTCTGTGTATATCCATGCCCATGATATGTTTTGCAGCTCTAAGACCCTTCATATCAAACATCCTAGAAAGTTGAACCTTTAACTTGCTGATCTCTTCCATGCTTTTGCTTGTAATAAGCATATCGTCAACGTACAAAATAAAGATAATGAATATATCACTGAAACTTTTGAAGTACACACAATGATCATATTCACTTCTAGTAAAGTTTTGGCTCACCATGAAGGAGTGAAACTTCTTGTACCATTTCTTGGGAGACTACCTCAGGACATACAATGATTTCCTGAGCTTGCAAACTAATCTCATGTTGCGACCTTGTACAAAACCTTCTAGTTGTTCGATATAAATTTCCTCATCCAAATATCCATGAAGAAAATTTGTTTTAACATCTAACTATTCTAACTCAAGGTCAAGTAATATAGTTAGTACTAACACCGTACAAATATAAACAAGTTTTACAATTGGCAAAAAAATATCATGAAATTCAATACCCTTTACTTGAGAGTACCTTTTTTCTACTAGTCTCTCATTATATATTTCAATACTTCCATCAAAATTTCTATTCAATTTGAAGACCCATTTGCGTCCGACATCACTTCTTCCTTTACGAATCTCTACAAGATCCCATGTTTTTTTCTTGGCTAAGGAATCCATTTCCTCTTCCATAGCCTTCTTCCATTTTTCACTATCTGCATCATCCATTGATTCCCGATAACAAAAGGGTTCCCCATCATCAGTAATCAATGCAATACATGAAGCAAAATATTCATACCTCTTGGGTGTTCTTCTTTCCCTTGTAGACCTTCTAAGAGTGACTATTTGTTCAACTTATGCACCTTCCTTTATCTCTTATTCATCTTTTTATTCAGAAGTTTCTTCCTTCCGACTTTCTAAAAAAAGGTTGAGTCTCCAACTGAATTTGTTGATTCGGTGATCCTTGTTCCTGTTTAACTTTTTCAACATTTGATTTTAGAAGAGAATGGTCATCAAACATTATGTCTCTACTAATGACTATCTTATACAAAGAAAGATCCCACATCCTGTATCCTTTAACATCATCGTCATACCCAACAAATACATAACATTTTGATTTTGGGTGTAACTTAGAATGTTGAATCTTTGGAATAAGAGCATAGGCATTACAACAAAAAATTCTTAAATATGAATAATTAAATGACTGACCCGACCAAATTTCTTCAAGAATTTCAGAATTAATAGCAATTGAAGGTGATTTGTTTACCAAATAACAAGCAGTGGATACTACTTTTTCCCACAACTCCTTATATAGATTAGCATTGCTGATCATGCTTCTGGATCTCTCTGTAAGAGTCTTGTTCATACGTTTAACAATTCCATTTTACTGAGGACTATAGAAAATAGTTTTGTGTCTAACAATCCATTCTTGTAATGTTCCAAACTGAAATTTACAACAAATAACAGAGACATGTACAAGTAAGCAACAACAATAAACAAATTCCAGATATGCACATCAAAATACAGAAAAAATTGAGCCAAACAACTGAGCCATTTTATAAATACATAAATTTAAGTACATAAATGGCAAGGAATGATAACACTTGGGCCTGCTATGCAAGCTACAAAAAACCCAGGTGAGATATCACTAATCCAACTATTGGTAATGGCTCCCAAAAAATATATGCCCTGCCAATTGATCTGAAATCTATAGGATTGATTATTTGATCAATTGCACCAGTTAACTAAAGTTGCACATGTGTGGGTGAAAACGGAAAATTAAGTGATGTTTATGCCTTAATCATCAAAATTAAAGAACCGAAAGTGAAGAATTAATAACAGAAACTAAAGATGAAAATAATAGCAAACATTGGTGATAGAGTTCGTCCCTCTAGACTACATCTCCGGGTCCGCTTCAAATGTGCGACCGTTTTATTAGGAATGCTTCAAAGAGTTTCTTTACATGAGATTTCGCCAAATGATTTATGCTCATAGACACTGTTGGTTACTGTAGAAAGAAAGCCTTCTATTCCAACTTTCCAACTCTTGGTTCCGTTCTTGAAAAAGCCCAAGGATGGACAAGAAAGACTCAAAATAGAATCTGTAGGCATATACCAAAACTCTAACTCTGAAGCTCCATTCAACTCCTGTCACTCGAAACTGAAGCGCAACTTTTGCCCTAGATTTTCTTGCTTCCTTCCTAAAAGGTTTTGCCTCTAAATTTGAAAAGGATTTGATAGGATTTGGAATGCCTCTCTCCTTCTCCTTGACAAGGCTAGATTACCACCACCTCTCTACAAGGCTATCATTTCCTTCCTCTCTATGCTTCTTCACTCGATCCATTTATAAGGTGGAACTAGGCTAAGTTTAGGAAGTTTTTTTAACAAATTGTATGGTGGCCAAATGAAATGGCTCGCTGCTTCAATATATAACCAATATGGTTTACAAACTTTATTATAAACCCTTTTGTATTGGATCGATGCTAACAAACACCATAGAACATTAACATATGTTCTAACTTTGGTGCATCATTTAACAAATTACAATGGCACATAAATTAATACATATAAACCATTTAACAAATTTCAATTCGGTGCATATAAAATGAAAAACATGGCATGGAATATAGTTCGCATATGGTTTTAAACCACCACACATATATCTATCCAAATGTGGTGCATAACCAAAGTTTTAAACCTTGAACCATAACTCTGACTGTTTCGCCATTAACTTTGGAGCTTGAACCTGTCGACATGTGACATGGTAGCTTCCAGCTATTAGGCTTGCTGTGGTCCAGTGTTTGGTGGTCAAAACAACACATTCGCTGCTCAGATACACCATGTGATTGATGTTATATGGTTGTCTGCCCACATATGCACTATGCCGACCGTGAACTGACCTCGCTGCAGTAGCATGACATGTCAATAACAACCCCGACGGTCTTTACTGAATTGACTCATCTCTGCCACCTGTGACCAATGTACATTCATACTCGACGTTGAATTGTGGCACAATGACTCAACACTGTGGCAGTTTTGACCTGCACCATAACACTTCTACACTTGTGGCTCCAACGGTGCTGACATGGTAACTAACCCCTGACAGTTTCACGTTGGACTGATTTGACCTCCGTTGTCGTTTAAACCACTCCGCCACATGGATGCCAACTATGCTTTGTACCATTCGTACATAGGACTCTGCTCCATACTGTTTAACATAATTTTTTACACCATAGTGGTTTCACCATAATATTTAACATATGCACTTAGGTTTTTAATACTCCGTCATGTATATAGTTCTACTCCCAAACATTGAAAATTATGCGCCCACTATGAACTTAGGTTTGTAACCATAGAGTTATTTACATGATTCTTGCGCCCTCCATATGGTATTTGCACCATAGTTTATCAATAAAGTTTTCTTTAAAAACTTAATAATGTGCCTATAAATTAAAATATGCACCTTCATAGTGCTAGGATAACACAATATACCATGTGTTCTTGAAAAACCCATCACAACCCAAAAAACTCACCATTCATCTTGAGATATGCACCAGAGATGAATTATGAACCAAATCTCAGAAATCTCACCATCACTGGAGATGTGCACTGATTGTTTAATTTGATGCCACATGTTGATCTTTATAAATGCCACATGGCCAACAAGGCCCCTTTGGTACCCAAACTTTGACAAATGTTTTCTCCATCACCCGGAGGCCAAATGCAAATCCGAAGATACTACTGGAATCAGCATGTCAAGCTCTTTGACCTAACACTTCTTTTGCAAGAAACTGAGATGGTGAATTCTTGCACAAGCCAAAAATAGTTTTTCTACCTAGGACCATCTTGGTCATCAGAGGTAAACCAAACTTCAACTTGATTCACAAGATCCATTTTTGATCCTAGAAAATCTTTTCCTTGTGATTCCTTAAAGAATTACATATTAAGTTTGCATTTAACCATGAAATTACAAGTGTATAAAGAAGAGGAAGAGAAGAATAGCAAGTCACACATAAATGACACAAGATTGGTATCGGAGTTCATCCAGGAGGGACTACGTCTCCGGGCCCTACTCGAATTAGTGGGGAGGCCTTGTTTTCATTAGATGGAAAAATAATGAAAGTACATCAAAAGTCAAAATGACGACCTTATACCTCCAAAATTGAAGAAGCCTGAAAATTTCAAATCTCTGATGGAGAAACAGACAACATCATTGAGTTCATGGCATCGAGAAATGTTGAAGCCATATAAAATTTGTTGAAAACTGATAAAGTGAAAATATGGCCCCCTGGAGAAATTGCTCAGATCATGGTTCCGACCCCCTCTCTGCACTGCTCAGGGTTCTGCCTACATATAAATCCATGCCCACTCCTAGCCTCCTCCCAACACACTGTGCAAAAAAGGTTGAAATATGTTTTGGTGGGCTGATTAAACAAGAACTACCGTTAGCGCTTTGGAAAAATTTGGAAATTTGTTGAGGAGGGGTTAGGGGATCAAATCCCGCCCCTCCCTTTTAATGCAATATGGTTACCATTTTTGTTTTAAATAGGAGGAGGGTTCGCTGTTTTGGTGGCCCGATCCCCTCACCTCCGCCATGATTTTTGTGCCCCCCACTATTAGTATGTGATCGTTGTGCGGCTCCGGGATGGTGGGGTCATTGCCGCCCACCCTACTATATTAGTTATGGTGGTTGAGGGAGGCCGGCAGGGGTCATGGCCCATCGACCCATAGTTAAAAAAAATTGTTTTATACGTTGGGTATTGGGGGGTGGTGGGGTTGGTGGCCCACCACCCCAAAAATATATATTTTTTGTTTTATAAAAAGTCCATGGCCTTTTTTGAAAAATTGGAAAAATGACCGAAGGGACAATTTAAACAGGCCACAAATTTGCTCGAAATCTGGCCCAAGTTGGCCAGAATTCGGTGGCCCGATTTTTCCAAATTGCTGCCTCCTTAAGCCTGCCCAGTCACCCAAGTCAACCTTGAACTTTGACTGCTCCTAACTTTTACATATGGACTCGGTTTGACGAACCATTCACACCACTGTGATCACGACGACGAGATCTTCAACATGAACCTGGTTCGAGCACAATCCAAGAACTTTTATTTTTGACCCTTCCTGAGCCCTCTTGGACTTCTGCATGTGTCTGGAGCCACCTGGATCAATCCTCCCCACTAAGGAGCTTTTGGACCCCAAAAGCATTTACACTTAGCACACTGTTTGTGTCCTTTTCAATCCACACTTTCAATCACCTGCATGCGAAACTAGTACATTCTTTGCAATCATGCACACCACACATGACTTAACAACCCTTCCTTGCCAAGAGTTTATAGCACACACTCCTTGGCCAAGGATTACATAAAAAGTAATCAATACCTCAACTACTAATAAAGAAAGGCCAAAATATCATCATTGCGTTTTGAAGTGATAGGGAACACACCATCACTTTTACATTTACTTGCAACATATGATTTACAATGGTGGCCATAACAAGCTACTACCTTAAAAAAACCAACTTAATAAAGCAGACCACTGTGAATGGGGTGGATTCATTTGTTGAACATGTTCACCTTTTGACTCCTCTAGCGATGTTTCTAGAGCATGGAGCATTGGACACATGGTTTGTTGGTGTCCCTCTTTGTTGCAGTGACTACAAATATTCTTCTTCCTCCAAACTTTTGGGGATGCCTTGGGGCGCTTTCCCTTGGTGTTCCTTCGATAAGTGTTCATGGGGCCCTCACTATCGCTATACTGTGAGGAGGGAATTTCATCGTCTATCGTTTTCTAGTTACTAACTGTATTTGAGCTTTCTCCCATTTCCTTTCTGACGTATCCGAGTCCTCCATGACCTGACAATTCCTTGACTTCAATGGGTTTTACGATGCCTTGGCCTTTGATGCCGAGGCCCTTTCCCTGATACCCCATCTTCTTCAATAGTTTGGATCCAATCCCTGTAGTATGTTTTTCAAAAGCATCGAATTCATCATCATAAAAATCATATGAAATCGGGGAATCGCTTTTTACCTCTGATAGTGATGCTACAACTTTTCCAAGGCCTCATCCTTGGCTTGCAACTGGTGTAGTAATCTTTGTTTTTATTCCCTTGCCTCCTGTAGAAGCCTCCTTAGCTCAACATTCTCTGCTTGGATGTGGTGGTTGATCTCCTCAAGTTCTCGGAGTCCTGCTGCGGGGAGTGACCTTTTCATTATGTCTGTTGAAATCCTTGATTCATGGCCAGAATCAAACCCCAAATCTATGGGTCCTCCTACTACAATCCCAAGGGCTACAAGCTTTGTTTCATTGTCTCAATTAGACCCCAAGTCAATGGGCATACCTCGTGAAAATCCCGCAGCTGTGACCTTCTCATATTCCTCTGACTCAGAATCTTGGTTTTCCTGCACAGTGGTGATGACCTTTTGCTTCCCCTTTCTATCATTCCTTTTAGTTCTCAGCTCAGGGTGCATCTTCCAACAATTTTCTTCGTCATGCCCCTCTTTCTCACAATGTGTACAAGGGGGTTTTTCTCCCCTTCTCTTGGCTACTACGGTTCTTCTGGGTGGTCATCTCGTTCATGTGTTCCCCTGTTTTCCAGATGAATGGCCTTTACACTGGCCGAGTCAATGGTAGTAGGTTCAAACAATAATAATGAATGTCTAATGTAACTATGTAATGATCCAATATACTTAGTTACTACTTCAGGTGAGTCAAATGTAATGCCCAAATTAAGTGCTTGTTTTCTAAACTCCTCGGTAAAGCTTTGAACATCCTGACCTCTGCCTTGCCATAAGTATTCCAATCCATTAAGGTTTTTTGTTTATAACCCAAGGGATAAAATTATTATTTTAATGCAGAAATGAAACTAGGCCATGAGGCAAGAAGAATAACCACATTCTTACTGCTTCACAATTTGCTCTCCCACCAGACGAGAGTGGTGCCACTCAGCTGAAGAGAGGCCAACTAAATCTTTTCCTCATCCTCTACGATCTGTTGAATCCTGTAGTAGATCTCAACCTGCCTAATCCAGTTATTAAGCTTTTCTACATTATTTTCACCGTTATACATGGGAATATCAAATTTGGCATCTACATTAAGGAAATATTTCTTAGATGCGCCCCTTGAATTTCTATGATGATGGTGATGAGAGGAAGAAGAAATTTCACTCATGGAAGGAGAAGGAGGTGGATCTCCTCCATCATCTCTGTGCACTGAACCTTGTTCTTCTGGAACATTTTCCCCTATACTATCAAGTTTTTCAAGTGTTGAGAACATCTTCTCAACACGATATGCCATCGTGTAGAAAGTCTTGCGAAAGTTTACCTCCTCTTCATATCGAACATCATTCTCCTCACCCATGTTTCTCCTTCGACGTGCACATCCCACTTCGGGATCAAAAGACTTTAGTTTCCCTTTGCCTCTTCGGAGCCTGTTTCTTGTTAGCATACAAACATGCAATTCACATCTACAAGGACTGCTCTGATACCACTTGATCCCAAAAAATATTTTCCTTGTGATGCCTTAAAGAATTACATATTAAGCTTGCATTTAACCATGAAATTACAAGTGTATAAAGAAGAGGAAGAGAAGAATAGCAAGTCACGCATAGACGACAAAGGATTGGTATCGAAGTTTGTCCAGGAGGGACTACGTCTCCGGGCCCTGCTCGAATTAGTGGGGAGGCCGTGTTTCCATTAGATGGAAAAATAATGAAAGTACATCAAAAGTCAAAATGACGACCTTATACCTCCAAAATTGAAGAAGCTCGAAAATTACAGGTCTTTGATGGAGAAACGGATAGCACTGTTGAGTTCGTGGCATTGAGAAATGCTGAAACCATATAAAATTTGTCGAAAACTGACAAAGTGAAAATCTGGCCCCCTGGAGAAATTGCTTAGATCATGGTTTCGGCCCCCTCTCTGCACTACCCGGGTTCCACCTGCACAGAAATCCATGCCACTCCTGGCCTCCTCCTGGAGCACTGTGCAAAAAAGGTTGAAATATGTTTTGGTGGGTGGATTAAACAAGAACTACTATTGGCGCTTTGGAAAAATTTGGAAATTTTTTGAGGAGGGGTCGGGGATCAAATCCCACCCCTCCCTTTTTATGCAATATGGTTACCATTTTGTTTTAATAAATGGGAGAATCCATTGTTTTGCTGGCCCGCTCCCCTAACCTCCGCCATGATTTCCGTGCCCTCCAATATTAGTACGTGACTGTTGTGCGGCTCAGGGGTGGCAGGTCATGGCCGCCCACCCTACTATATTAGTTATGGTGGTTGAGGGAGGGCTGATGGGGGTCATGGCCCGTCGACCTATAGTTAAAAAAAAAATTGTTTTATACGTTGGGTATTGGGGGGTGGCGGGATTAGTGGCCCACCACCCCAAAAATATATATTTTTTGTTTTATAAAAAGTCCATGGCAATTTTTAAAAAATTGGAAAAATGACCAAAGGGGACAATTTAAACAGGCCATAAATTCACCCGGAATCTAGCCCAATTTGGCTAGAATTCGGTGGCTAGATTTGTCCAAATTGCTGCTTCCTTAAGCCTACCTAGTCACCCAAGTCAACCCTGAACTTTGACTGCTCCTAACTTTCGCATACGAACTCGGTTTGACGAAACATTCACACCACTGTCATCACGACGACGAGATCTTCAACATAAACCTGGTTCTAGCACAATCCAAGCACTTTTATTTTTGATCCTTCCTGAGCCCTCTTGGACTTCTGCATGTGTCTGGAGCCACCTGGATCAATTTTCAATCACAACTCCAAAAAAAAAGGACTTTTTGACCTCCAAAAGTTTTCTTACAAATACGAGTTCATTAGAAACATGCATCATAATAAAAAGAAATCATCTGAATCCTAGTTATAGACTTGACTAGGCCTATTGAGGAGATGACTATTTACAGACACACATTTATACATATGGCATATAATCTACCCAATTCCAAGTAGGAGACCGTTATGGAGACTTACATTCCTCTACTCTAGGTTCTTTTTCTATCTCTTGCTCTGCTGGTGTTGTTGTTGTCTCTCAGAGCAACATCGGACATGCACTTTTCGAGTGTCCTCTTAGTGTACATTTAGGACAAACTCTTTCTCTAGAGTTTGTACTAGCTATCTTTTTGCTGGATTTTCCTAAACTCTGTCTTGATGATGCAGAGTCCTTGTCTAACTGAAGTAAAGTCTTCCCGGGACATTTCTTTACTTATAGCGATGTATTATCTTTCCGTGGTTGACTCTTTGTAGCACCTATTTTTTGTTGAAAATATTTTGCTTCCATCATTCTTCTACAAAATGTGAATTACTACCACAAAAGGTACATGGATAAATCCTTTTAATAACTTTTAACATAAATTTGTGACTTAAGGACACATTCTCGTAGAGTGATTCATCTATTTACCTTTATGGTCTTGGAACTTCTTCGGCACCAGGTCGGGGTGTAGGGACCAATATCAATCTGCAATGTGACCTCTCTTCTTGCAATAGTCACATATCGATTGATCATAGCCCAAGCCTTCATGTTTTGGCCTTTCCTGCATGGAGATTGGTTTGAGCTTACCTTGACCATGCTTGCGAGTCCTTGTCCTTGCTGATATCCCATCTTGTTCATCAGCGACATACCCATTCCTTTGGTATGTCTTTCAAATGCTCCAATCTCTTGATTGCTGGAAATCACATCCTTCTTCGAATCATTTCTTGGTGATGTTGGAGTATAAGGAGGGTCCTCATAAGATGAGGAAAAGGTTCCGACTGCTTCTACTGATTGTCCTTTTCGAGTCATTGATAGAGATGCATTGTCTTCATCTTCCTGATGAAGAGGTGAGATTTAGTTTTTCCCTTCAGTAAATGAACTTCGAACTGATGGACTGCTTCTCCTTTGACTCTTCTATTGGCTTGAGCGGGCTTGACCCAGGTTTGAAGTTAATTAGCCAAACAAATCCCTGTACTATTGGCCCTTTCGACAACAGCCTGCAGAGCGCGATCTAAGGTCTCACTTGAAGCAGTATGGGGTGATGCTAGAACCAGGTTTCTGCACCCTTGAGATGTCTGAGGGGTCGGTTTAGTCCAACTGTAAATACCTTCGCGTAGGTTACTTCACGCACTATCCTGGCTTGCGAGGCCTTGACGATCTATTATAATCACCTTCATGTAGCCGTAACCAGGGGCTAAGGTGATTTCATGTTGCCCTAGCAGCGATCTGCGCTACTTCCCCAAGTTATTCCATGGATCTTACTTATCTTCTTATAACAGTTAGTTATCTTCGCGTAAACAGATACTTAATCTTATATTCACTTTATCAACACATTCATATAATTTTGTGCATCATATAAACAATAGAAATGCAATTTATATCTGATATATTCAATGCACAAAACAGGAAAAAGATACACATAAATGATGTAAAACTTCTCTTTATTTCTTCTCCAAAGGTTAGAGATTCAACCTGCCCTACGCACTCAGCTGTAGGGGTCCGCGCACTCAGCTGTGGACTACTAGGCCTCTGCACACTCAACTACAAACCTTCTCCTACTCTACGACCCAAAGACTCGACTCTACTCTTAGATAAGACTCAATTCTTCATCATCAGAACTTACTAACTTATTTTATTTACAACTTAGAGCCTCGCTCTATTTATAAAATCCCATGGTCCGCGAACCATGATTTCTAAAGTCGAAATTACATTAAAAAGATGAGGGCGGACAACCCTATGACTCATTTATAATCTTCGCGCTCCGCGCCCACATAACGCAGAGTTTTTACATCAGATTTAGTCAAAATTTGGGCTTTAAGCCCCAAACTTGCCTTGGGGGATCCCGCACCCAATAGGCCCCCAACACAAACATCGTGACTCACCCTCAAGTCACTCTGTCGGTGCAGAGATCTTCACGTGGAGACCTCCCAACTCTGTCTGAACTGCTACAAGATCGACAACGCACTGAGCAGCTGCCTGCAGTATCTCCTGCATCTGCTATAGAGACTAATGTACTGCTTCCTTGTATCTGCTCTTACGTTCCTTGCTTCTGTTTATAGTCCGGCACCTCCTTTCAGATACTTGGAGCACTAAGACTATCCTTCGGTGGGCTAGTTAGATAGCCAGCCCACCCGTGTATGGCTTCAACCGACTGCCATTCACTCTTCATGGGAAAGGTTCTCCATTTAACTTACCACCAACCGCACCGTGCCTCCATCTGTGACTTCTTTAATAACATACAGTCCCAACCAATGCATTCTGAATTTTCCCAAGAATTTATCAAACATACTATCATACAGTAACACCAAATCATTCACCTTGAAGGTGCGTAACTTAATATGTTGATCGTGCCATGCCTTTTCGCGTTGCTTTTGTACCTATTGGTGAAATCCAGCCAAAAATCGTTCTTCCTCAAGTTCCTCCAACTGTGCGAGTCTTTCCACTAGGTCTCCACGGTTTGTCATACCTATGAGAGCTACTATGCGTAGACTAGGCATGATGTATTCCATCGAAATTATGACTTCCACTCCATAGACCAGCCAGAAAGGTGTCTGTCCCGTAAATTTCTTACATGTCGTCCTATAGGTCCATAATATTGCAGGTATGCGCAAATCCCAATCACTTCGTTGTGTGTTTCATACTTTGGTCAGCACAGTCTCCAGTACTTTGTTAAATGCTTCTATTGTCCCATTGGCTTATGGGTGATACGGTGTGCTTTTTTGATGATACACCTGAAACTCTTCTGTCAGTGTGCTAATCGTCTCATTCAGGAAATGTGTACTGCGGTCGCTCATCAAGATCTTTGGACATCCAAATCATGTCAATACATGTTCAATCATAAGCTTTGCGGCTGTAGAAGCTGTGCAATCTTTTACCGGCTGCGCTTCTACCCAACGAGTCAGGTACTCCATCGCAGTGATAATATATCTCGTGCCCATTTTTCCTTGAGGTTTGATAGGTCCTATGAAGCCGATCACCGACTTTTCAAAGGGCTGCAGTTTTATTTGCGGATTCAAAGGCATCTCGTCCCTCCACGATGGTTTACCTGTTCTTTGACATACATCATAGGCCTTGCAATGTGCTTTTGAATCTTGATGAAGGGTCGACCACCACAACCCTGCACGAAGAATATTCTGTGCGGTCGCTCTCCCTGCATAGTGTCCTCCCGCAGCGCCCCCATGCGGGTCCGCGAGGATATGGCTTCATTCAAATTTAGGTACATACCTTCACAATATCTCATCATTGCCCATCTTATATAGGTGCTTCACAATGACAGAAAAATCTGCCGCCCGCACCACTAGTTCCTTCTTCTGCTGGACGGATTACTCTCTCTTCTTCAAAATTTCCATCCGCTACATGCATAGCAAAGAGCTGTGCGTCGGGTAATCCTTCCTCCATACTAGTAGGTTCTTCTCCTATCTCAATGCACGACAAGTGATCCGGTCCTGCGTTCAATCATCCAGGTTTCACAACAACTTCAAAATCATATTCTTGGAACAACAACAGCCATCTGCATATGCGCCCCCCCAACATAGTCTTATTTACTGTTGAAAATAGCAACAAGAAATGCTAAATATAGAAGTGCTAAAAATAGAATTACTATAAATAGCATTCCAGGATACATTCCAATTTTAGTTAGTCCCTGAACTAAAATTCGAATGTGATCTTAGCAGTTGTTTGAAAAATAATTAATTAATTCATGTTGAGTTAATTAGTTGGAGAAAATCAAACATGAAGTCTATGTGAAGACATGAAACAACTATCCCTTTGATTGAGGAAATTATCCCTTAATTAAGGAGATTAGGATGAGTTGTACTTTGAGTTGTAATTAGTTAGCTCAGTTAACTGAGTTAAGTCCAGTTAGATTAGTTCCAACAATTTGTGGAACTGATTGTGAGTTTAGTTAGTTAATGCATGCATGCATGTAACTAATGTACTTCATATAACTGAATATTCTCTCATAAATAACTCATGCATGTCAGTTCAGTCAGAGACAGGGTTGAGATCAGATGATGGGACAGTGTACTATCAGTTGCAAGAATATTCCAATAAGGATATCTCTTGCATGCAGAAAGAATTCATTCCTTGGAGATTGCACAATTACTTTTGAGTTTGGTGAGTTGTGTGAGAGGAGAATTCACATAGGTGGCAACCATAGGACCCAGGAGAAACTGCGCAAGGAAAAAGGAGGCTTGGAGGACTAAGGGAAGGCATATGTTGTGTCTATTCAGTCTATGAGCAGCATTGAGGGATTGTACTGAGAGCTGGATAGATTATGAGCTAAAGATTTGTGTAATTTGGAGATATTTCCACTTGTATGATAATACAGATAGCGGGTTTTTAGCTAAGGCTTTCCCCAGAGTATTCTTCTATGTTCATGTGTGATTGATTTCTCATTCTCTGTTATATGTGTTCTATTTGATCTTGCTCAAAATCGATTAAGCTTCCGCAAGTTTGTTTGAGATCGAGTATTTTGCTTTAGTATATTGCATTATTAGGTGATATATAGTGGGAAATTCTACATGGTATCAGAGCAAAGGTGATTGAAGCGAAGAACAATATACAAAGAAGGGAGAAGTTCAAAGTTTAAAGTTCTTGATTATAGAAATCGAATTCTTATCACATCTCAAATTTCACCAATGGCGTTCAACGGTTTGAGACTCAAGTATGCCCTAGATGGCAGCTCGAATAATATACCCTAGAAGGATCGCATGGAAGCGGTATTAGAGGACAACAGTTTGAAGGACTTCATTGATCAAGAAGTCCCCAAGCCAGCAGCTGCTAATGCCCAAGAATTGCCGGAATGGAAGAAATGTGTGGCTAGAGCAAGGAGGATTCTTCTAGAGGGAGTTTGAGACCACATTGTCTCGAGTCTCCATGGGAAGGAGACACCATTTTCAATGTGGAAAACATTGAAGGATCTATATCAGAACATTAGCAATTAGAGGAAGCTGGTGCTGAAAGACAAGCTTTGGAAAATCAAGTGTGAAAAGGGCGACACGATCTCTACATATCTGAACAAGTTCACCACCTACAGGGATGAGATTGGAAGTGTAGGAATCACGACAGCCGATGATGACATGGTGAGTCTTACTCTCCTTGGTCTTCCTAAGAGTTGGCATAGCTACCAAGACTCAGTAAATGGAAGAGAGAAACTTCCAGATTGGGAATGACTTTGGTCGGATTTGATGCAAGAGGAGATAAGAAGAAGCACCAGAGATGGATCTTCATCAAAGCAAGATGATGAAGAAAATCTAGCCTTAGTGGGTAAGGCGAGGAAAGGGAAGGGGAAGGCTTCCCATTCCAAATAGAGTTCTTCCAATGGTGGGAAGAAGATTGACAAATCGAAAGTGAGATGCTTTCATTGTCATGAGGTGGGCCATTATGCTACAAATTGTCCATATAAGAAATCCAAGAAGGGATCCTTGAAAGGATCAGATGGTGAGGCACTGGCCTCATAGTTCGAATTGGATTTCACCCTCATCGCATGCATGGTTTCATTGATGGTGGGTTGTGTTTGGTACCTGGATAGTGGAGCCTCATTCCACATGACAAGCGACAAGAGTCTATACAGTACCTTGGAGGAGAAGGACCTCCAAATGTGCATAGAGATGGGCGACGATGGAAAGTACCGTGTTTCAGTTGAAGGCACAGTTGTGTTTCAAGAGGGAGCATGGAGCTCCTCTCACACCCTGACTGATGTAAAGTATGTGCCTGGTCTGAAGAAGAACCTTGTGTCTCTCGCTATGTTGGAAGACAAAGGCTATAATGTAGTATTTAGTAAAGGAAAGGCATTCCTGAGGGATATCGACACTGGACAGACCAAGAGGATTGGGGTTCGAGTAAAGAATCTCTACAAGCTGGAGGTAGATGAATGTGCTGCATTGAGTTCCAAAGCAGATTTGGTGCAGAGCCAAGATATTAGCGAGCTATGGCATAGAAGATTAGGCCACTTGCACCATGGGGCCTTGAAGATCATGCAACAGATTTCTACTAGACTTCCCAAAGGTAAACTGGAGCAAGTGGATACATGCAAAGATTGTACCTTGGGTAAGTATGCAAAATCTTCCTTTCAGGATCGAGACAGTCGAGTTGGAGCAATCCTAGAGTGAGTTCATACAGATGTGTGTGGATCATTCTCGACAGCCTCCACTGCTAAACAAAGGTACTATGTTATTTTTATTGATGATTTTTTCTCGTAGATGTTTGATCTACTTCATGCAAAAGAAGGATCAAACCTTCTCAAGGTTTTGTGAGTTCAAAGCCTTGGTTGAGAAAGAATCAGGAAAGAAAATAAGGGCCTTGCGAAGCAACAATGGTGGAGAGTATCTCTCCCAACATTGAAGGACTTCTGTGCAGTAGAAGGAATTAAATGGGAGTTGACGGCACCCGATAACCCACAAGCAGAATGGGGTGGCCGAAAGGAAG